>JAMPIV010004871.1:0-409769 GCA_024509875.1 Oreohelix idahoensis | reverse complement strand
TGAATTTATATCATGCATGTAATATTATCCTCCAATAATTATGAGTATTATCCCTCCATAATTATGTTATTTAATCATATACATGTGCCCAGTGCACACTGTAGTACTATGAAAATGTACTTATTATGTAATATGTCTGTCCTATTCAAGGCAAACCATAAATCAAAGTTATTTATCAATATATGTTATGTTATTATGCCCTCGTCATAATCTACAATATGTTTCAATGGTATATTGGACTACTACTGCAAATAGATGACATCACCTAAGTCATCAAATGATTTAGTAAAATTAATCAAATTATTGTATTATTCTATTAATAATAAATTTAAAACATTATTAAATCATTAATATATGAAATGAATAACTAAGACAAACAATAAACTAAACTGTACAGAACATTAGCACATCACAAACTGACAATTTCAGACATAAAATGAATCTATAAACTAAGAAGAAAAAATCGGAAGTACAATAAGAAGGTCAAGGATTGAACTATGTCAAGATGAAACATGTACTCAAAAATCAGTGACGTAACAATGGACTCATAACGGTTAATACAAAATCTATGAAATAAGTGATAGAAAGATCAGAATTGACGGGATAGATTACGAACATTATTACAGAACTGAATAAAAATGAAATTAGTACAGCAAAATACACTAGTTATCCACAGCAAATCACAACTAACATACAAGGTCAAATCCTTTCAAATGCAGACGAATTTTTACCATCGGAAAACCGTCAATGGATTCTTTGGTAAATGAAAAAATTTAACTGCTCTACAGATCAATCAAAACTGAATCGGTCGTTCTAAAAAGAAGACTTAAATTCAGTTTCGATTCGCCTCGCCAACCGCCCACTAATATGTAAAATACAACATAATAGATATTAATACCAAGAACAACATTCAACAGTGAAATCAAAGACATGTCGGTGAACGGAGCAAAGAGGACTTGACAGCGTATTGTGAAAACAATTACTTAGCTTTTTGCCTCGATAAATTTGTACAGTGCCCGTTTCGCCAACAGTTTAAAGAGCTCATATCGCATGCTAGCGAAGGTTGACTTACTGTTGATTGAAGCATTGTTTTTGAAAAATCTTCTTGAAAGTCGTTGAAATGCGGCTGCAATTAAGACGAATTAATCTTGTAGTTAAGGGCGTGTGACGTCACCGGTGTACACGTAAAATGTGTCCATTTTCGCTCAAAGGGAATTTTTCTTCTTAACTCTGTATTCTTTGATAATTTTGACAATTAGATTACAATTCCACGACCACATCTGGCCACCAGCTGATACGTTACTGGTTTCGCTACGGGTTGCTGGTTCAGAGCTGGTTCTTTATTTGGTTGAGTTGCGAATGCGTGCTTCGTTCGTTTTATAAGTATTCAAATGAGGGTCAACGTTATATGGTCTCATTGTGTAATGAATGTCCAAGAAGACATTGGTTCCTTTCGGAGCTCATTATTATATTGTATACCTTCTTATAGGAATAGTTCTTCAACTACAATAATAATCAACATTGTCAATCTGACAAACCAACCGTAACGTTATCGATGTGGATAAGTCTTCGAATTGGAGTCCATTATTTATTAACAAGTTCACATACGAAGACATTTCAAGCAGGTATAACATTAACATACAGTTCATTAGAATTTACTTGCATATATATTCTTATCCGTCCGTGTCATATTGAATTCATGTCAACAGAACATCATGGCTTTATACATGTGCTGCTGGGATCCAGACAGCCAGAAATGAGCGCATGAGTCTTGACGAAAATAATCAAACTACTTATCAAATATCCTTCCGTAACGCAGGTTAATCACCAACCTTTATGAATTCACTCGTATATAATATTATCTGGACTGACCCTGAGTCCTGGTATCAATTTACATAAATACGGCTATTAGCAAAGCCTAACAATGGAAGGAGGTAAAAACCCGACTTCACAGCTTGACGAACAACGTAACAAGGGTCTAGTAACTAAGTCACGAAGCGTGACCTTATCGACGCTAACACGTCATAATTTGACCGTGTATTTCGCGTTCACTAATCCGTGAAGTATAAAAATCAATTTATATTAATTCTATTGACCAAAAAATGCGCACTGCCAATTATAGCAGACGATATCAATAAACTACCGTAACAATGAGGTACTGCCTTATAAAGCCTTGGTCTAATTTCTAGATTAAGACGAGGTACTGCCTTATAGAGCCGTGATCTAATTTCTAGATTGAGACGAGGTACTGTCTTATAAACCCGTGGTCTAATTTCTAGACTAAGACGAGGTACTGCCTTATACAGCCGTCGTCTAATTTCTAGATTGAGACGAGATACTGTCTTATAAAGCCGTGGTCTAGTTTCTAGATTGAGATGAGGTACTACCTTATACAGCCGTGGTCTAATTTCTAGACTAAGACGGGGTACTGCCTTATAAAGCCGTGTTCTAATTTCTAGACTAAGACGAGGTACTGCCTTATAAAGCCGTTGTATAATTTCTAGATTGAGATGAGGTACTGTCTTATAAAGCCATGGTCTAATTTCTAGACTAAGACGAGGTACTAAATTATAAATCCGTGGTCTAATTTCAAGACTAAGACAAGGTACTGCCTTAAAAAGCCGTGGTCTAATTTATAGATTGAGACGAGGTACTGTCTTATAAAGCCGTGGTCCTATCTGTACAATGAGGCAACGTACTGTCTTCTATAGCTGTAGTCTAATCTGTCAATTTATCGAGAAACTTTCTTGTACAGGAGAAGACAATACAGCACTTTAATTACTGTGATTTGACTAACTCAACGAAATAAAAGCCTGGACCTGCGTAGATTAATATTTTTAATTTGAAAGCACTTTGGGAATTGTATCATTGCGGGGCAGAAATGTTACAAGGCAAAAATACCTATTTCTTTACCCTGATGAAGATTTCGTTTGTTCGTTTGTTAGATTATGCCCCTTGTCCACTGTTGCTGTCGTTTTGACGGTTTCATAAGACGTAAATCTATTTAATACTTTTGACGATCGAAGGTAGAGAACTATATGTTAACTCTCTGGGACAGGTTGATTTGGGGTTATCTTCCCTGTGTTTATTCTTTGGGGTTGATCTGTCTTAAGAGGGCCGGTTAACTGTTCTCAAATCTGTTCTGTCTACGCATGCGCTAGTTTTTAGCGCGAACCGAGAAGACTTCCGTCTGGGAGTGATGAGCTGTTTTTCTGACCGGACAAGATGTCCGTTGTTCTTCTCTGCATTAACTGGGGGAAAGAGAGTCTTCGGTATAACTGTGATCTTAGTGATTCTCCCCAGAGTTATTCTGTTCGTCTAGAATGACGACAGTGGTTATTTGTGTATTTCTCGGATTCTGTCCAAGGTAAAATAAACTTTATTATTATGCCAAGATTGCAGAACATTTAGTATGAACCTGTGAGTAGCGCTCACAGCTCTTGGGATCCAGAGTCCATTATGTGTGCTTGACGTAGTTAACTAAGTCTATTCGTCGAATTACTTTACAGAAGCACAATGAACGTATATTTATATGAAACCCGCATTATGGCGGTATGTTTCGGCGCGGAAGATAATGCCTGCCTATGAAAATACACAGTTGTTCCTCAATCATTATGAGGCCCGCCATTACGGCCTATATCTTTGAGCAGAAGAAGAAGTGTTTGGCGGGAGAAGCCAGATGAAGTCTTGACTTTATCAACAAGTTCACGGACTTCGATATTAAGCAACTATATTTGTCACAAGACTACCTGACGCGTTTAGTCAGGGGCTCTGAGCTACAGTATGAGAATATATATATTATCACGCCAACGTTACTAGCATCATACATACGAGCTATGCAGGGTTGATTATGCTCGATGGTTATATGCATTACTACACATGAAATGTCCATGTTCCTTGTTCTACTGACTGTGTTGTCCGTCAACGTACTATTGCTGTAATAAATGTTGAAGAGAAAGTCATCTGCATTAACCACATCTATTACTTCTACGTGTGGTGGAATGAGTTTGTGTGTTCCTATATAAGAGCCTATACGCCCTCGTGTTCTCGATCTGCTGCATACACACACCAGTACTCACTACAACACCTTATCCTTTGTTCTACACACCTGAGAAAACATGTATGCTGTTTGTGTGTGACTGCACTACATTCTGGCAGTGCCTCACGATAGTGACCTAGATTCACGTCCATGTTACACTGTCCAGGTGATAAACGACACACCCACTCAGCGACACTTTAACACGGTACAAATACCAGGATTCACAAGAGCAAACAGACTTTAACATCTGGTAATAAACAGTCGGCAAAACAGAGTGTTACCTCAGGTGCCCAGTTGATGGGGCTATACTAATCTGTTTCTACATCGCAACACTAGATTGTTACAGCTGACTTTTACATCTGGTGGCCAGTGTGGGGACTGTGCATATTTCCCACAGCGGAAATTGCGAGCGACGTGTGTTGCTACTTTTCATTTTTTTTCTCAGCTGTGACGAGATCCGTTAGTGTCGTTTTCGTTATTTTTTTCCATTCTTTGATTTTTGATTTGTTTCGTTTGTTATTGTCTGCCCTCTTCCTTCCTTTCATTTATTTCAATACACCTTTTTGTTTATAACAGTGTTGTCATTTGTGTTGATTTTTTGCAGTTATCATTGTAATTTTTTACAACATTAGATTTAGTTAAGCTTTATTTATCACTTGACTTCTGTGAACGTTTTCGGTTGTTCTATATTCTTGTCTTTGTATTGTTATCGTATACATGTTTATCATACACAGTCTATATATATATATATACTTGGTCATGAACTATTATTGTTAATATGATGCACTTTTCAGATAGAGGTTATTTATGATCATATTATTATAAAGAAACAAGGTGATTATACAAGCTTTTGATTAAAAGACTTGTCTCCCACGGTGATTGGGATAGATAAAGTGAAGTGAGTATACAAGTCAAGTATTACAGACTTGTCTCCCATTGAGGTTGGGACAAGGTAATTTATTCAATTTTTCAGGCCTGATCTCATATTATTAGACAGAATGTCTACATTAGATGTCTTTATTGAGCAAAAGAAATCCTTTGGCAAAACTGGTGACACATTGGAAGAGTTTGCACTTGCTCAATATGCCAAGGCACAGAAGGCTGAAGAGAAAAGGATGCAAATGCAGTCGGACAGAGAAGCTGAAGATAGAAGAATACAGTAACAAAGAGAAGCTGAAGAGAGAAAATTTCAAGCTGCTGCCGAAGCTGAAAATAAAAGATTAGACAGAGAAGCTGCAACTGCTGCTGAAGAGAGGAAGTTTCACGCTGAAGCTGCTGCTGAAGAGAGAAAATTTCAAGCTGCTGCTGAGGAGAGAAAACTTCAAACTGCTGCTGAGAAAAGGAAAGCACAAAGGGAACATGAGGAAAAGCTATTAGCTTTGGAGTTGGAGAAATTAAAGGTGATGAATATGAGTGCTCCTCTATCAACCTCGGGTAAGATAAAGGAGAATACTTATAAGGTTAAATTACCTCCTTTCAACCCTCTAAAGGACGACATAACCTTCTACCTTGATAGATTTCAATTAACATGCGTAACGCATAAGGTAGATAAGGAACAATATGTCGGACAACTGATGGAGTTACTTTCAGGTGAACCATTAAGTACTGTAATGGCAGTAGAGGAAACTGATAGAACTAATTATGATGTTGTCAGGGCTACATTACTTAAAAGATATCAATTAAAAGAAGAAGATTATCGTCTTCGTTTTAAGACAATGCTACCAGAAACTGGGGTAGAGTTCTCTGACTTTATTACTAAGATTCGTCTTACATTCACACGTTGGATTAAGCTGTCTAAAACAGAAAAGACATATGAAGCCCTTATGGACTTATTACTTCGAGATAAAGTTATGTCATCTGTCAATGAGTCTTTCCTTGCTTTTATTCATGAGCGTAAACCTAAGGACATAAAAGACATGGAAGAATACTGTTGCCAGTACGTCACTGCACATCCCCATGCTACTGTTAGCAATGCTAAAGGGAAAGAAGAATTGCCGGTTGCTTCTGCAGCACCTCGTTATTTCGGGTCCAATAATTATTGAAACTTGCGGAGAGGTAGTCACTGTAGACACTTTCAAGGCTATCCTTCGCGGGGGCATCAAAACCAAACAGGTAAACACTATAATCAATGGGGTAATGACAATAGTGATTATGGAAATAGGGATTCGAACAAGAGCGGTGGTCAAGGTAGATCAAACTATGATAATTTCAGAGGGAATAATAATCGTGGTAGATCTCAATACAAGAAAAAGAGATCATATCACCAGGGAAACTCTGTACAACAAGAGTCTCATGGTGCCAATAATCAAGTGAACGATAATAAAAATTCTAATGCTGTCACTTG
This sequence comes from Oreohelix idahoensis, assembly GCA_024509875.1. NCBI lineage: Eukaryota > Metazoa > Mollusca > Gastropoda > Stylommatophora > Oreohelicidae > Oreohelix > Oreohelix idahoensis. The sequence continues at coordinate 403,386 of JAMPIV010004871.1, read as the reverse complement.
TGCTGCTTTTGACTTTGGGAGAGCATCTAAATGCACCCAATGCTCAACATTATTTGAACCGACCACTGTAACTACCTTACGTTGTGGTTACCCTCTGCCCGCTCTCCCTGCTGCAATTGCGCATGACGGGAGAGGATTGCTTATCTTGCATAGAGGTCTCGTGAATAGTAACCCAGTCTCAGTGCTTTTTGATTCTGGGTGCACAACTATTGGGGTTAAGCAATCTCTTGTAGATCCTCGCTGTGTCACGGGAAAAATAGTTAAATGTGTAACATTTGGTGGCACAGTAGAAAATTACTCGACTGCTATTACTCACATTGCTACTCCTTTCTTTACGGGAGATGTCCACGCGTGTCTTCTACCTAATCGTATTGCGGATCTTATAATCGGTCGTATTCACGGGGTTAAGGAATGCATCCCGCAGCAAATTGCCGCCTGGGAAGAACGGAATATGCAAACAGCCAATGCAGTGGTAACAAGAGCACAAGCTCTTATTCCTCAAACTTCATCTTCTGAAGTTAATGAAGTAGGTAGCTGTTAAGAATAGAACTGGTGTAAGGGGAAGTAAACTGGAGTATGTCAGTAGTTGAAATAGATTTTGAGTTATAGCACTTAGTTGCTTGTTAGCTATCGAATTATTTAGAGAGTATCTCGTGATAGTTTCGAGAGACAGATTACAGACAGCGTGAAAAGCGCTGATATATTTATTCTGTAATGTTTGAGCGGAGTGAGAATAGCTCGCGGCTAGGAGCAGATGATTGATTGACTGAGTTGTGTTGACCGTGAGGAAGTCTCGTGTCTGCTTTTGAGCGGGACGAGTGTGTTATCTAGGGAGAGTGTTCCGGGCGTTTTGACCGGGTAGGAAGACAGTGTTTTTGGGAAGTGTGAAATGCCTGTACAGTGCTGAATTTAAAATGTCGACGGATTTTTCGCTGTGGGTACAGCGTAGTATGAAACTGCAGTTTTGATTATTGTGGAAATGTTTATAACTGCAGTGTGCAGTCTTTAAAGGCCATTATCTCCTGTGTGAGGAGTCTTGATTAATAAGAGTACTTTAGGCCATGAATCATTAGCTCCTGTGAGAGGATTGTTATTGAGGATTCTTTATAGCGCTGAGTTTAATAAGAGTACTTTAGGCCATGAATCATTAGCTCCTGTGAGAGGATTGTTATTGAGGATTCTTTATAGCGCTGAGTTTAATAAGAGTACTTTAGGCCATGAATCATGATATCATTGTAGCTGCCGAGTGCGCAGTTATTATGTGGTACTTTATATCTTGTGTTGTGCTGTGAACGGTATTCTATGTGTATTTCATCAATGTGTTGTGACGTGAATAAACCCATATGAAATGTCATCAGTCGTTTACAACCATCCATGACTCTTGTGTACGTACCTGTGGTGTAAACGACTAAACCAACACACGCACTTAATATTACAAGTGTGACAGGGAACTTAACACGTATTTAGAAATAGCCCCGGAGTGGGCGTGGTCTATTTGTATCGAGAACCTGTGCATCGCTTACCAGTAGACTTCTACAGTGTTTGCCTGTGTGGCGTATATGTATGTATCAAATGTAGACATTACCAGATCCACAACACAGCAGCAACGTTAGCAGATAATCAATACACACCCTTACCGCACCATACAACAATACGGTATCAGTGATCCCCATAACATTGACTTTCACGTGCTTTACGGAGGTACAATAGTAATGACCTCCCGGATTTTCCTATTATCTTTAGGGGGGTGTAACAGTGGTGTGCTAGTTTTATAGGATCAGACACCCGCGAAATTCGCGTGATATTAATTCACAAGTGTTAGCGTGTAGCCTGAGTGGCGATAGTATATGAAAGACAGACATCACATTTGAGAGCTGTATCCAGGCCCAAGAAAAACTTATTCAGTATCAGTTAAACTGGGAACTGTTAACTCAAGTCGCAAGTCGCAACTCGCAAGTCAAGAAATTTATTACTCAAGATTATGAGATGTCATGATATACAGTGGCGTCTGTATACCAGTACAAGTAATCATCTGGCAGTATGAACGAGCGGTGTACCTCCTTTCAACGAAATTGACAGACGGTGACCCATTTCCTGCTTTCCTGTGCGGTGTGTTAGCACGTAGCGTGCTGAATCGAGGACCTGAGCGGAATCGAGGTGTCAAGTTCCAATGCCTTTCTGTTGTCGATTGTTTTACCATTGAACTTTGTGATATCCAGGGTGTTAACGGAAAGGAACAGAAGAGTTTTCATTCAAGATAAGTGATTATGTTTGTGATGTGAACTGTGTCACCTTAACTATGTCAACGAGCCTTCCTGTGCTTTGCATCTCCTATACTGTTGAAATCTGTTGTTTTTGTTGTCTAATTCTATATAGACATATTATTAGGATTTAGTATTGATGCTAAGTATTGATGGTTGTATGATATATGTTGACTTCCCTCAGATGGAAGAGGAATTGATGATACAAAGTTATGAATAATATTTTTGGTATACATACTGAACTGTGTGAAATGGAAGGGTAATTGTCAGAACTTCTTGAAACATAAACTTGCGACATTAATAATTATATTGATATAGATATATAGTTAACTGAGTGATTGAATCACCATGGATTTTGATAATAATCCTGCAGATATAAGGCCTATGTTGGAGAGTGCATTGTTAATAGGTAGAGATGAAAAGGGATTGAGAGGTCCAAGACTTGGAGTATGGATCATGGACGATTTGTTGGTTAATGTGTCAGTATCCCTAAAGTTATTTGCTGAACATAACTTTAAGCTTCTTTGTAATTCAATAATGGCTAAGGATTTGATTGATTTGTTACAGCACCTTCGTGTGTTTTTGAAACAGTATATTGAGCTTGAGCACGGACATGTAGTTCAAAGTATATACAAAATAATCCACAACGGTATTCCTGATGAGCAGAAAAAGGAATTAGGAAGTGAGAAACAAATAAAAGTCAACAAACAAAATGCTCTACAGGAAAGAGCCAATTTTCTACAGGATATTGCCGAAAAGAAGGAATTAAGAGAAACAGTGTCGAGACTAACACATGATCTAGATAAGTCAAACACGGAACTTACTAAAGTGCAAGCGGCGTTAGATGCTGCATTGGGCAAAGTTAAAGATTTGGAAGATCAAGTGCATTATAGAGATGGTGAAGTAAGTGATCTCAAGCAACAACTTCAGGAAAACAAAGAGAGGTGTAGTAAATTGGAAGCTGAGACAACTGACCGTGATAGGTCGTATACAAACACACTTCTTGATTTGTTGAATAAAGTAAATTCTGGTATTGAAGAAGAGAATTATACTGTATTTCCGAATGAAGTTGAAGAACTAATGAATGATGAGGATAGTGAGAATGAAACACGACAACTAAGTGTAAATGAAGAAAAGGATGAGAAAGACAAATTAGAAGAGTTAACGACTGAGAGAGAGAAAATGATTAAGATTGAGAGATTGTTAACAGAGGAGAGAAGTAAAGTTTTGACATTTGACAAATTAAATAGGAAATTAAGTGAAGAAATTTCACAAAAAAATGTTGAAATTGCAGAAAGTACAAAAAGGGTACAGGGTCTACTCGATGTTATTTTAAACAGCGGAATATGGTCTACTGTCAATGTTGACAATACTAGACAGAAAGTTGTTTACCAACAGAAAAAAAAAGCAAAGATCCAGCCCGATACAATCTTTGCGGAGAGAAAGGTTAGATGTGATAGACAAATATCTTTACGAGGAAAATATAACTTTCGAAGGTCTTTTGATTCTGCTTCCAATAGCAACGAATCTTGGCGGAAGTGTAATAGAGAGAATGATAAGGTAACAGTCAGTCCTGAGAGATTTCAAGCTAAAAGCCTAAAGATTAAACGAGTAACTGATTTTGGAAGTTCTCAGAAGATGATAGCAAGGGATAAAGTTATAAGTAGTGGTTCCAAGGATGAAACCCATTATAGGCGTAACGATAAAGATACTTATAGATCTGCAGATGATACTGTAAACAAGCATATTGTCAAAGAAAAGAATGGAAAGAGTTTTTGTAGGAGAGATGTTTCTAAGGTTAGAAAGTACCAAGGAAATTCATATGATAATAATTTTCCTTCTCAGAGAGATAAGAGACAAGTTAATGTATCTCAACAGTTTAATTCTCAGAATTTTGAAAATAATGGGACAGACAAATACAAGAAGAGTTTTCAATCGTGCAATAATTTTTCTGACAGATTTTTTGTGCGGAGTAGAAACGTTAATCATAACAAGTCTAACTGGGATTATAGACATAATAATAGTCTCAAACAAAGAGGAAATGATGATAAATATTTTGATCGAACGACGAATAAGTGCAATTATGCTAATTTTGCTCGACATGAGCCTAGAAGCATTGTTATTAAGCAAAGTAGCAATGATAATGATGTCACAAATACTACTGCTTGTTATGTTTCTGATTTTGAAAGAGCAGCACGCTGTTGTGAACTTAAAGGAAGAGTCGATGACAGCGTGGGGTGACCAGATTTCCACACGAACCACAGTGCGGGGTAATTGTTTGTTTAACCTCTCCGTTGTTCGTAGTAAATTTCACCATTCATTAAAATGGAATTTTCATTTGTATTTTTTGAACAGAGGCGACTTCTTGATATGGGTCAGCGCTCCTGTTTACGTTAACGGCTGTTTACGGTAGCGGCAAGAATATAGGTCAAGATTGTGCCCGAGTGAGTGTTTTCTCAAGCAGAACATATCAGCGTGCTAACTAAGCATTCGACGTTTTACCCCTAGTGTTTATGAGATGTCGGCAAGACCTATGGAGATTTTTTTTTGGCGTTTGATTCTTTTTTTTTGTTTGTTTATTAGGACAGTAGATGTTAATGTATTCTATTGCATAGATCATTATAGGTTGTTATATTATGATCATCATCTTTACGCATCATTTGATGTCTATTGTTTTTCTTGATATGTATGACTGTTTTGATTATAAATTAGTTCATTTCGATGCTATTTTTATACTATTGTGTTTTGGATAATATGTAGTATGTTAGATGGTAGTGACGTGTTGTTTACTATTCATGAATGCAATGAGCAGATTTATATTTAACCTTACTGGTTACAAACTTATGCCTATTTTTTTATACTCTGGTGTAGAACTTGCAGTTTTTTTTTGGTATTTGTTTTACAGATGTGTTGGGTAGAATAGTTTTGTACATGATGAGTTTGTTAGCCCTATGCACATACTCATTAGTTGTAATGTTACAATAATTATTTTTAATATATCAGATGGAGATAAATATAAATTTATAACTGAATAACACTATAGCTAAGCTGAACGTGATTGTCAGCCGGAAATATTTAAAAGTTTAAATTGAACTGTATAGAGAAAATTAACAGCGGTTGCTGATATTGTTATTGGATTGAGAAATCTAGAGATCTGATTTAAGCACTTGCTTAACATACATTACGTTGTTTTCATGTATTTGCAAACTTGTATTTTGGTAATAGTGTGTTTTTTCTATGTGTTTCTTTGTGATGTATTTTTGAAAAATTTACACGTGTTGTTTCGTGTTTGCTTAGATGCAGGAATTGTTATATGTCTCTCATTTTGCTAAAGCTAGTTTTTTTGTTAATTTGTTAATTATAGATTTGAATTAATTAAATTAAAATACTATTTTTATGTAACTTAGCATTACGAAATATTTTTGTACTGTATTTTTTGGAAAATATTTTTATTTTCCCAGACATTGTAATTTTTTATTTTTGGTTTTGTATATGCCTAGCGTTTGACTATGTGCTATGTCTGATATGTAGAGTAATGTTAGTTCTTTAAAGAAAGTTTTTTGTTTGTTTTTGGATGTTATGTTGTATTAGCGCTTGATTATGCGTTGGTCTTATAGCAATGCTATCACTTTTTTGTGTGGTGTCGATAATTTATTGTTGATTATGTATAACTTGTATAACTTGTTTAAATTACTGATTATGTTTTGTTTAGTTATAAACTATTTTTTGTAGTATTAGTATAGGAATACTTTGTTATTTTCTTTTGTGCTTTTCGATCGTGTTTGTATGTATTTTGAAATACGTTGTTGATCTAAATACTTCTTTGTATACATTTTTTATCAACGATCTCTATATTCATACCTTTTGCTTTCTATCTGTCTCTGTTGATTATCCTTCATTCCATTCCTTCTTTTCTATTGTCTTTTCAGTATGGTTTCATATTTTGTTTACATTTCGTGCTTTATTTACGTTTCACTTCATTTTTCTTGTATACTTCTTCTTTCGCTTCTTAAACTTTCATTCTATGTATTGTTACTTTAATGGTATAACTTAATATAGTGTAACTACTTGTGATATTTGTAATTATTTTACATATAACAAATTGTTTGAATGTAATATTATTGTTTTTTCCTCATATTCTGATTTCATACTTACCTTTATTACGGATCATTTTTTCGTTTGCTTGATCTTGTCTTTTCTTGTACTATCGGTTGTTTCCTATTTAGTTGTGCTGTATTCACTTAACTTGGTTTTGTAATACATTATTTTTGGTATGCTTAGTTGATTACATTGGATACTTCATTTTTACATTTCACTTAATGCTTATATTTTGTAGATGTCTTATCTTAACTTAACTTAAAGTAATTCTTATACGCATATGTTAGAGTTTCATTGTCCTCTTAATCTTTTTTGGTTTTGGGGAATGTATTTGTCAAAAAAATTGATAGAATCAATTTTTTTCTCTGGGGGTGAGGTAAGATGTAACGAACAGTTTTAGTGTAAGGGGAAGTAAACTGGAGTATGTCAGTAGTTGAAATAGATTTTGAGTTATAGCACTTAGTTGCTTGTTAGCTATCGAATTATTTAGAGAGTATCTCGTGATAGTTTCGAGAGACAGATTACAGACAGCGTGAAAAGCGCTGATATATTTATTCTGTAATGTTTGAGCGGAGTGAGAATAGCTCGCGGCTAGGAGCAGATGATTGATTGACTGAGTTGTGTTGACCGTGAGGAAGTCTCGTGTCTGCTTTTGAGCGGGACGAGTGTGTTATCTAGGGAGAGTGTTCCGGGCGTTTTGACCGGGTAGGAAGACAGTGTTTTTGGGAAGTGTGAAATGCCTGTACAGTGCTGAATTTAAAATGTCGACGGATTTTTCGCTGTGGGTACAGCGTAGTATGAAACTGCAGTTTTGATTATTGTGGAAATGTTTATAACTGCAGTGTGCAGTCTTTAAAGGCCATTATCTCCTGTGTGAGGAGTCTTGATTAATAAGAGTACTTTAGGCCATGAATCATTAGCTCCTGTGAGAGGATTGTTATTGAGGATTCTTTATAGCGCTGAGTTTAATAAGAGTACTTTAGGCCATGAATCATTAGCTCCTGTGAGAGGATTGTTGTTGAGGATTCTTTATAGCGCTGAGTTTAATAAGAGTACTTTAGGCCATGAATCATGATATCATTGTAGCTGCCGAGTGCGCAGTTATTATGTGGTACTTTATATCTTGTGTTGTGCTGTGAACGGTATTCTATGTGTATTTCATCAATGTGTTGTGACGTGAATAAACCCATATGAAATGTCATCAGTCGTTTACAACCATCCATGACTCTTGTGTACGTACCTGTGGTGTAAACGACTAAACCAACACACGCACTTAATATTACAAGTGTGACAGGGAACTTAACACGTATTTAGAAATAGCCCCGGAGTGGGCGTGGTCTATTTGTATCGAGAACCTGTGCATCGCTTACCAGTAGACTTCTACAGTGTTTGCCTGTGTGGCGTATATGTATGTATCAAATGTAGACATTACCAGATCCACAACACAGCAGCAACGTTAGCAGATAATCAATACACACCCTTACCGCACCATACAACAATACGGTATCAGTGATCCCCATAACATTGACTTTCACGTGCTTTACGGAGGTACAATAGTAATGACCTCCCAGATTTTCCTATTTATCTTTAGGGGGGTGTAACAGTAGCCAAGATGATCACTTGGAGATTTCGCATGACTCGTTTGTGAAACTACAAGAAAAAGCCCCGTCTTTAAAGAAATTCTTTCTTCTCGCTAAAAACGGTGATCCGAATCAGAATGCGAATCGCAAATCATATATCACTATGAAGAATGGTATACTAGTGCGTATGGTACAACACTCAGACGCGACTATGCATTCTCAAATTCTCGTACCCAAAAGTATGAGAGCTTTAATTCTTCAACATGCACACGATCCTCAGTGTGCTGGACACATGGGTTTTTCCCGAACTAAGTCGAGAGTTCTGGGGTCTTTCTTTTGGCCATTTGTCAATAAAGACATACGAATTTATTGCCGGTCTTGCAAAATATGTCAAGAGGTGAAATCTAGAGGTCCACGGCATGCTGCGCCTATACAGGCTGCAGACATCCCTATTCGGCCGTTTCAGAAAATGGCCATAGATATCATTGGCCCTTTTAAGACTAAATCGGCCAGGGGAAATCAATCTATCCTTACGTGTGTTGATATGTGCACGCGTTGGCCAGAGGCTATTCCTCTTAAGAGCATTTCCACTGCTGATATCGAAGACGCTCTTTGGCTTATATTTTCTCTTTTAGGTTTCCCTGGGGAAACATTGTCGGACCATGGCACACAATTGATATCAGAGACAATGTCGCAGGTAATGTCTACTCTGCACATTAAAATATCTTTGAGTAGTATTTATCACCCAATGTCTAATGGGTTAGTTGAGCGTCTTAATACAACGCTCAAGAACTTACTGGGGAAGATAACTGAGGATCATCCTCAGTATTGGGACAGAGTCGTACCCGCGGCTCTCTTTGCCTATAGGGAGGTCCCCAACGAACATACAGGATTTTCTCCTTGTGAACATGTGTTTGGCGCGCGACCGCGCGGTCCTATGTCTTTGCTGCATGATCTTATAACTGCTGATAATATCGACAATGACACACAATCTTCATATGAGTATGTCATTGCTCTCAGAAAAAAAAATTATTGAAGCATGCAAGCTAGCAACTTCATCATCCGAATTTGCTAAGGAAAAGGCAAGACAATTTGCTAATAAGAAGAGACGCCTACGTCAACTTTGTCCTGGAGACAAAGCGTTTGTTTTACTCCCTTCCAGAGAGAACAGACTTCTTATTACATGGAAAGGTCCATATGCAATAGTCTCGAAGATTTTCGATGTCGAATATGTTGTCGATATTGATGGAAGGCATAAAACCTTCCATATAAATATGCTTACGGAATATCATGAGCGACCAGACTAATTGCAGCCTATTTTCCAGGCAACGGACGACTCTCCAGTCCAACAAGGTCATATCTCATTCCTGTCAGTTACACAGGATGAGGAAACTTCTTTTTCGGATGTCAATCTACCTCTTCCTGTGATTCCACTTACTTCTACGGAATCATAGAGAAACGTTACTGTTTCTTCTAATTTGTCTTTTGAGGAACAGCGACAAATATCTTCTACGCTATAAACATTTCAGAATGTCCTTACCGATTTTCCTGGACACACAAATGTCATTGAGCATGACATTATACTTACTGATCATACTCCGATCAGAGTAAGACCATATCCTATTCCTATTCATTTCCAAGCACAAGTCGAGAAAGAATTGGATGAGATGATACAATTGAAGATAATTGAACCATCAACCTCAGCATACTCTTCGTCCATGGTTATTGTTCGAAAGAAAGACAATAACATACGCCTTTGCGTCGATTATCGCAAATTGAACCAAGTTACGAAGTTTGATGCTGAACCTATGCCTTTATTAGAAGATCTACTTACTAGACTTTCTAACTCTCGATTCTTTACTAAACTTGACTTGTCGAAAGGCTATTGGCAAGTTCCGTTAACTGAACACGACAAACCTCTCACTGCTTTCTCAACACCTAGGGGTTTGTTTCAGTGGAATTTTATGCCTTTCGGGCTTATGAACGCCCCGGCTACTTTCGTACGCATGATGCGTCGAATTCTCACACATTGTTCAGATGTCATTGCATACTTAGACGACATCTGTCTTTTCAGTAATACTTGGGAAGATCACTATTTGGGTTTAAATGAATTACTGTCAACTATACGCGACCATAATTTGACTGCAAATCCCTCTAAAGAATATGTTGGGTTTAGTGAAATTTCTTTCCTGGGTCATCGAGTTGGTCATGGTCTATTGAAGACAGAGGACCAAAACATTTCTAAGATATTAAATATCTCGGTGCCTAAAAAAAAGTACGTAGTCTCTTGGGATTGATACAATTCTACGGAAGATTCATTAAGAATCTATCCTCTATCATGGCACCACTCTCAACCCTATTTAAAAAAGTGTCTCCTAACATGGTGCGCTGGTCTCAAGAATGTCAAGCTTCGTTGGATCAGATTAAGAATTTGTTCTCATCCCCACCTATCTTAAGGCTACCTATTGCTGATAAGACTTTTGTTCTTCGTAGTGACGCCTCATCCACACGGATCGGAGCGGCATTAATGCAGGAGTATTCAGGAAATCTGCATCCTGTAATGTATATTTCTAGGAAACTGAATGCGGCAGAAAGGAATTACTCGGTTTTAGACCGTGAATTGTTGGCTATGGTTTGGTCAATCCTTAAGTTACAAAGATTCCTTCTGGGTGCGCATTTCATTGAGGAAACTGACCAAAAAGCTCTTACAGCTATTCAGTGTATGAATTTGAAGAGCTCGAGATCTACTCGATATGCTATTGCTCTTCAACCTTTTCATTTCACCTTGCGAGCTATCCGTGGTCTGGATAATGTGATGGCAGACATACTGTCTAGATGCCCACATGAGTCCACTTAAGTCTTGTGTCCTAGATTTTCCTGATACACTGCTAGACATATGTCTCTTCACTATAACAATATATATTAACACATTTGCTGTCACCCTAGAGTGGTAAATTACTTGTTTGCTTTCTCTATTACCATCTTTAGTGTAATGGAGAAGGTTGAGTTGACATAACATAAAGGTCGAAAAAAAATTAATGCGGCCACATTTAACACTTAAACATGTATTTGTAATTATAGTACATTATAGCATCTTGCTAATTGTGTCGTTTAAATTGTTATCAGTACAAACTAGTACCACGTACGGAGTGCTTTTGAGAACCTTGATGTTGCGATATGTCTTCCTTACATACTACGTGGATGCTGCTTTCATGTTTGTTGAGATACAGAATTGATTTAGTCTATGTGGATGCCATCTTCTTTTTGTTAGATTATACACTTGTATTGTCATATGTATATAGAATGACTTTACAAATTTTGAGTATGTCCATCCATTAGTTGATAGTCATTATATAACAGGAAACTTCAATAGATTTATATGTTTATATGACTTTTCCATATGTTATCATTCGCATTACTATAACATTGCATTTTTTGATATGTATGTGATTTTTGTTAGCATCGCCAGCAACTGATGTTTATATCATGGTACCTGCCGGATATATTTTACTTGAGAAAATATTTTCTCTTATTTTGTGAGGTGAATTTTTGTTCTCACTAGACACGCTATTATGCGTTGATTGGGTCTGACATTATGTCGTTTTATTTATATTGATCCTTTCATCGGCGCATCATTCATGCTTTATGAGCTTGTTGCATCTCGCTTATTGATGTATTTCACACAAAAAAATGATTCATTTTTTTTTATCCGGAGGGTGTGGTAGTCTGTTGCTGTCGTTTTGACGGTTTCATAAGACGTAAATCTATTTAATACTTTTGACGATCGAAGGTAGAGAACTATATGTTAACTCTCTGTGACAGGTTGATTTGGAGTTATCTTCCATGTGTTTATTCTTTGTGGTTGATATGTCTTAAGAGGGCCGGTTAACTGTTCTCAAATCTGTTCTGTCTACGCATGCGCTAGTTTTTAGTGCGAACCGAGAAGACTTCCGTCTGGGAGTGATGAGCTGTTTTTCTGACCGGACAAGATGTCCATTGTTCTTCTCTGCATTAACTGGGGGAAAGAGAGTCTCCAGCATAACTGTGATCTTAGTGATTCTCCCCAGAGTTATTCTGTTCGTCTAGAATGACGACAGTGGTTATTTGTGTATTTCTCGGATTCTGTCCAAGGTAAAATAAACTTTATTATTATGCCAAGATTGCAGAACATTTAGTATGAACCTGAGAGTAGCGCTCACAGTTCTTGGGATCCAGAGTCCATTATGTGTGCTTGACGTAGCTAACTGTTGCGTGATAAATTCTCGCAACATCGTTTTATTTCAATATCTGTTTTATAACGCAAGGGCAACAACTGCTTGAAATTTATAGTCACTTTTCTCGGTAAGCATTTGTCTTCTCGCGTTGGTATCGAATGCAGTTAACTTTTGAGCTGTGGTCATTTTTTGCGCTGGACTGCGCATGACTTGTCTTGTTGTTTGGTCGATCGGTTTCCGCCCACCACTAGTGGGAGTGAGCGATTTGGAATGGCGAAAGAGATGCCTCGTTGAAGAGGGGATCTCCGCTTTTTTTTGTTCTGTCAGGGATGTGTAGTCCTCTTATGGATATTTCGTTTAGTCGAGATAATACCTCTAGTGTTTTCCCACATGTCGGGAGGCGTGATATTTCTGTGTATTTCATGAAAGCAAGGTAAATTGACTTTTTCATTAACTCTATCGATTTTGGGTCGTGAGCGATTTCGATTCATAGCCTGTCTCCGAAAGTCGTCGTCACGAGATGTTCTTTCCCAGCTCACATGTCGCTGCATTGTACTGCATCGGTTGATGCATGTACCAAGGACCATTACTTGCTACTTTGTTAAATGAACTAGGTTTAGAAAACCTTTATTATCTAGAGGATATTCTTGAGGACATTATTTATACTTCGGCAGACGTGTCTGTCTTGCTGAAGTCAAACTAAGGAGAGTGAACTGATCTCATACATCTGGTTATCTCCTGGCTGTTATAGAAAAGGATGGAGTTGTTCACCTGACTACATTTACAGCACTTTGAAATATAACATGCATCTGATTCATCATTGTAATGCTGTCTACCGTTTATTGCTGTATTGAATGTTGCTGTGATAATGACTGTTTGATGTGCCTACACATTTGCGTAACCATTTTGTCACTGTGGCGTCCACAATAAATAATGAAGAAAAACGTCAACGGCTGTTTCAAGACTCATTGACTTTATACGTCGTGAGTTTACTGACGTCCTATGTGGATTGCCCTGTTATTGTTGCATGAACATTGTTTTGACTGAACACATCTACACACTACACAAAACCAGACATGCGGATGCCATCCATCATCATATGGCATCACGCATCATTTGGTGGCCATAAGCTGGTTTGATTCTGGTACTAGCAAACACGGGGTCCCTTACCCACTTCATTTTCAACAAGAATTCATCAGCATCCTTCAAGAAATTAACATTCTTCAATACAGTCAATATCTTCAAAATTTTCAAAGTACTCGGCGTTGCCCGGTAAAAGTCAAAATTTCAACTTTTTGACGGAAACAAGAATTTGACAGTACCCGGCGTTGTTACATGTTGCCGGATAACTCGGACTGCTGTTATCTTTTACGCAAGTCAAGCAAGTTGCTGCTGTCAAGGTTCCAGTGCTGTCGTTTTTTGAGAAGGTCAAGTGCCGGTTGAAACGGGTTGTTTTCTGAAGAAGGCCAAGTACCGATTTCCATCAACTTACTTTTGGATTAGAAGGTCAAGTGCCGAAACAACTCAACACACAGTATTTCAGAAGCTCTTGTACCATCGCGTTAGCAGTGGAAGCAGTTCAGATGTGCCATCATCGTTGGAGCTTCGCTCTTTAGGACGTTGATTGACATCCGTTTTTCTGCTGTTCTACGATTGGAAGCCTTTAAGTTAAGTGGCCTGTTTGTATGTAAACTGTGCCCTTATACTTCTGCTGAGTCTTCTGTGTATCATCTCATTCTATATGTTATATGTCTATATGTTATTTGTATATTTATATGTTTATATTTCAGCGGGTTCTCGGTTGGGTGGTGTCTCCGTTAGATTATGCCACGTCATAGAGGTCGTCTATTGTGAGCGTTTTCTGTAGGGTTTGCAAATTTCCGATACTGGAATTTGCTAAGCGACTTCTGTTGCTATTTATGTTAGCTGTGATGACATGTTTTAATATTGTTTTCGTTATTATTTCACATTCTTTAGTTTTGTTGTGATTTGTTTGTATTTGTTAGCCTACTCTTGTCTATAATTTAGTTTCATACAACATTTTTGTTTATACACTGTGGTGTCATGTATTTTGTTTAATTCTATCCCAGATATCGTCACATTTTTTGTGATATTTCATTAATTTCTGCTTTATTTTTAGTTGATTTCTGCGAAAGTTTTTGTATTGTTGCTGATCTTTGTTATTGTTTACATTGTTATTGTTTACATTGTTTGTATTGTTTACATTTTCAATGTTTACATTCTGCATGTGTTTACATAGTCATTGTTTACAGTTATAGTAATTAGTTAATGGGCTATGCTAATGCACTGTTACTACTATACTGATGATAAATGAATGATGAATAGTGTCGTGCACTATTGAATGAGAAGTGCACTTATGATCAAGATTTGAGTGCTGATATTTCATATACAAGTTCTTTGATTGGAGACTTGTTTCCCACAGAGACTGGGATAATATAATGTGATGTGAATATACAAGTGCTTAATTAAGACTTGTTACACTTAGGTTTGAAATAAATTAGTTAATTATTTCAGGTTTTGGACTCATATGTTAGACAACATGTCTACATTTGAGCACTTTATTGAGCAGGGTAAATTGCTTGGGAAGACTGGTGATAAGTTAGAAGAATTTGCAACTGCTCGATATGATAAAGCAATGGAAGCTGAACAAAAGAAACTGCATATGGAAGCTGAACAAAAGAAACTGCAGATGCAGGTGGATGAAAAGAGATTCCAAATGGAAATGGAAAAACAAAAAAGGGAATCAGAAGCTGAGGAAAGAAAGCTACAGCTAGAGGCTGAGAATAAAAGACTTGAAAAAGAAGCTGAGAATAAAAGACTTCAAAAAGAAGCTGAAAATAAAAGACTTGAAAAAGAAGCTGAAAATAAAAGACTTGAAAAAGAAGCTGAAAATGAAAGACTTCAAATGCAGGCTCAAGCTGAAGAAAGGAAGTTACAAAGAGAGTCTGATGAGAGGAAAGCAAAAATGGAACATGAAGAAAAACTCTTAGCTTTAGAGTTGGAGAAATTGAAATTGACGAGCATGAGTAATGGTAATGATTCAAACAAGGGTTCATCTTCTGGGAAGGCTAATAATGATACTTTTAAGATTAAGTTACCAACATTTAGTCCTTCCAGTGATGACATAATGTTCTATCTGGACAGATTTGAACAAGCATGTACAGCTCATAACATAGACAAAGCAAAATATGTTTATCAGTTATCAGGGATACTGACAGGTAAAGCTCTAAGTATATTAAATATGGTGGATGAACCTGACAAGAGCAATTATGAGGTTGTCAGGGCCGCTTTGTTAAAGAAATATCAGCTTAACGAAGACGGCTATCGTCTACAATTTAAAAACATGTTACCTGAAAATGGAGTTGAATTCTCCGAGTTTATTGCAAGAATACGCATTACTTTCTCACGATGGGTTGAACTATCTAAGACGGAAAAAAAACTTATGAAGGACTTATGGACTTAATACTTAGAGACAAAGTCATGTCGTCTGTCAATGAGTCTTTCCTTGCTTTCCTTCATGAACGTAAACCTAAAACAATAAAAGAAATGGAAGATTTCTGTTGCCAATACGTAACTGCGCACCCACACATAACCATGGGTAACTCTAAGGTGAAAGAAGGTTTACCAGTTGCTTCGGCAGCTCCGTATGGTCAAAACTTTGCTCGTAGATCCCAACAAAATTTTGATAGAAAGGGCAGCGGTAATTTCTGTCAAAATCATGGAAACCAATTTCATGGTGATTCTTCTTCGAAGAATTGGAGACAACCTGATAGTGGTCGTTACTATCACCCTAATAATTATAAGCATTTCAAAAGAGGATATGGTAATAGAGGTTATTCCTGCCGAAGACCTCAGAACCAAACAAATAGATGTTCGCATCAATGTGAACATGATAGTAATCGTGGAAACTGGAATTCGAACCAGTATAACAATTACAATAGAGACAATAATAACTGCAGAGATAATAATAACTCTGATAACTTCAGAGGTAATAATAGTCGGGGGTAGATCTCAACACAAAAAAAGAGATATCAGCAGGCTAATGCTGTACAACAGGAAACTGAGGGAGCCTGTAATCATGTTGTTGATAGTAAAAACTTTGACGCTGTCACTAGTTCTGCTTTTGACTTTGAAAAAGCAAACAAATGCCCCAATGCAGTACTTTATTCGAACCGGGTACCATAACTACTTTGAGTTGTGGTCACCCACTTCCCGCTCTTCCTGCTGCTGTTGCGCATGACGGGAGGGGTTCTTTAATTCTACATAAGGGTCTTGTTAATGATACTCCGGTCTCACTACTTTTCGATTCCGGATGCACCACTATTGGTGTTAGACAATCGCTTGTAGATCCATCTTGTGCTACAGGAAGGGTTATTAAATGTGTCACATTTGGCGGCACTCTAGAAAAAAATATCCTACTGCTGTAATTCGCATTGCCACTCCTTTCTTTACTGGAGATGTGCATGCTTGTCTCTTACCTAATCCTATTGCGGACCTTATTATTGGTCGTATTCACGGAGTTAGGGAGTGTACCCCACAGCAGATTGCTGCTTGGGAAGATAATAACATGCAAGCTACAAATGCAGTAGTTACAAGAGCACAAGCTCTACAAACACCCCGAAACTTCACTGAATAGTGATAATGAAGTTGATAGCCAAGATAGTCACTTAGTAATTACTCGTGACTCTTTCATAAAATTGCAAGAAGAAGATCCTTCTTTAAAAAAAATTCTTCGTTCTTGCGAAGAAAGGTGATCCGAATCAGGATACAAATAGAAAATCTTGGATTGCAATGAGAAACGGCGTACTTGTACGTATGGTACAAGATTCGACTACGTCGGCACATTCGCAAATTCTTGTTCCCAAGAGCATGAGAGTCCAAATATTACAACATGCTCATGACTCGCAATGTGCTGGACATATGGGTTTTGCCCGTACGAAGTCGAGAGTCCTTGCGGCTTTCTTTTGGCCTTTTGTCAATAAGGACATTCGTATTTACTGCCGATCATGCAAGGTATGTCAGGAGGTCAAATCTAGAGGACCACGACATGCTGCGCCTATCCAGGCTGCTGACATTCCTATTCGGCCGTTTCAGAAAATGGCCATAGATATTATTGGCCCTTTTAAGGTCAAGTCGGCCAGAGGACATCAGTTTATCCTTACATGTGTCGATATGTGCACACGTTGGCCAGAGGCTATTCCTCTTAAGAGCATATCTACTACAGATATCGCAGATGCTCTTTGGTTGATATTTTCTCGCTTGGGGTTCCCCAGAGAAATATTGTCAGACCATGGCACTCAACTCATATCTGACACTATGTCACAGGTAATGTCTACCTTACATATTGAACGATCTCTCAGTAGTATCTACCATCCTATGTCTAATGGGTTAGTTGAGCGTCTGAATAGAACGCTCAAGACTTTGCTTGGTAAGATAACTGAAGATCATCCTCAAGATTGGGACAGGGTTTTACCCGCGCTCTCTTTGCCTATAGAGAAGTCCCTAATGAACACACAGGATTTTCTCCCTTCGAACTTGTCTTTGGCGCGCGTCCACGCGGCCCTATGTCTTTATTACACGATCTCATCACTGCCGATGATATTAACGATGAAACTCAATCCTCATATGAGTATGTCATTGCTCTTAGACAAAAGATCAGTGAGGCATGTAAGCTAGCAACTGCTTCATCAGAAATTGCTAAAGAGAAGGCAAGACAGTTTGCTAATAAGAATAGATGTCTACGACAACTTTGTCCAGGTGACAAAGCATTCGTCCTACTCCCCAGTAGGGAAAATAGACTTCTTATTGCATGGAAAGGTCCGTATGCAATAGTCTCTCGGATTTCCGATGTTGACTATGTGGTCGATATTGATGGAAAGCATAAAACTTTCCACATAAACATGCTTTCGGAATTTCACGAACGTCCGGACTATTTGCTGCCTATTTTCCAGGCAACGGATGATGCTCCTGCACCTCACGGTCATTATTCATCCCTGTCTGTCATTCAGGATGAGGAAGCTACCTTCTCTGATGTCAACCTTCCCCTTCCAGTGGTTCCATTACATTCCACGGAATCTTGGAAAAACGTTTCTGTTTCTCCTAATCTTTCTGGTGACGAACATCGACAAGTCTCGTCGATGTTACAAACATTCAGGATGTTCTCACTGACATTCCTGGACACACAGATGTCATAGAACATGACATAATTCTTACCGACAATAATCCAATTAGGGTTAGGCCGTATCCTATTCCTATACACTTTCAGTCGCAAGTGGAAAAGGAATTGGATGAAATGATTCAATTAAATATAATTGAACCATCGACTTCACCATATTCTTCTTCCATGGTTATTGTCCGGAATAAGGATAAGAACATACGAATTTGCGTTGATTATCGCAAATTGAATCAGGTCACAAAGTTCGACGCTGAACCGATGCCTTTGTTAGAAGATCTACTGATTAGACTTTCTAATTCTAGATTCTTCACTAAACTTGACTTGTCTAAAGGTTATTGGCAAGTGCCTTTAGCAGAGCATGCCAAACCTCTTACTGCTTTTTCTACACCTAGGGGTCTATTTCAATGGAATGTTATGCCTTTTGGTCTCATGAACGCCCCTGCCACTTTCGTTCGCATGATGCGTCGAATTCTGTCACATCGTTCGGATGTCATCGCATACTTAGATGACATCTGTCTCTTCAGTGATACCTGGGAAGATCACTATTTAGGGTTATATGACTTACTGTCCACTCTACGTGAGAATAATTTGACAGCAAAACCTTCTAAAGCTTTTGTTGGTTTTGGTGAAATCTCTTTCCTGGGTCATCGTGTTGGTCATGGTCTCTTGAAGACAGAAGACCACAATACTTCCAAAATACTGAACATCTCTGTTCCTAAAACGAAGAAACAAGTTAGGAGTCTCTTAGGTTTAATTCAATTTTATGGGAGATTTATTCCAAATTTATCTTCGATCATGGCACCTCTATCAACATTGTTGAAGAAAGGTTCGCCTAATCTGGTCCGTTGGTCTGAAGAATGCCAATCTTCACTAGACCAAATCAAGAATATATTTTCTTCTCCTCCCATCTTAAGATTACCTACTCTTGATAGGACTTTTGTTCTTCGGAGTGATGCTTCATCCACTGGGATTGGAGCAGCACTGATGCAAGAATATGCAAATACTCTGCATCCTGTTATGTACATTTCTAGAAAACTAAATGCGGCAGAGAGGAACTACTCGGTTTTAGACCGTGAGTTGTTAGCGATGGTTTGGTCAATTCTAAAGCTACAAAGATTCCTCCTGGGCGCACATTTCATTCTAGAGACTGATCAGAAAGCTCTTACAGCTATTCAGACTAAGAATTTGAAGAGTTCGAGATCCACTCGATATGCTATAGCTCGTCAACCTTTTCACTTCACGGTACGAGCTATCCGTGGTGCGGATAATGTGATGGCTGACATTTTGTCTAGATGCCCACATGACTCCAACTAATACTTCTGTCCTATATTTCTATATATTACAGAGTCATAACACACCTATATTTCTACAATAGATTAGCACATCTGTACTTACTTTATATGTACACACTATCGTGCTTTGTTGTCATCTTCTTCTGTTCGTTTTTTAAAATGATAGAGGAGGACTGAGTAGTTAATATAAGGGCCGTTAGTTTACTAAACAGCCACAATTATTAATAATGTATTGTACCTTATGAAGCATATTAGTTATTAATTAGCATTATATTGCTTGTACTTTCTCAGAATGTCATTGCTGAGCTGAGGACTTACCTTACGAGTTCTAGATTGTGTACTTACCCTCGGAATACCAGAGCATATGTCCTGGATCGTCATGTAGTTTAACTTTACTATGTACTTATGTCATTACATGTCAAAGAATGTACTATTTAAATTTTCCTATCAGATTTGTACATCCATTTTTAAAGACAATATTAGAGTATGCTGTTTAATGATGATTATAGTAACTTGCATACGTATATTGTGTTTACATGCTAACGTGATGTGTGTTGGTGACACCTCCCCGATGTGAATATTTTTTGAGACATATTTATTTTTCTGTTGAGGTATATCCTCACCAGACACTCTATAATTAGCCTATTGTTTGGCAATTTAATTAATTATCAGCGCATAATTCGTGCGTTTTGAGCCGCTTATCGCTTGCTCTTTGATATTGAAAAAAAAATATGTTCCACATTTTTTTTTTATCGGGAGGAGGTGGTGATATGTTGCGTGATAAATTCTCGCAACATCGTTTTATTTCAATATCTGTTTTATAATAACGCAAGGGCAACAACTGCTTGAAATTTATAGTCACTTTTCTCGGTAAGCATTTGTCTTCTCGCGTTGGTATCGAATGCAGTTAACTTTTGAGCTGTGGTCATTTTTGCGCTGGACTGCGCATGACTTGTCTTGTTGTTTGGTCGATCGGTTTCCGCCCACCACTAGTGGGAGTGAGCGATTTGGAATGGCGAAAGAGATGCCTCGTTGAAGAGGGGATCTCCGCTTTTTTTTGTTCTGTCAGGGATGTGTAGTCCTCTTATGGATATTTCGTTTAGTCGAGATAATACCTCTAGTGTTTTCCCACATGTCGGGAGGCGTGATATTTCTGTGTATTTCATGAAAGCAAGGTAAATTGACTTTTTCATTAACTCTATCGATTTTGGGTCGTGAGCGATTTCGATTCATAGCCTGTCTCCGAAAGTCGTCGTCACGAGATGTTCTTTCCCAGCTCACATGTCGCTGCATTGTACTGCATCGGTTGATGCATGTACCAAGGACCATTACTTGCTACTTTGTTAAATGAACTAGGTTTAGAAAACCTTTATTATCTAGAGGATATTCTTGAGGACATTATTTATACTTCGGCAGACGTGTCTGTCTTGCTGAAGTCAAACTAAGGAGAGTGAACTGATCTCATACATCTGGTTATCTCCTGGCTGTTATAGAAAAGGATGGAGTTGTTCACCTGACTACATTTACAGCACTTTGAAATATAACATGCATCTGACTCATCATTGTAATGCTGTCTACCGTTTATTGCTGTATTGAATGTTGCTGTGATAATGACTGTTTGATGTGCCTACACATTTGCGTAACCATTTTGTCACTGTGGCGTCCACAATAAATAATGAAGAAAAACGTCAACGGCTGTTTCAAGACTCATTGACTTTATACGTCGTGAGTTTACTGACGTCCTATGTGGATTGCCCTGTTATTGTTGCATGAACATTGTTTTGACTGAACACATCTACACACTACACAAAACCAGACATGCGGATGCCATCCATCATCATATGGCATCACGCATCACTAACTAAGTCTATTCGTTGAATTACTTTACAGAAGCACAATGAACGTATATTTATATGAAACCCGCATTATGGCGG
Source organism: Oreohelix idahoensis (assembly GCA_024509875.1). Lineage (NCBI taxonomy): Eukaryota > Metazoa > Mollusca > Gastropoda > Stylommatophora > Oreohelicidae > Oreohelix > Oreohelix idahoensis. The sequence continues at coordinate 381,811 of JAMPIV010004871.1, read as the reverse complement.
TATGTTTCGGCACGGAAGATAATGCCTGCCTATGAAAATACACAGTTGTTCATCGATCATAATGAGGCTCGCCATTACGGGCTTTATCTTTGAGCAGTAGAAGAAGTGTCTGGCGGGAGAAGCCAGATGAAGTCTTGACTTTATCAACAAGTTCACAGACTTCGATATTAAGCAACTATGTTTGTCACAAGACTACCTGACGCGTTTAGTCAGGGGCTCTGAGCTACAGTATGAGAATATATATATATTATCAAGCCAACGTTATTAGCATCATACATACGCGCTATGCAGGGTTGATTATGCTCGATGGTTATATGCATTACTACACATGAAATGTCCATGTTCCTTGTTCTACTGATTGTGTTGTCCGTCAACGTACTATTGCTGTAATAAATGTTGAAGAGAAAGTCATCTGCATTAACCACATCTATTACTTCTACGTGTGGTGGAGTGAGTTTGTGTGTTCCTAAATAAGAGCCTATACTCCTTCGTGTTCTCGATCTGCTGTATACACACATCAGTACTCACTACAACACCTTATCCTTTGTTCTACACACCTGAGAAAACATGTATGCTGTTTGTGTGTGACTGCACTACATCCTGGCAGTGCCTCACGCTGGTGACCTAGATTCACGTCCATGTTACACTGTCCAGGTGATAAACGACACACCCACTCAGCGACACTTCAACACGGTACAAATACCAGGATTCACACGAGCAAACAGACTTTAACATCTGGTAATAAACAGTCGGCAAAACAGAGTGTTACATCAGGTTCCCAGTTGATGGGGCTATACTAATCTGTTTCTACAACGCAACACTAGACTGTTACAGCTGACTGTTACATCCACCAAAGATCATCGTCTTGAAAGAGACTGCATTCCCTTAATTGTTTAATATGTTTATGTTAAGACACAGCTATCTTAACATCTTGTTGAACTGGTATCTGGTTCTTTCAATCGGCCTCATATTAGTGATCTTTATATATATATATATATATATATATATATATATATATATATATATGTATATATATATATATATATATATATATATATACTTTGGCTACGGAACGCAAACTTAGCTCCCCACTTGAATCGAAAAAAAACAAGTAACTAAGCCGTGCATGCACATTTTGAAGTGGGCAGACATAGCTGGTGCGCTGACGAGAGACCATTATCTTTTGTATCAAGTTTAGTTTCAGAGAAAAAGTATTTCCCTGATGAACATCCTTATTTGTTCATTTGTATGACATGTTATATAGTTATACTTTTTGTTATCTCATCATCGTTATCGCATCTAGGCCTTCATCGTGTTGACGAAAATATTTGGATTCTTGAATGGTTCAAAATGAATGTAGTGTCGAGTTATTCCTGCACTTGTCAGTACGTGAACGGTGCGGCACTGGAACAGCACAGCAGACGGCGATCTTACCCATGCAGAGCCCCAGGCCCTCGTTGTAATACTTCACGGACGGAAACAGTGACACGCTTTACGGACAGAAACAGTGACGCAGATCACGGACGTCAAGTTCGTATCAAACATCCCCCCCCCCCCCTTTTTTTCCCCTTTTTAACCCTAAGAACATCGGCTTTTGGTGGTAAGATTATTTTGATCTGTGTGACATGAACGTTGAACGTTCGACACACAGCGTGTAGGCTATAAACAATTTTTAAAAAAACGTATGTTTGTTGTCATTCTCATTCGCCTACTCCTTCGTGGACAACGCCTAATGGCACATGAATCACTTCCCTTAACAAATCGGGTCCCCATTAGTGTGTATCTATTATGCTTTTGACTTCTTTGCACGCCGAAAATTTAAACTGTGATTAATTTTCTCTTTGTCTACTTGTCCATTTTAAGTTTTCGATCTCATTAGTTTTTCTTATTTTTTTTCCCGTTGTGAAAGTGTTTTTCCAGATTTCTTCTTCTCATAAAATGTTAAAATAATTCCTTCCTTCTACCTTGAGCAATACGCTTCCTTTCAGCAGTGGATGCATTCACGACATGTTCATTACCCTGTTTTTAAAATCTGTCTACACTTATGAACTGTCGTCGGCAACAATAGTCTCGATGGGCTAACGATGTTTTGGCATGATTAGTCATTGTCTATGACTCACTTTTATGTGACAGGACTAGTCTAACACGGAAGAACTTTAATGTTTGCCTTTATTAATAAACTTGTATTAAATTAAATACAGTCAGTCTTCGCTATTCGCGTGGGTTAGGTTCCTTGAAAACCCTGTGAAAATTAAATCCGCATATACGGAAGAAGAAGAAGAAGAATACGGAACCATTGATCATATTGGGAAAAGGGGGTCAGGTTCCTGGGGGATCCTGTTCACCATACACTGTTGCTACCTACCACCATAAACTCACCATGTCGTGTACCCTTCTTGTAAAAATAAAACAGATTATTTGTTATACTGTTAATGTATTTTATATGTCCACCAACTGATATACCTGGCGTATCATCTATGTATTTATTTTGTACTGTACAGAAAGAACAGGTCAAGCTACCAAATGTTCCAGCCTGATACCTTGTCTTTTCTTGTACTGAAAAGTCCTCGCTTGTTGCCAATTCTAATAGCTGTCTTTTATTTGTCACAGATGGAAATAGTGCTGCAGTCATCATCCACTTTTGCCCCTCCTCATTTAGTTTATATTTTTTTGCTACACGAACGAAAGATACACCAGTGCAATTAACACGTGAGCCATCTGGCAATTAAGCCCTATGTGAAACAGAGAGCGAAGCGCGGAGCATGGCGTAATAGATTCTCTGATTAGGGGAACACGATGTTACGTCTGAGACGGACCTTGGATTGTAAAACTTTCAGGAGAATTAATTGCGTTGCTGATATTAGGAAAGGTGAAGATGATGAAAGTCAAGCCAGAGAGGGTGTCGGCGGCACAGGTGGTAACATTACCTTTGATCAAGAATCGAACGGCAAATTGGCTCGGGTCTGGCAGTGGTGTGACTTTCTCATTAAAGAACGGTAGTACGGAACATATCAATATATACCATGTCTCTCCGATAGCCATGATCAGTTGTTCAGAAATCTATCTAATTCACTAGCTCGTAATCTTAAGATTACTCGTACAGAGGGAAAATTATTAGATTTTCGTGGAATGTTTCAGTTTTCTGATTGCGGTAATTTATGTACTAGCTTTTAAGTGATTTAGTGTGTTTAAAGTGTCATTATATTTCACTGAGATTTTCTATGCTAATTAATCAACTGATAGCTAAATATGTTTCAGCCGTAAAGTGAATTTAATTACTCGCTATTTTTCCAGTAAGAGATGTTTTAAATTGACAGTACATATATAGGCTGATAAAACCTGAGTACTAGCGGTTTTTTCTATGGCCATATGAACTTATGATCATACGAACTTATAATATTATAAGCATTCAAGAATATTTAATATTGATGAGTTTCTTGCTGAGACCGGTGCGGTCCAATTTTCCTCATTTTCATGAGAGAAACCAGAACGGAACCATTAAATTATAATATTAACTGGGACAGAACTATTACCAGATTTACTTATAACAATCTTATCAGCCAGCTGTAACGAACTATCTTGTCAGTAACATTTGTGTAACTTAACCTAGCGTTTCAGCCACCAGAGGCTAGACAACCCAGGAACCATATATATGTTCTATTTATCCTACATCGGCGATCACCACGCATGAACCTTACTCCCACCAACTGAAGGCATAGATAACTTATTGTATCCAGGACAATTTAAATCACCGACTCTAGCGACTACCGTGAAATTTGCAGTCAGCAACTACGGCTAGTCTGGGGCTAGATTCGGCAAAACTAACATTTGACACCAAATAGTCTTATTACTTATTAGTGTATTTCCTTGGAATGCCTGAGATAACTACTGGGGTAAGCATAAGTGCGACAGTGGCCACTGTGTGTATGTGAATTGAATGAACAGAGAAAGAAACTTATAGCTTTTGTTAACATCATATACTTATGTGGTGAAGTGGGATGTTATAAATATTTATAGGGGACTTAGTGTACTGACTGAGATCAGCTGTGAAGGTATCTATATCTATTAAAAGTAGTGTATTATAGATAACCTTACTTGCTACCACATATCTCTTTATCTCAGTCAGAATTATTCTGGAATAGTGTGATGCTACGTTATGTGTCTAGGGTATGAGTATGGTGAAGTGTAAGTCACAACAACAGACAGATAAACAATTTAATTTAATCCACTACTCTTGACAACACTGTGACACTCACATACATATAACACTCTACGAGAATAGCTTAAAGAAGTCACTCGTAACGGTTCAAATAACAATATGTATTCATTACTAGCATGAATGAATATGTGTCCTGATTCAACTACAAGGGAACCAGGAATCACAATCAATTTAAATTACAAGTTATGTACAGAATGTATTTAATATGAATATTGTAGTGACATATATTATTACAAATGTTCTATGTGTGTCAGTTGTGTAGTAGTAAAATGAGGTAATACTGGTTTTGTTTTGTTCAAGCTCTGTTGGTATTTGTCATCATGACTTCAATAGTTTGTCTTTAGGGATCAGTATTGGAGATGTTCACAGTTCCTGATTTTAAGACAAGTAAATTCCCCTCTGAATGGTATTTTTATAAAGTTATTTCTAGATGAGGGGACATAATGTTGAGCTCAGCTGGCCAACTCTGCTTATCTTGAGTGATGGCGGCAGGAGAGGACTCCTCTGCTCGAATTCTCTTCTGGGCTCTGGAGATACCTCACTGATAGCTAAAAGGACCAAGGAGTATGCTGTCCGACACTGGATTCAGCAAATCTCTGACTAGGTGCTGCTCACTACCATCAAGACCACTGTCCCTGAAATCAAGAAGGATGTACCTTCTACTTCATAACTAATTTATATTCTCTTTTACACTGATCACAATACAGCACAAACATTGAGTTCAGAGCATTAGGCCAACTGTCAGCTTCATTTGAAATACTTTATTCCAGTATTACCCTTCTTAATGGTTACTACGCCTCTGCACTTCCAGCATTATTTCTTTCTAGTCAATCATCCAGGTGTCAGTGTACTGTTTGGCCATTCCATGCCGTTTTACTTCTCTCCGACACCCTCTGTTCAGGCTGGAGCATTTTAGGCTTTACCTCCCGTTTGCCACTGAACTACACATATATATACAGGCATAAATCAACAATTCACATTCAATTTTCATTAAAAGATATTAAATGGTTCAAGCTTACCACAATTCATACGAATAACACAGATACGTTGATTAGCAATGAATTCTGGCACAAACTGGCACAAACTTCCATCTGCCTATGTTCCAGGCTTTTATTGAGTCAAATATAAGCTGGCTTCAACGCACTGATGCTTTATCAAGTGTATTTAAACAAGTGGTTTCGAACTAACGCTCCCAAGTGTGTATATCAGCGAGACTGGCCAATGAGCCACGTTTCGACAAGTGTTTGAAAAAAATGTTATCTTTTCCCGTCTCCCCTAACAACCAAGATAGTATTTATAGCCCGACCAATCGTGGTTAGGCTTTCATTTGTTGCGCTCCAATCAATTTGGAGTTTACATGGTAGGCTATTTCTGTAACGTAAATTTTTTTCAAACACGTTAAAAAAAAATCTTATGAGCAGAAATGATTTTATGCTGTCAGGCACCCCCAATATTTTATTTTGGGTATAATTTATTAATTCCTGGACTATTTGCGTAACGTTTTACATATTATTTGTCAGCAAGCCCTAAGGAACCCAAAAATACTAATTTAAAGGAGCTACGTGGCTGCGTTCAAAATATGCAATTTCTTCTACCTCCTGTTTGGAAGATGTGCTGTCTGGGTACTGTTATGTGTTCAAACGTAAACCCATCTAATGTTATCTTTTCTAATAAGAGTTTGTTATGATTTATAAACCTAACTCTGGGAAAGGGTAGTGTATTTTATCACTGTCCGTCTGAAAAAAAATTAGTGCATGTAGACTTACACGCGTGATGGCAGCATTTGCGTATCGCGCGAAGCGTGTTTAGTGTTCGGCTTCCTCTCCCTTCTCGCTATCCTTTAGTCCAACTGTTCGTTCGTTTTGGTAACGTAATGTAGAAAAAGACATGAATGGAATTTAAAATTTAGGTCATTACGCAGTCTCTCAATTCTTTTCCAAGAAATACAGCACACGTTTCATTGAAGAAGGCGGGTAATAATACAGTAAGCTTTTATATCAACGTGAAAGCGTTACAATTTGCAGACGAAGCAGAAAACAAGGGGGATTTCGAGTACATTCTTTGTGATAGCACTGTCATTTTACCATTGCTCTTTTCTTTATTATATGTATTTATTAGGCTTTATATTTAATTGATAATTTATATATGTGGATTAGAATATTCCATGACACCTCCCCTCTTAAAACAGACATTATATGTCAGTCCTTTATTCTATATACACATAGAGAAATTTATTATTATTTCTGGGGTTTACGGTGATTCTCATCACACGGATGGCGGCTTAAAAAATCCGCTCCCAGATTGGTTTTTCCAGATATATATTCAATGCTAAAATTATATGGAGCCAGAAGCAAAGACCATCGGAGTAACCTAGAGTTCTCATGCTTAGCCTGTGCTAAAAACGATAAAGGTTTGTGGTCAGTTTGCAACTTAAATGCCTTCCCATATAGATAAATATTGAATTTCTTTATTGCCCATATTACTGCAAGACATTCTTTTTCGCTAGTTGAGTAGTTGATTTCAGCTTTATTCAACTTTCTGCTAGCATATGCCACTGGGCTTAATTCCCCATCCAATGCCTCTGATTTCTGTAGTAAAGTTGCACCTAGCCCAATATTACTTGCATCCGTCCTTACTATGAATTCTTGACTTAAGTCAGGTAATTTCAAAATGGGTTTACTTGTGAGCTTTTCCTTCAATTCTTGGTAAGTCATTTCACATTGTGGTGTCCATGTAATGCGATCTGGAAGTCCTTTACGTGTCAATTCAGTTAACGGTGCACATATGGAATTAAAGTTTTTGATATACTTCTGGTAGAAACCACATAATGAGACAAAGGATCTCACGTCCTTCTTGGTTTTGTGGTCTCGGGGCTTTTTGTAGTTTCTCTAAATTCTTTGGGTCAGGGGTCATGTTTCCCTGATAAACTGTGTGTCCCAAAAATTCCAATTCTTTACATCCAACGCAACATTTGGTTGGACGGGCTGTTAAATTTGCCTCCCTAAGTCGATCAAACAGCATGTTCAGAGAGTCAATGTGTTCCTCAAATGTTTCTGTTGCTATAAGGATATCATCCATAAAATTTGTTATACAGGGATTACTCAGAGGATCCAATAATTTTCTCATCATTCTAGAGAAGACACTAGGCGCATTCTTCAATCCAAATGGCAATCTATTAAACTCATAGTGTCCTTCTGAGGTACTGAAAGCTAGGTATGGTCTAACCTCAGGCTTTACTGGAATCTGATAGTATCCTTTACTCAGATCCACTTTTGAGAAATATTTAGCTTTATTTAGTCTGGCAAACAGCTGATTTGTATCCGGCAATGGATCCACCTGTCCTTCTGTAATAGCGTTTCAGTCTCCTGTAATCTATACAGAGTCTATGTTCTCCAGAGGGCTTCCTTAAGAGTACAACACCGGAACTATACGAAGACTCACTGTGCGAAATAATTCCTTCTTTCAATAGATAGTCTATCTCTTCCTTCAAAGCTTTTTCCTTAGCAAACGGAATCGAATATGGTTTCATACAGACAGGTGTGGAGTCTATGAGTTTCATATCATATTCCAATAGGTTTGTATGCCCTGGTCGGTCTGTTAACACCTCTGCATGATTCTTTAGAACCTGTTGCACTCTCTCTTTCTGAGTTTTCGTTAAATGTGTACTGATTTTCACCTGTGCTGCTGTCTCACAGGGGTGTAATGGATATTCAAATGATGAAAGTGGTTCCTTTTTCATCTCCATGGCGATGGACAAGGTCAACAAGTGTGTCTCTTCCTGATGTTCTCTTTCCAAATATTTCTTCAGGAGATTCACATGATAGATTTTTTCTTTCCCCTTCTTATCTATCTTATAATTTGTTCTAGACACCTTCTCTAGAACTGTATATGGACCCTGCCATCCAATTTGTAACTTATTCTGACTCCCGGGCAAAAGAAGCAGTACCTTCTCTCCCACAGCCAAATTTCTGTCTTTCGCCTTCCTGTTATAATAGGCAGCATGTTTCTTCCTGGCTTGTTTCAAATTTTCATTGGCAAGTTTCCAGCCAGTTTTCAACCGAGTGGTCAGCTCATTCACATATTGGTATGAAGATGTAATGTTTTCCTCTGCCTTTTCATCAGTCCACGTTCTTAACATAGCTACATATGGACCTTTAATTGTGTGGACCTATTTGTCCATGCACCGGTATGGTCTCTTCCACTCGAAGCTTTATAGTGATGATTTTTCCTCCCAGAATTATCATTCACAAAACGACCGCTACCAATTTTTCTTTTGGGGCTTTCTCCCCTCTTAAAATTCTTGATGAGAGATTTCCTCCCTACATCTTCTTCCTCCAGTTTGTTTAAGTCCGATTGAGGGATTTTCGGCTTATCCTGGGGTAAGACATCTTTTTGCACTCTCCGCATAGTGGCCATTGTAAAACAGTTAAGTGAAGCTTGTCCGTGAAAAGGGGCTTCCCATTCCATTTGGTCCACTTTATCAAATTTATTTTTCCTTTTATTGTTAGGCCTGATTTTGCCCCATGGCGTGTCCAGGTCCTGATCCATGTTCCCACTTGTGGGTGTTCCCTCATGTGCTATGCTACACCTTTCTACAAAATTCTCAATGTCCCATCTTGCTTTGGGCCAATAATAATTGTGAGCCACCTTTTGAATGATGGTACCTATTTTCTCATGGTCCCCATCTGGTTTCACATGTAGGCTCCTTATTAATTCTGTCCTGTATCTTTTTGGAAGAACCAGCTGTCCGTGACCATTGGATCTAGCTCCAGTCTTCCTATACATCAACTTGTTTTTCATGTAAAAATCTCCCTTGCCTGGAGTTGTATGACAAGTTGACAATTTTCTGAAACAAGGCTTGAGTGTTTTATCCCCAGCCTGTGCCTTCCTCATCTCTTCTGGAGTGGTATCTAACATAATATCCTCCTCCTGTCTTGAGGTCGACCTGACCTGAAGGGTTGCCATATACACAGGTTTCCTTCTGCAATGGTCAGTGTCATGATTGTCCATCTGACAATTCTTACACCACCTTTTTCCTTGGTTGAAAGATTTTCTTTCATTATATTTCCTTTCATCGAATTGTGGGAATTTATTTTTATTGTCATACCGTGGCCTATCAAATTGGTGCTTACCTTTATTTTGATCCTTAGGATCAAATTTATTAAAGTTCTGTGGTGCCCTAAAGTTATCCACCTGTTTCTTTTTATTACCTGTTACCTCTGCTTGAGCTGCTTGATACCTTTCAGCAACATTTAGCAACTCACCCAGCCTCTCTGCACCTTGTTCCATGAGAAACTTTCTCAGGTCTGGAGCCATGGACTCTCTTAATTGCTCTATAAGGACCATTTCCTTAAGATCTTGGGTTTTCCCCAGAGAAGTCCATTTCTCCAAGTATGTCTCTATTCGGGCAGAGAACTGGTGATAGGTTTCACCTGACAGTAGTTTAGCATTCCTAAATTTTTTTCTATAGAATTCTGCATTCTTTTCATACCTTAACAAAAGAGCCTGCTTTAGCATGTCATAATTTTCCTGATCACCTCTGCTCATTTTTGCAAAAACTTCATAAGCTGCCCCACGAAGTCCCTGAGATAACTTTAAGCTCCACCTTTCTCTCTCTAACCCATACGTGGTAGCTAATAGTTCGTACCTATTTATATAGCTCTCAATATCATCGTCTTTCTCAACAAAATGATCTAAATGAAAATTCATAGCTGAGATTGAGGCTCCTTGAGTAACCGTAGCATCAGAGGCAAAGGGACTGGCACCATTTTCAGGAGCATGGCCTTGAAACTCAAACTCCCTTAGTCGTAACTCATGTTCCCTTTGTAATCTTTTATCTTCTGCTTCCCTTTCTGCAGCTAATTTCCTCTCTTCCCTTTCTGCAGCCAATTTCTTCTCTTCCCTTTCTGCAGCCAATCGTTTGTCTTCTCTTTCTGCCTCCAATTTCTTAGCCTCTTTGTCAGCCTCAATCTGCAACCTCTTAGTCTCAGCCTCAGCTTCAAATTGTAACTTCTTAATTTCCCTTTCAGCCTCTAACCTTCTTTCGGCTTCTTTTTCTAATCTTCTTTCTTCGCGTTCAATAAATTTGTCACATTCCGTTGTGACATAGGCAACCATAACTTGCCCATCTAATCCTAACTCTTTTGCAGTCTGAACCGCAGCAGATCGAAATTTGGCCAGGTCCGCCATTGTCTATCATGTAACTTAATACAATGTCTAACCAACAATTCAATCTCTAATGGACAAAACAGGCACCGTGAGCTCAACCTTATTTAATTCCACCCAAGGATACCTTTTAATTCTTATATTCCCTGAAGTGAATTACCCCCAATATTTTTAATAGTTAAAGATTCAAAATCCCAAGAGCGAGACCCCAATATATGTGGTGAAGTGGGATGTTATAAATATTTATAGGGGACTTAGTGTACTGACTGAGATCAGCTGTGAAGGTATCTATATCTATTAAAAGTAGTGTATTATAGATAACCTTACTTGCTACCACATATCTCTTTATCTCAGTCAGAATTATTCTGGAATAGTGTGATGCTACGTTATGTGTCTAGGGTATGAGTATGGTGAAGTGTAAGTCACAACAACAGACAGATAAACAATTTAATTTAATCCACTACTCTTGACAACACTGTGACACTCACATACATATAACACTCTACGAGAATAGCTTAAAGAAGTCACTCGTAACGGTTCAAATAACAATATGTATTCATTACTAGCATGAATGAATATGTGTCCTGATTCAACTACAAGGGAACCAGGAATCACAATCAATTTAAATTACAAGTTATGTACAGAATGTATTTAATATGAATATTGTAGTGACATATATTATTACAAATGTTCTATGTGTGTCAGTTGTGTAGTAGTAAAATGAGGTAATACTGGTTTTGTTTTGTTCAAGCTCTGTTGGTATTTGTCATCATGACTTCAATAGTTTGTCTTTAGGGATCAGTATTGGAGATGTTCACAGTTCCTGATTTTAAGACAAGTAAATTCCCCTCTGAATGGTATTTTTATAAAGTTATTTCTAGATGAGGGGACATAATGTTGAGCTCAGCTGGCCAACTCTGCTTATCTTGAGTGATGGCGGCAGGAGAGGACTCCTCTGCTCGAATTCTCTTCTGGGCTCTGGAGATACCTCACTGATAGCTAAAAGGACCAAGGAGTATGCTGTCCGACACTGGATTCAGCAAATCTCTGACTAGGTGCTGCTCACTACCATCAAGACCACTGTCCCTGAAATCAAGAAGGATGTACCTTCTACTTCATAACTAATTTATATTCTCTTTTACACTGATCACAATACAGCACAAACATTGAGTTCAGAGCATTAGGCCAACTGTCAGCTTCATTTGAAATACTTTATTCCAGTATTACCCTTCTTAATGGTTACTACGCCTCTGCACTTCCAGCATTATTTCTTTCTAGTCAATCATCCAGGTGTCAGTGTACTGTTTGGCCATTCCATGCCGTTTTACTTCTCTCCGACACCCTCTGTTCAGGCTGGAGCATTTTAGGCTTTACCTCCCGTTTGCCACTGAACTACACATATATATACAGGCATAAATCAACAATTCACATTCAATTTTCATTAAAAGATATTAAATGGTTCAAGCTTACCACAATTCATACGAATAACACAGATACGTTGATTAGCAATGAATTCTGGCACAAACTGGCACAAACTTCCATCTGCCTATGTTCCAGGCTTTTATTGAGTCAAATATAAGCTGGCTTCAACGCACTGATGCTTTATCAAGTGTATTTAAACAAGTGGTTTCGAACTAACGCTCCCAAGTGTGTATATCAGCGAGACTGGCCAATGAGCCACGTTTCGACAAGTGTTTGAAAAAATGTTATCTTTTCCCGTCTCCCCTAACAACCAAGATAGTATTTATAGCCCGACCAATCGTGGTTAGGCTTTCATTTGTTGCGCTCCAATCAATTTGGAGTTTACATGGTAGGCCATTTCTGTAACGTAAATTTTTTTCAAACACGTTAAAAAAAAATCTTATGAGCAGAAATGATTTTATGCTGTCAGGCACCCCCAATATTTTATTTTGGGTATAATTTATTAATTCCTGGACTATTTGCGTAACGTTTTACATATTATTTGTCAGCAAGCCCTAAGGAACCCAAAAATACTAATTTAAAGGAGCTACGTGGCTGCGTTCAAAATATGCAATTTCTTCTACCTCCGGTTTGGAAGATGTGCTGTCTGGGTACTGTTATGTGTTCAAACGTAAACCCATCTAATGTTATCTTTTCTAATAAGAGTTTGTTATGATTTATAAACCTAACTCTGGGAAAGGGTAGTGTATTTTATCACTGTCCGTCTGAAAAAAAATTAGTGCATGTAGACTTACACGCGTGATGGCAGCATTTGCGTATCGCGCGAAGCGTGTTTAGTGTTCGGCTTCCTCTCCCTTCTCGCTATCCTTTAGTCCAACTGTTCGTTCGTTTTGGTAACGTAATGTAGAAAAAGACATGAATGGAATTTAAAATTTAGGTCATTACGCAGTCTCTCAATTCTTTTCCAAGAAATACAGCACACGTTTCATTGAAGAAGGCGGGTAATAATACAGTAAGCTTTTATATCAACGTGAAAGCGTTACAATTTGCAGACGAAGCAGAAAACAAGGGGGATTTCGAGTACATTCTTTGTGATAGCACTGTCATTTTACCATTGCTCTTTTCTTTATTATATGTATTTATTAGGCTTTATATTTAATTGATAATTTATATATGTGGATTAGAATATTCCATGACAACTTATATGGTTTCTTCTTTCTTTTTCTTTATCTCAATATTCTGATTAGTCACGGGATAGATTGCATTAGGAACATATTCTTTTCCCATTCTGACTATTTCATAACTTACTGTTACCCTTTGATCTTTTGGGTAAATTTTCATAACCATTATATGTTATTCATAGTTTGTTTTTCATGTTCGTGCGTATTTGTCACAGAATTGTGTGCATGTGAGTGCAGTGTAACTTGTATTTTTGTACAGGGAGAGAAAGTGCGTCTGATATAAATATCGTTGTCCAGATAGGCTGGAATAGATAAATTATTCTATCCAGAGACTGTCCTTTCTCTTACACAGTCACCTCGTGAGAAAACTACTACTTACCCCTTACTTTCACATTGTCATCACTATCACGTCTGCTCAGACGGGACTATAAACATCTATTACCTATCAGAAATTCCATCCACGACATCATTCCATTTATATGTTTTCTGAATATTTATTCTCACGTCTTTGCTATAGATGTTCATACTTTCTAACATTTTTATAATTATCTAGTTTGCCGTAGTCAAATGTGTTTGTGTAGTCTATACAAGACAGGTACATAACAGTTTACTTCTGTACCACGATATTGTTTTTCTTATAAACACATTTTCTTCTTCGATGATCCTTAGATGGTAAGTGACAAAGCCGTCAGTAGCTTTCACGTCTAGTGCCGTCTTGTAGGGCAGCAACAAACTGTCCCCAATTTGTGCGGACGGTGGACATCCTTCGTGCAGTGCCCCAACTCTTGTTCATGCTTTGTTTCTCGGTGCCTTCTCGTTATTGGCTCTCTACTTCGGCTTTTAACTCATGTCGTTGCTTGTACATAGATTATTCATTTTTCTTGTACTGTATTTTCAGCTATTTACATCTTAGATTTAGCCACTTGTGTATTTATGAAGATAAATAGTTTATTAGTGCACAATAAGATATAATAATAATAATAATAAATTCTTTAAGCACCAAACACGGCGCATAAGGCAGAAACCAGTGCTCTCCAGGTTGTACGTTGTGACGCCACTCCTCTTAGCTCTTGCACATTGTTTAATCCCAACGTTCTTCCTTCTCTTATTATTGTTCTTCTGAGTGTTTCTTTTGGTCTTCCTTTTTTCCTCTTACTCTCAGGAACCCAAGTGAGTGCCTGCAATGGTATTCTGTTGTTTTGCATTCGTAGGACATGACCGATATATGACCATCGTCTTTTCCTTATATAGTTGGAGACATATTTCTGCCTAGAGTCTTCTCTTATTTGTCGATTAGTCTTGAATTCTTTCCAACTGATGTTCATGAGTTTTCTAAACATTTGTTCCCGAATGTATTCAGCTTGTTCTCCAATGATTTTGTTATTTTCCAATTCTCACAGCCGTATGTTAACACTGAGATAACATTTGAATTAAACAGACGAAGCTTGGTATGTATATTCAATGATCGTAATTTCCAAATGTTAGATAATCTATAGATATAGATATATAGTACGATATTTCAAGCTCCGCCTAGGCCGGTCCCTAGCCATGCTGAAAAAGGAGGAGGGCGGCCTGCATGGTGGCCGTAAGGAGGCAGCCCCTCCACCATGCAAAGGCACAACAGGCCAACCATCTGTTTGCTTTAAAACATGATTACGCGAACTACAAGAGAGAAAACCGGACTGATTCTAAAGGCGACGAACTGGAACGGACTACGGACTACGACTTTTGGAACTTGGAAGACAAGAAGTATAAATGGGAAAGAAGAGGAGCTAGTGGAAGAGAGGAGGAAAGCAAAATTAGAAATCCTGGCTATAACGGAAACAAAGAAAAAGGGGAAAGGAGTCATGGATATCGATGGCAACACGCTGCTCTACAGTGGTGTACCCATATCTGAAAGAGCTAAAGGGGGCGTGGGGTGCATTGTGACCAAAAACCAGAAAGATAGTATCAAGGGATGGAACTTTGTCTCGGAGCGCATTATGGTTGTAAAACTAAAAGAAGGAGAAACCATAGTCAACCTGGTCATAGTGTATGGGCCAAATGAGGATGAGAGAGCAGAGGTCAAGGAGGAATTCTTTGAGCTGCTTCAAAGGACAGTGGATGACTGCCTAGATGAAATTATCATGCTCGGAGATTTCAATGCCAGAGTTGGAAATGACCATGCTAGATGGGGTGGAGTTATCGGAAGAAATGGAGAAGATACTCTTAATAGAAAGCGACTCCTTAGATTCTGCAGTGAGCAGAATCTGATCATTACATACACAAAGTTCCCCTTTAAGCGCATACATGCATACACTAGATGTGAGCCAACAAAGAATGAGAAGTCAGTGATCGACTATGCCACTGTTAGGAGGGGCTCATCCAAATATGTCCGGGATGCTAGAGTCTGGAGGGGACCAGAAATTGGAAGTGATCCCTACCTGCTTACAATCAAAAGAACAACTGAAAGTGTTGCTCAGCCTAGGAACTGCCCAACATAACGCAAGAAACCAAGTAAACAAACGGGAGAAATGAGCATTAAGACCTACAAGCTGAGAGAGCCAGAAATTAAGACCAGATATCAGGGGCTTATTGCTAAAGCGGTGGGAAACATAGAAGAACAACCTGATGACTTGGAAATCCTCTGGCTTAAATTCAAGGACATTATAAAGACAGCTGCTGCAGAAGCATGTTGTGAAGTCCAACTTGGGAACAAGAGAAAGAGGACACCTTGGTGGACAGAGGAAGTCAAAGAGAAAATAAGAGAGAAGAAAATGGCATGGAAACAATACTTAGGAGTTAAAAACACAGCAGGACAAATAGAGAAATATAGAGAATATGTGATACTTAGAACAGAAGCAAAGAACAAGGTGCTAGCAGCAAAACAGAAGTCCTGGGAAGAATTTGAAAAAAAGCTAGAAAAAGATGCGCAAGAAAACCAGAAATTGTTCTATAAGACCCTAAAGAACACGAGGAAGGAAAAACAATGCCCTCTCAAATTTATAAACGACAAGCAAGGCAAATTGCTTACTGCCCCGAAGGAAGTAATGGAAAGATGGAAAGAATATTTCTCAGAAATATTTGATGGTGAGCATGGTCAAGCATCATAAATGATAACCACTAGCACAGAAGAGGAAACCAATGGTGATGAAGATGACATAAAGATGGAAGAACTGAAGGCAGCACTGGAGAAAATCAAGATGGGCAAAGCAGCAGAGCACGATGGTTTAACACCAGAAATGGTTAAGTACATGGGAGCATCAGGTGACCTATTACACTTAAGGGTCCTACAAGCAGCGTGGTGCAACAAGACCATTCCAAAGGATTGGGAGATTGCCATCATAACATCAATTTTCAAAAATGGTGGCAATCGACAATGTGGAAACCATAGAGGCATATCACCTCTCAGTGTCCCTGGTAAATTCTACTCTAAAATCCTACAGCAGAGACTCCGACGCCAGCTATGGTGGTGTGCATGTCCTCTTGCTTGCTCCGAGTAAGCAGATCGTGGTTGGTGATGGTATTCAGTCAAAAGATTCGGTGAATCTTTCTTATGCATATTGTGTGAAAAGAAGACAATTTCGACATTTCCTTCTCTGTAACTCTCAAGCATTCCGCAGTATTTTCCATAAACTGTCCCTATGTATACTGTCAAAAGCCTTTTCAAAATCAACGAAATTAATGTACAGTTGTCTTTGCCATTCTGAGCACTGCTCTATAATGTTCCTGGGGGTAAACATATGATCTACACGTCGTCTGTTCTTTCTAAATCCTGCTTGTTCTTTCCTCAGTTTGTGGTCTACTGCTTTTGAAATTCTCTGTATAATTATCCTGCCTAGTATTTTGCTGGGAACTGAGAGAAGATTGATTCCTCTCCAATTATTGCAGTCTGCAAGATCTCCCTTCTTGGGCAATTTGACAATTATTCTTTTGTTCCACCCTGTTGGTGTTGGCCCTGTTTTCCAGATTTGTGCAAATAGTGGTTCTAATAGTTCTGCTGCTAACTCAGGGTTTGTCTTAAATAGCTCATGCCCGGGAGCTTTTCCATTCTTTAACCCTTTGAATGACGTGATGATCTCTTCTTTTCGTGGAATGTCTGTATTAACATCAAGATCGTTTTCAGCCTCAGGAACATTCAATTTTGTCTCTGGTGGTTCCTTGTTCAGAGTTTCTCTGAAATGCTCTGCCCATCTTGTTTCCTGTCCCTCTGCTGTCGTGATGAGATTTCCTTGCTTATCTCTTACTAATGTAATATTGTTTGCACCTCGTTTTCCGCTGATGAATTTGGTTATTTTGTATACTGTGCTTTGTTCATTTCTCAGTGCTGCCTCTTCTGCCTGTCTTGCAAGATCGTCTAGGAAATTCATTTTGTTGGCTCTGGTTTGGCGTTTAACTTCATTGTCCAGCTGACTGTAATGTTCGCTATATAGTTGCTTTAACCTGGGAGACTTCGTTTCTGTTTTCATTCTTTATATTTCCTTTCTCATCGTTATGGTGTTTAGTGTTTCTGGTGTTATACGGTCTTGATTCTTTCTTTCCTGGAATCCCAAGCATGATTTGCTGTTTTCCTTATACATTGTTGAAATGTTGTTGAAATTCTGGTCTATATCATCAGTCAATGTCTTTTCCTGACTTTTGGCAAATTGATATCATTTCTTTAAATGAGCCGCAAAAGCTTTTCTGGTAAGTGGGTCCGTCAATTTGCTGATGTCAAACCTTTTCTGTGTAGTTATAGTTGGTCCAGCCGTTTTTAGTTTCACTTTCAGTTTAGACGCTGGAGTTGGGTTGGCCATTTCCTCAGAGGAGACTTTCACAAGAACAGCTATGTTATGGACCCCTGAAGGAAAACGACAGAGAAGCCGACCAAACACAACTTGGCGGAGGACTGTGGAGGCTGAGATGCAAAGAACGAACCAGAGTTGGGGCACTGTACGAAGGATGGCCACCGACCGAGCAAAATAGAATCAATTTGTTGCTGCCCTACAAGACGCCACCAGGCTTGATGGCCACTGACTGTTTTGACGGTCGGCGGCTAAGAATAAAAGAAGAAGAAGAACTCTTAAAACTTCACGAATAGTGCCGGATCAGATTATACGTTAATATTGCTCTGCCCTATGCAGCATTGTTCTTGACTTCTGAATTATCTTGTGAAACTCCCTTGAGATAAAAGCGTCATTATCCTTCTATTTACAACTCTGCCAAGAGTAATCGTGTGCGAATGTAGACACCTTTAACGACCCACATTAGATACTCATGAGTTTTAGCCACTGGTGGACCACTATTGCAGAGCAAATGGGAGGCAAATCCCGCCACAGCCTTCCATTTTTCCTTCCATTATGGTCTTCATCAAGGTGTACACGTCTTTTTGTATTGCCAAATATTTTAGCTGTCTAATTTTAATCTCCTTCATTAATTGTCTTTTTATTCCTAAGTTTTCCAGGACCCCTTTATTTGTTTTCTTCTCTTTCCATGAGAGTACCCCAATCTTCTATATATCCACATCTCAGGGGCCTAAATTATTTCTTGTAATTGCGTTTTCATTGTCCATGTTTCAACACCATATAGTAATGAAGAATATATAGCATTTGATAATTCTTAGTTTGAATTTCTGAGTTAGTTGTGTAGATGTTAATATCTGTCTCGTGTTGTGTAGATGTTCGAACCAAGCGTTGGAAGGGCAATTTGCAGTTAATATCTGTCTCGTGTTGTTTAGATGTTAATATCTGTCTCGTGTTGTGTAGATGTTAATATCTGTCTCGTGTTGTTGAATGTACCTTAAGCCATTCAATATCTATTCTTGATTTCTGTTTGACATCTGCCATCTTCTTTGATCATGTGACCAAGATATGAGCAACTTTTGACTTGTTTCAGGATTTTCCCGGTTATGCTTATCTTCAATGTGGGCTTATTATTGTCTGTTTTGTTAATTTTCATAGTATTTGTTTTCTCAGAGTTAATGTCCAATCCGTAATCGTTACATATGCTAGTTTTACATGTTTTAAAATATTGCCATTAAAACTAAGAAGTACTTCAACAAATGACAGAGAGCACATCTTCAAACGTTCTTAAAATATGCACAATGTTATAAACTGAACCAGCTTTGATCCACTATTTGCATTCCTAACAATATTTTCTTTTAAAACTATACTTTTTAAGGTGTTTGAGTTAGTGTTCAAAGTCCATGAGGCTGCCCTGTTTATACTTAAGTTCTTATTGACAGCAGTGCTCATGCCCCCCCCCCTCCCGCCGTCTCCGTTATGAAAAGAACGAGTTAAATGCAGATAACAGCAAATGAATAATCCTGGGCCCTATTCGTAACACAGAAGTAAGACTTTCGAATATAGACATAATTTCCTGTTCCTTATTTCAGTAATACTGCTTTGACGTTCATCTTTACATCTTTTAAATACTTCTAATGTAAATAGGCTTACGTTCCTGGAATTATCCGTGCTTAAAATCTTTTGCAGTCGCTTCAAATAAGAATTAAAAACCGGTCGTTTTAAGCTGCGCTTTAAGTCATACACAGGGGCGGATTGGCAGCGGATTCCGGGGCAATAAAATGGCTATTAGCCCAATGAGTATCGATTCCTCGTGGAGAGGTTAAGGGAGCCTGATCCGCCCTACTGCTGTCAGCCCTCGTTCAGGACCCAAAATCCCCAGCACTCAGTCCACCTCAGATCTTACATTATTTTTCGGCTACACACTGGACACAACAGATTGAGATACCATCTATACCACAAATACAAAATTGGTGCAACAAATCTCTGCACCTGCGGTACCAGCCCGATGACAGTCGAACACCTGCTGCAGTACTGCCCAACCTACAGTAATGAATGGAGTAGCATATGGCACCAACCCACTTCTGTCAACGAAAAACTGTTTGGAGATGTCGGGAACCTTGAGTTGACTACTTCCTTTATTACAGTCATAAATGTGGAAGTCTGAAGGCGAACGAGGAAGAAGACGAGGAAGAAGAAGTCATGTATAAAAACGCAACCCGAAAAAACACAGTTACTATTAATACCCTAATTATAACAAAATTTAGGTTGACAAGGATCGACTGCTGAGTTGTTGGATGAGCAGAGGCAAATAAAGCTCATCTGATAGTGTAACATGATCGCTCCCACAGGGTAACTACTTTACAGTTATCGGTTTAAAAAAAAAAAAAAATTTCTCGGAATACATTTTAGAAAAATTGCAAACATTTGTTTACATTTATGTAATATACTGGTGTTATACTTCTTACTTCCTCGTTAATAGCAATAAAAATCATAATAACAATAATAGTAACAATAATAATAAAATAACAGTGCATATTATTAATATTTACATTTCTTTCTTCGACATTGTACAAGGGGATAGACATAAGTCTTGGGTCTGACCATGAAGGACATGTCACAGAGAGCTGAAATTTTGTATAGTGTTTATTCCTTTTCAATATAGCCACCGTCTGAATTGACACACTTCTTCCATCTCTTCTTGACCTTGAAAAGACCTTGGGAGTAGAACAACCTATTTTTCAAACTAAACCCGTCATCACATGCCAGTATAACCTCTTCATCGCTGTCAAAATGATTTCCTGTTAGCTGTTTTTTAAGATTTGGGAATAGAAAAAAGTCTGATGGAGCCAAATCTGGAGAATATGGTGGGTGTGGAAGAATTTCAATATTCAAATCGTTTGCTGCTAGCTGCACAAGCCGTGCTTTGTGAGAGGGCGCGTTGTCTTGAAGCAAAGGAAGATTTTGAATGCGCGTTATCCCTCGTTTCCTGGTCACAACCTTTCTTAGTTTGGTGAGAAGATCTGCATAGTTCTGTCCATTAACTGTGTTGCCACGAGGCAGATAATCTTTCAAAAGGACACCTTTTCCGTCCCAAAAAAACAGTCAGCATCACTTTTCCTGCAGATTTCAGCGCTCTCGGCTTGACAGGTGTTGGGGAACCCGGGGTTTTCCATTGCATGCTGGTAATTTTGGATTCGGGGTCATAATGGTGTACCCAAGTCTCATCTACTGTCACCATGGTCTCCAAAAAATTTTTTGACTGACACTTTTTGAGCAACTGTTGACAGCAATTTACCCTCGTTTGCTTCTGTTCACGTGTCAACAGTCGCGGAACCCAGCGTGCACACACTTTTCTCATGTTCAGTCTGTTGTGTAAAATTCTATAAACTGTTCTTTCATTTAGTTTTACTCTACTAGCTATCTCCACAATTGTCATTTTTCGATCCTGGTCAATGATTTTCTTCACTCTTGTTGCATTTTCATCGTTGCACTCTGAGGCTGGTCTACCAGATCTTGGCAGATCAGCAACATTTGAGCGGCCGCACTTAAACTGTTGACACCAGTTTTTTACCGAAGTATATGAAGGACAAGAATCACGAAACACTGGTTCCATCTCCCTGTGTATTTCTGTAGGTGTTTTTCCATGAAACATCAGAAATTTTATCACAGCTCTGGCCTCCTTCTTTTCCATAGTTTTGTCAAATCTTTGGAGCAGCAGATCCGGTCAATAGGGTACATTGCGCCGTGCACCGTAGCGGGAAAACCCATTGAAGAAACAAATGCGTACTTCACACATTCAGTGCAAATATGATGAACTTTAAATGTGCCAAGTTTCATCTTCCTCCTGTGACTCCTTCATGGTTAGGCCCAAGACTTATGTCAATTCCCTTGTATATGTTTGTCAGTGTCTCTACACTTGTAGGATTATTTATCTTGCAGATTCCTGTTTTTTTTATTCTGTGTCAGAGAATGACGTATCTCCAATTTCCTCTGATGGTCTGCAGACATTCATTTATTTGTATTAGTTTGTTTTGTGCATAATCTTTATAGCCTGGATTGTTCCATTCTTATAAACCTGTCATGCTTGTTTTGTGCACAATCTTTATAGCCTGGATTGTTCCATTCTTATAAACCTGTCATGCTTGTTTTGTGCACAATCTTTATGAACTGGATTGCTCCATTCTTATAAACCTGTCATGCTTGTTTTGTGCACAATCTTTATGAACTGGATTGCTCCATTCTTATAAACCTGTCATGCTTGTTTTGTGCACAATCTGTATAGCCTGGATTGTTCCATTCTTATAAACCTGTCATGCTTGTTTTGTGCACAATCTTTATTGCCTGGATTGTTCCATTCTTATAAACCTGTCATGCTTGTTTTGTGCACAATCTTTATGAACTGGATTGCTCCATTCTTATAAACCTGTCATGTTTGTTTTGTGCACAATCTTTATGACCTGGATTGTTCCAGTGTTACAAACCTGTCATGCTTGTTTTGTGCACAAGCTATATGACCTGGATTGTTCCAGTATTATAAACCTGTCATTTTTATTTTGTGCACAATGTTTATGACCTGGATTGTTCCATTCTTATAAACCTGTCTTGTTTGTATTGTGCACAATCTTTATGACCTGGATTGTTCCATTCTTATAAACCTGTCATGTTTGTTTCGTGCACAATTTTTATGACCTGGATAGTTCCATTCTTATGAACCTGTCATGTTTGTTTTGTGCACAATCTTTGTGACCTAGATTGTTCCAGTGTTATAAACCTGTCATGCTTGTTTTGTGCACAATCTATATGTCCTGGATTGTTCCAGTGTTATAAACCTGTCATGTTTGTTTAGTGCACAGTGTTTATGACCTGGATTGTTCCATTCTTATAAATCTGTCATGTTTGTTTTGAGCACAATCTTTATGACCTGGATTGTTCCAATGTTATAAACCTGTCTTGTTGGTTTTGTGCAAAATTTTTATGACCTGGATTGTTCCACTGTTATAAACCTGTCTTGTTTGTTTTGTGAACAATCTTTATGGCCTGGATTGTTCCATTTTTATAAACCTGTCATGTTTGTTTTGTGCACAGTCTTTATGACCTGGATTGTTCCAGTGTTAGAAACCTGTCATGTTTGTTTTCCTTACCCCTGAAGGTTTTTTAGTTTACTGGATACATAAGTGTTTTGTCTGTTGCGGGAAGGTGGATATGACGTAGCTTCTGTTCTATTGTTTATCTTGAATAATCTTGTTTTTAAAAATCTCCACTGGGGAGACGCGGTAGTGTAGTGGTTAGTGCACAGGCTTCCTAGCTCAGTGGTCCATGGTTCAATCCCCAGTTGAAGTGGGAATTTTTTAGGCCACAAAAGGCTCCTAGGTCGACCCAGCCTCAAATGGGTACCAGAGCAACTCTGGGAAGGTTCAGGCGGCCGGCGTGATGCTGACCACATCACCCCTAGTGTGCCGATGGGCAAGAAAATATGGGTCTAACATCGTATTCCCAATATGCCTCAGTGGAAGTGGAACGCGATCCTTTACCTTTATCTACACTGATCTAATTTTCTCTGCCGTTCAAGTCTCAAGTGTGGTTTATATGCGATTCCTAATATCTTAAATGTGGAATGTGTGACATATGTTATCTTGAAAGTGGCATGTGTGTGTGTGATTCCATTTACAACTACAGATAATTTACACACATGTAGTGTTACTATTTCTGTCCTGTAAGTCAGATCCTGTTTGACATGTCATTTCAAAGACCAGCTGGGGTTATATTTACACACTCCCAACATCGTTCCACTTCATGTCCCCGGCCATGTCAGTATTTGATAAACACTGAGGTTGAATATGACTGAATGTAATACAAGAAACAAATAATTTTAAGTCTTTTACGCCACAAACTGTATATCGTGTTACGACACGGTACATGATTTGTTAAGGGTCGCCAATATAGGCCCGTTTAATTATCGTTAGATTTCAAAATCTCTACACAGACACAGTAAACAACAAATGTATTTGTTGCAGAAAACACTTGGTATAGTTCATAAAAATCTTCAGCAGTTTTACAATGTATATAAACAGGAAAGAGAAGAAAACAAAGAGGTGACAGAAAAGATAGGAATGACAGAGAATTAATGAAGGAGATTAAAATTAGACACAAAATTGTTTGGCCTTCTAAAAAGACATTACTCCTTGCAGAAGACCAAAATAGAAGGAAGAGTTGAAGGAAAACGTGCAAGAGAAAGATAGTGATATAAGTGGGAAGATGTCATCAAGATATGGACAGGAAAGTGTCTATCGCAGTGTACCATCAAGACAAGATACAGGAAAGAGTCTATCAGAGTGTCCCATCAAGACAAGAGATGGACAGAAAAGTGTCTATCGGAGTGTACCATCAGGAGATGGACAAGAAAGAATCTATCGGAGTGTACCATCAAGACAAGAGACATACGACGTTGGAAATCCATTTCAGCCGACCTTCATCACGGAGATGGTAGCTGATAATTCTTCTTTCCCAAGTATAATGCCCCGTGGCGTAGGTGATCATGTTGTCCATAGATCCTATGTCCAGTTGAAAATTAAACAAGTAAAAGTCGGCACGTAGAAGATACTGCCGTTGGAGAGTGAAGTGTTTGAGACTTCACCAAACTTGGTCAAGCTTTTTTTATGAGGTAAGGTGACCAATTCCCTTCCTCGTTGCATTTTGCTTTCTCTAACTAAAAACATATTGCTTTCTTCCTTCGGTTACTGATGTTTTTGTTTGTTCCGATGTCCGGTAATAGTATGCTTACTAAGTATGTAAATGTTTCAGGCACCCATTTACAGCTCGGTAGACCGGAACATGACGCCACCAACTTTCAATTCTGGAACCCGGTAACTGTGTCGCTAGAAGACTGCGCTCTAACCACTGAACCAATCTGGTAACCAAAATGTCTTTACATTCTTTTACTGACGTCCCAGGAGAAAATATTGGCCTGAACTTGTAAAAGGTATATTCTCCAACACGAGTCTAAACATAAATAACACATAAGGAAGGGAAACCCGAGGCCTGTAAACAGTAAATTAATATTAGACAAACATAAAGGTATGTTTTCAGGCACTCGTAAGAAATAAAGAAGTAGAACACTTGGACAAACATGTTTGTCCAACACGAGTCGAACGAGAATAATATTGTTGACGATTTTGAAGGAAACATACATATAATATTAACTGAAGTTACAACCCGGGAAAAGTAAAACAAAAATACACTGAGCGCATAAAACATTAGCACAAAATACGTATACATTTCTGTGTCCAAAATTATTATAATTTAAGTAGGAAAAGTCTAATGTTTTATTTGTGTACAACCAGTCTTGGACAAAAACATATTCATTAACTATTCATTCCTACCCCGTCAACTCCTCAAGGAACATAATTCCTTCAACACACGTGTGTCATGACCTCCTGTCACGTGCTATCAGCTCAAAGTTATTCTACGTCATCCTCATCATTTACGTATCTATCTCTAGTTCTCTTCACAATGTGTTGTCCGACTACCTGGTAATGTTATCTCTAGTTCTCTTCACAATATGTTGTCCGACTACCTGGTAATGTTATCTCTAGTTCTCTTCACAATATGTTGTCCGACTACCTGGTAATGTTATCTCTAGTTCTCTTCACAATGTGTTGTCCGACTACCTGGTAATGTTATCTCTAGTTCTCTTCACAATGTGTTGTCCGACTACCTGGTAATGTTATCTCTAGTTCTCTTCACAATGTCTTGTCCGACTACCTGGTAATGTTATCTCTAGTTCTCTTCACAATGTGTTGTCCGACTACCTGGTAATGTTATGTCTAGTTCTCTTCACAATATGTTGTCCGACTACCTGGTAATGTTATCTCTAGTTCTCTTCACAATGTGTTGTCCGACTACCTGGTAATGTTATCTCTAGTTCTCTTCACAATGTGTTGTCCGACTACCTGGTAATGTTATCTCTAGTTCTCTTCACAGTGTGTTGTCCGACTACCTGGTAATGTTATTTCTAGTTCTCCTCACAATATGTTGTCCGACTACCTGGTAATGTTATCTCTAGTTCTCTTCACAATATGTTGTCCGATTACCTGGTAATGTTATCAATAGGTTTCCTCGATGTCTGCCTTAACTTTCTCCAGCGTATTTTTGTCATCAATAAATTAACAAACAATAAGTATAATTAATAAATAAAAATAATCAATAAATATACGAGACAAGAGACATAATTTACATTGACCTGTTTTACTTCATAATGTAAACAATCATGGTTGTCTGTCACTGACCTTCAAAGAATGTAAACAATCATGGCTGTCTATCACTGAGCTTTAAAAAATGTATACACTGCTTAAACAGCGCAGCCTACGTTCGCTTTGACATGAACGCCGAATGGAACATGGTCGCATCCCCAAGGATATTGTGTAAGGACAACTGGCAGATGACGAAAGAACTGACGCACGACCGCAGCTGAGGTTCTAAGATGTATGCAAGAGAGACGTGAAGCCACTGGAGGATAAAGCTGCCGATTAAAACAGTGACGACGCGCTTTACGACGCCACCTCAGATTGGGCGTACAGAGGCGCTCACAACAAGATGAGACAGGAACACCGAAAAAAAAACTACCGAGGTCTAACATCTCAAGGGCGCATCATCCCCCATAGTCGGTTATGAGTGGAGGAGGTTACTACTACTACTGCTACTACTACTACTACCATACTACTACTAATACTACCACTATTACTTCTTCCACCACTACTCACACTACCACTACTAACACTACTACTACTACCACCACTACTATTAATACTACAACTGCTAACACTACTACTACTAATAGCACTACCACTAATTCTACTGCAATACTACTACCACTACTACTAATACTACAACTACTAACACTACTACCACTAATAGCATTAACACTAATTCTACTGCTACCACTACTACCTCTACTACTGACACTACCTTTACTACACATACTACGAATATTACCACTTCGACCACTACTACTAATATTACCACTACTACCACTAATAAAAACTAAGTCCAATACTACGACTAATACCACTACAGTAATACTACTACCACTAATACTAAAACTACTACATATACTACTACTACTGCCACTACTACTAATATAGTAATAATATCACTAATACAAATACTACAACCACTACTACCACTACTACCACTTCTACTACTAGTACTGCCACTATTACGACCACTATTACCACTAGAACTACCACTACTACCACTACTACTACCAGGGCCGGATTAAGCTAGTGCGGGGCCTGTAGCATATGTTAAGAAAGGGGCCCTATATTTTAAAAAAAAACAATAAAACAACGCAAATATATTTGAACACATACATTTTTAATTTGCATAGTAATTATCATTATCAATTAATTTGTGCATGTAATCCTATAAACTTGCCACTCATGTTGCTGGCGTTGTCATAACTTTGACCACGGCAGTCTTTAATATCAATGTCATTTGCCTTTAAAAAATTAAGTAGACTTTTAGTAAGCTGTTCAGCACTATGACCTTCCATATCCAAAAATGTCACAAATCTTTCAACTGGTCCAGATGGCAAAACATACCGCAGAGTCAAAGTCAGCTGGTCCATATTAGATATATCTGGAGTAGAATCCAATGAAACGGAATAATACTTGTATTTCTTCACTTCACAGAGAATGTGATCCAGTATGATGGATCGAATCTGATTGATGAATTCCTGACACGTTGTTTTAGATAGATATGATGTATGTCCAAATCCTTTGTTTGCATGAGAACTTATATGCTCTGCCAGAAAAGGGTCAAACTTGGCCAGTAATTCTAACCCTAAGTAATTCCCGTTATAAGGGTACCCAACAATTTCATCACTGCCACGAAATGAAAGGCCTCGTTCTGCTAAAAACTTCACAACTTCAATTATTCGCTCTAGAAGTTTGTGCCAATACTTTGCTTGAATGTCAGTTTGTTTCACAAGTTGGGAATCGACACGTTCACCTTTGTTTTTACGCATCAACAGTGAAATTAAAGCTTGTCTATGTGAGGAGCTTTCTTCATGTCGACGCAATAGATTGCTTGCATTTTTCCAGTCATCAAACCCTTCCACAGTAAACTTTGATTAACATTCTGAACTCATAAGCTTGCATGTTAAACAGAATAGGCGCCTTTTACTTTCTGAATAGCATAACCATTTTCTTGCATGTTGCTTGTTTGTAAGTTTATGAATATGTGTAAAATAAGACTTCTGACAGTATCGAGTTTTCTTTTCAGTGTCATACAATCGCACGGATGAAGAGAAGGCACTATCAACATGTTGACATTTTTCACTTCCCTTGGATATCCAATATTCACGATCACAGTCATCTATATTGTTCGGTTAGTCACCAATATCATTAGAGTACTTATTCTTTCACATTCGGACTCAGTGTATACTGGGTTTTGCTGTATGTTTTCTGCTGCACAGCCTGCACTAGTACTAGTTGTTTCTGTACTTCCAGCTTCAGCGGTTAGAGTACCACCACCATGAACATCAAAATATTCTGTCAGCTTACGTGTTTTTGATATCACAAGTTGATCTCTTCTTTCTTTTTCTTCCTTCGCTTTACGTTTTTCACTTCCAGAAGCATAATTACGTCCAATATCTCTGTGTCTACTGCTCATTTTTTGAGTTTTCTAACCTTACAAATCAAGAAATTTTAATCAAGATCGAAAGAGAGTGCGAGCACGCCATATATCTCAATTAAAACAGAAAGTTTCCGTTTCCTAAATTCTAGTTTTTATTGTTAATGCAAATTCATTTCAAAAAGAACGAAACAAAATTAGAGGGGCAGTCGCCTAGAGCCAAAAAAGTGGCTTCCGTCCAAACGTGACAACATTTTCAACGCCACTTAAATGGCTTCCGTCCGCAATTAGTTAAGATAAAAATAATGAAGAGTCCCACTAAGTCACCCTCTTATGCTCTTTCTCTCACAATTTCGTGACACCAAATGAAAAGGCGCTAAAGATGGCATAAATCACAAGATCATTGGTTTATCGCTCGTATTAGATGACCAAAAAATTATGTACATATTTATTGGCGCGGGCCCCCTAAAAGCGCGGGGCCCGTAGCATATGCTACTTGTGCTACTACGTTAATCCGGTTCTGACTACTACCACTAAGACTACGACCACTACTACTACCACTACTAAAAATACTACCACTATTACTACCACTACTACTACGATCACTACTACTACCACTACTACTACGACCACTACTACTACCACTACTACCGCTATTACTACCACTGCTACCACAAATACTACGACCATTACTACTACCACTACTACCACTACAACTAATACTACTACTACTAACGCTACTACTAATACTACCACTGTTACTAATACTACCACTAATACCACTACTACTACTATTCCTATCACTAATACTGATATTACTAACATTACTAATACTACCAATACTAACACTACTAATAATACTACTGCCACAACTATTAATACTATCACTACTACCATTACTTCCACGACTACCACTACTACAAATATAACTAATACTACTACTACTAATACTACTACTACTACTACTACTACTATTACTACCACTACTATTACTACTACCACTACTACTACCACTTATATCACTACTAGTACCACTACTTCCACTACTACAACGACTATTAAAACTACTACCACTACTACAAATACTACTCAAACTACTACTAATACTACTTCTACTACTATTACTACCACTACTACCATTACTACTACCACTTCTACCACCACTATCCCTATTTCCACTACTACCACTACTTAAAATAGTACTAATACTAATACTACTTCTACCACTAATACTACTACTACTACAACTACTACCACTACTACTACAACTTCTTCCACTACTACCACTACTATCACTTCTACGACCACTACTACCACTACTACCAATGCTAATACTACTATCACCTCTACTAATACTATTTATACTACCATTACTACTAATACTACTACGACTACTACAATACTACCACTAATATCACTACTGCAACTACTAATTATACTACTATTACCACTATTACTAATATCACTACTACCATTACTATTAAAACTACTACCGCTACAACCATTACTACCACAGCTACTAATATTACTGCTCCACCACTAATACTAATTCCACTACCACTACTACTTACACTACTACTACTAATACTACTACTTTCACTACTACCACTAATACTACTACTACCACTAACGCTACGACCACGACAACCACTACTACTACTACTACTAATACTACTACTAATACAACAACTACTTTACTATTACGACTACGACTACTTCGACTACAACGTCTAATATTACTAATAATACAACAACTACTACGACATTGACGGGATCGCCTGACCTGCTCTGCGGTGATGGTCCAATAATGGCCAATATGTAGAGTGTATAATGAGGGTTTTCAAAGATATCAAACTTGGCACAAGATTACTCTTGGCAGAGTTGACAATAGAAGGATGGTGCTTCTATTTTATGGATTCCTCATAGGATTTTCCAGAAATCAAGCACACCGCTGAGATCATCTAAGCTGCCATGAACTTATGCCCGTCCCTTCTATGAGGATAACGATATATTTGCTCGTTTCTGAGCCCACAACTGAATTATTCAGTAAAATATTACTTTAGCAGGTTTGTTGTGTTATATATCTTAAATAACTGATTCATTCGTGTGCAATTCATTCATTCATAACCCTCCACTCCCAAAGGACCATCGGCCTTCAACAAACACATGCCAAGCCCTCCTGTCACGTGCCATCATCTCAAGTTCTTAGCACGTTCTCCTCATCATTTTCACCTCTGTTTCCAGCTCTCTACTCCATGTGCTTCTTGGTCTACCTCTGCCTCTCTTGCCCTGGGGGTTCCAGAACAACAGGTTCCCTCAGTGTGTGTCCTATCCATCGCCATCATCGTCTTCTCATCTCTTGTTCCACTGGCACTAGTCTGGTTCTTGTGATCGGTTCCACGTGTGTGACTTTGTCATACCATTTCAGTCCTTCTATTGTACGCAAGCACCCATTAATGAAAGTCTGTAGCTTTTTGGTAATAGTGTTTTTTGTTCTCCATGGCTCAGAGCCATACAATAGGACTGACTTCACATTTGAGTTGAAGATTCTTATTTTCGTGTTGGATCCGATTTCTCTTGATCTCCATATATTTCCCAGTGCAATGAAATCTCCTCCTTCTTTTTGTATTCTTATGTTGATATCACTGTCTGTCCCTCCAACTTTGTCTATATTGCTGCCAAGATGTTAGTACGATTCTACATCTTGTAGTGGTGTTTCTTCAACCCTGTTATCATTACCTGCATTTAATCTCATAATTTTTGTCTTTTCCCTGTGTGTTTTTAGACTCAATTGCTGCGACCTCTCATGGAGTGTTTTCAATTTGTCCTGCATCTGATTACGCTTATGTGACAGAAGAGCCAAGTCATCAGCAAAATCCAGATCATCCAACTGCTTAGTCAGAGTCAACTGGATTCCATTTCTCTGGTGTGTAAATGGTGTTCTCATAACCCAGTCTATTGCTAGTAAGAAAAGAAATGGAGACAAGAGGCATCCCTGTGGCACTCCTGTTCTTATCCCAAACGGTTGTCTAAGATGTTCCTCAGGAAGAACTCTGCATGTCATGTCTTCATGATTTCTTTATTAAATTACTGATCTTCAGGGGAACTCCACAATGCCTCATCAAACTTGGCTCAAGATTTCTCTTGGCAGAGTTGAAAATAGAAGGAGGGTGCTTCTATTTTATGAATTCCTCATAGGATTTTCCAGAAATCAAGCACACCGCTGAGATCATCTAAGCTGCCGCGAGCTTATGCCCGCCCCTTCTATGAGGATAAAGATATATTTGCTCGTTTCTGAGCCCACAACTGAATTATTCAGTAAAATATTACTTTTAGCAGCTATGTTGTGGTATATATATTAAATAACTGATTCATTCGTGTGCAATTCACTCTGTAATAATTAAATCAATTTGAATTTACGTAAAACCATTGTAATAAGTAATTATTGCTATATCTATTAATTTGTTGATATAAGGGAGAAAGAGAGGGTGAGTGGAGTTGACATCTAAATAAATCCGAGTGTCAGGGTAAAATACTGTTTATCATCTGTGTACTCCTGACTGTCACACTTCCATTCCACATTCACATTCGCTATTTCAGACTTTCTTCTTTATTCTACTCTTCACTCAGACTTTTGTCTTGTCTCAGACATATTCTCTTTGCCACTCGTGACAGTATGGTGGCACAGCTTGGTGTGAGAGGTAGGCCCTCGCCAGTGTTTGTTTTTAACACACGTTGGGCAGTGTTACCGTCCTGGTTCCAGATGGGATTGTTAATGTTATCTCTTACAAAGTCAGTAATCAAAACAACACACAGCCTGAGTCGTTGTGTGCAAATTATGAGAGAAAGCACGGGCACAGGAGAAAATAAAGACAAGGGCACAGGAGGGAAGACGACAAGAAAAACACAGACAAATGAAAAGCATGCGCTTTTCGCCATAACTACTACGACGACTACTATTATACTATTACTTCTAATATTTCTACTACTACTACTACTACTTCGACTACTAATGCTACAATCACTACTACTTCCCCTACCACTACTACATCTAATGCAGCTAGGTTGCGATTAGTGCGAGTTCGAGTAGTGCGAATTTAATTTAGTGTGAGTTAGTAAATGATACCCGGGGCGCATTTAATGCGAGGCAAAATGTAATTAATGCGAGTTTTTTGTCATATTTTTTTAGACTTCAAATCGTGCGCCAAAATGACAAGAGAGTCGAATTTATAAACTAAAGTTTTATGTGCCGCCACATGACTCTGCACTTGCTTATTGTCACGTGTGGATGTGATGCTGCCTGCTGCACCATATTACCATAATCAATGGTGTTATTTTATTTTATTTTAAAGTAAAAAAAAAGGATACAGTTACACGCCCATTGAGGCATTTTGGGAATATAATGTTAGGCTCATATGTTCCTGACCATCGGCACACACGGGGTGATGTGGTCAGCATCATACCAGCCGCGTATTTTAAAGTACCCTTAATAAAAAGGTTTTATCTCTCAAGAGCAGTCTGTTATTAAAGACAAAAGAAACATTGGGAGAAGCTTGGTTACGATGAACCAGAAAATGACGATATCATGGAATTGCTCAGTTCGCACTCGGAAGAATTGACTGATGATTGACTTCTTCTATTAGATGAACAAGGAGCGTGTGAAGAAGCCGACAAAGATTCCGAAGAAGCAGATAATTTATAAATGAAGGAGTTTACCCTAAAATAATTTGTAGATTTCTTTCGAGCTGTGGAAATCGTGATGCAAAAAATTATGGATGCTGACACTAATGTCAATCGAAGCATGACTATTCGCATAGATATAGATAAAGCTCTCTACATCTATCAGTGTAAGTAAGAAGATTTAGATAAAGAGAACACAGTTTATTCTACGCTGCTAAAATATAAAAATGAAATAAAAATCAAACAATAAAGATGCTTTCGTCACAGCGTCAGGAACGATAATCAGTAATTTAAAATAATTTTTTTTAAATTTTGCTTTCTATAACTACTCTATTACTTTGTTTCTAATATAACTGAATCAGAAATACATGTTTCTTATCATTTGTTGTTATATTATCTTAATTAATAAACTGATTTTTACAAAATTATGTTCACAAATTGTCAATGCATATTTCCACTGGGCTGGTACCAAATAGCATATTTTACACGACATTATAACTTCGAATAGTGCGAATTCTAATTATGCGACCACTGCACGGGATTCATTATTCGCACTGATCACGACTTAGCTGTATTACTACCACTACTTCTACTACTACTACTACTACTGATACTACAACAATAGTTACTGCTACAACGACCGCTAATAATACAACGATTATATCTACTACTGCTACGGTTCCTACTAACATTACTATTACAACGATTACTTCGACAACTACTACAACTAATACAACTTCTACCTCTACTAAAACTACTAAGACTGCTACTAATAAAACTACTACGAATACTACTACTACAACAACTACTACTACTACTACTACTCAACTACTACTACAGCTACTACAACTACTACTACTTCATCAACTACAACGAATACTACTACTACGACGACTACTACTACTACTACTTCTACTACTACAACAACTACTACTACTGCAACTCCTTTACAACTACTACAACTACTACAACAACTACTACTACTACAACTACTTCAACTACTATGAGTACTGCGAATACTACGACTACTACAACTACTACTACTACTAATACTACTACTACTACTACTACTACTACTACTACTACTACAACTACTACTACAACTACTTCAACTACTATGAGTACTGCGAATACTACGACTACTACAACTACTACAACTACTACAACAACAACTACTACTACTATACGTACTACTGCTACCACTACCATTAGTACAACTACTACGACGACAACTACTACTACTACAACTACTACACGTACTACTGCTATCACTACCATTAGTACTACTACTACGACGACAACAACTACTACTACTACTACTACAACTACTACACGTACTACTGCTATCACTACTATTAGTACCACTACTACTACTACTACTACTACTACACGTACTACTGCTATCACTATTATTAGTACCACTACTACTACTACTACTACAACTACTACACGTACTACTGCTATCACTACTATTAGTACCACTACTACTACTACTACTACTACTACTACACGTACTACTGCTATCACTACTATTAGTACCACTACTACTACTACTACTACTACTACTACACGTACTACTGCTATCACTATTATTAGTACTACTACTACGACAACAACTACTACTACTATTACTAAAGAATCAACATTACACTAACTACAATTATTCTATCTCTAGTTTTATTTCCTATTCACCTTCCGAAGCAGGAAGTTAAATACCCCACTACAGGTAACTAAGACACAATTTCTGTGCATTCGTTTAGTTTAAAAAAAAATAACTTAAAGGATTTTAACATAATGGGCTGCTTGCATAAATATCAGGTTCGACATTCTTGGTCAAACACAAGGTGTTCATGATTCTGTGTAGGCAGGTATTTCAGGTGTGTTATTTCTTTGGCGTTATAGTCTCAGCCAGGCTGGATTCTATTATCAAGTGGTATGTCTTAAAAATATACAATCAAACAGATGTATGTGCAAACTGACAGGCATATATATGGACAGACAGAAAGACATAAGCAGGTGATGATGGAATGGAGGAGAGGGAAAATATGATGGTAGACAGATTTGATACGCAGATATGATAGATAGATAGATAGATAGATAGATAGATAGATAGATAGATAGATAGATAGATAGATAGATAGATAGATAGATAGATAGATAGATAGATAGATAGATAGATAGATAGATAGATAGATAGATAGATAGATAGATAGATAGATAGATCTATAGATAGATAGATAGATAGATAGATAGATAGATAGATAGATAGATAGATAGATAGATAGATAGATAGATAGATAGATAGATAGATAGATAGATAGATAGATAGATAGATAGATAGATAGATAGATAACAGACAAGGGACATACAGATAGATAGAAAACAGACAGGGGACTTAAAGATAGATGTGAGAAACAGACACAAATGGAGACAAACGGACAGACACATATATAAGACACTGTCGTGAAAAATTCTAATCCACATATATAAATTAGAAAGTAAATGTAAAGCCTAACGAAGTAATTCAATAAAAGGAAAGAAGAATGGTAAAAGAACAGTCGGTCACAATAGCGTACGCCTGTGTTATAGAACGTCATGCTAGCTAAACATGAAAACCCCTTTTTATGCTCCGTCTGCATAAACTACACGCGTTTCTAAAAATAAAACTGGTACTGTATTTCTTATACGACCTTGATAGACACACTGCGTAATGACCTAGATTTAATATTACATTAATGTCATTATATACACTACGTAAACGAAAAGACAGACGCGCCTAGAAGAGAGAGAGAGAGAGAGAGAGATGTACGGAGGAACGCATGCGATACTACCACGTCGTCTCGCGATTTAAAAATTAATGCCACCCCACGCGAAAGGCATGCAGGCTTGATTTTTTTCAAATAAACAGTGACAAAAAACACTACCAATACGAGGTAAGGTTTTAAAAAACATGTTTAATGCTTATTAGGAAACATGACACAATACTGTTTAATGTCGGAAATCCTGACTTTATACTGACAGAACAGTCGAAAAGGCAGAACAGGTGGCGGTTCTAAAACAATTTAAAAAAAAAACAAATACACGACTATCCTAGAATAATACATATTTGTAACGAAGCCACTTGGCCCCCATTAAACTTATATATTTGGGTGCCTTAGGACTTGCTGACAAAGAATATGTTAGGTGTTATGCAAATAGTCTAGTAATTAACAAATTATAGCCAAAATACTATAGTGGTGTTGTCTGACAGCACAAGATCATATTTGCTCATAATGGCATGTTTGGACACTGCTTTAGGGGAAATGAGGCCAACATGTTAGATCCGATTTGATTGGCTAGAGTAATATGTAAGGCGAAACATGATTAGTCGACTGCAAATACTATTTTTGGTTGTTAATGGAAACGGTAGGAAGGGTAAATTTTTTCAAAGGCTCTTGTAAACATGGTCTCATTGGTTAGACCATTTGATATAGTCAATTAGAAGCGTCTGTTCAGGGCCACATTTTGAAAAAAAACTTTGTGAGAAGCAAGTGCGTTGAGAACCAGCTCATATTTTTCTAATAAAAGCCTGGGACAGAGGCAGATCGGAATTGTGCCATAACTCATCGCCAGTCAACGTACTTGTTTAATATTTCCTTGAATTGTGGGACCGTGGTACTGAAGTATTAGAGCAGCACCTGGTCTGAGTTTTGCTGAATCCAGAGGCTGGTAGCATACTCCTTGTTCAAGATATCGACCAGTGTTGTTTTTCAAGATAACTGAGAAGCAAGCGAGCAGAGGAGACAGTTTTCCTGCCGCCCACACAGAAGATAAGATTTCGTTGGCCAGAGCAGCTCAATCTTGTATAACCCCCTCTAAAATTGACTGTACATTAAATCAAGAGGGACAGTTATTTGTTTTCAAATAAAAAGAAACTGTGAACCTTTCCAATATTATTTCCACCAGTAACAAACACAGGAAGTCATGATGACAAACAACAACCTAGCTTTAAAAGCCAGTATTACCTCATAGTACTACATCACAACTTACACACATATTGTAATAATATTATATGTCAGTACAAAGATCCTATGTATAAATTGTGTATATACAACTTGTGATTACATTTGATTGTGATTCCTGATTCACTCTGTAGTTGAATCAGGATATCTATTATTGAAAGGAATTAATACATATTTTAAAAGATAACACTTGACTTACTTAAGATAGTCTTCAAGCGTGTTCTATGTATGTGCGTGTCACAGTGTTGTAAAGTATTGTGGATTTTAATTAAAGTGTTTATCTGTCTGTTGGTTGTTGTGAACATACACTTCATCACTATCATAACCCTAGACATTCAACGTAGTCATCACAAAATTCCAGAATAAGTATGATTGAGATCTAAATGTGGTAGCAAAGTAAGGTCATCTGTAACACACCACACTTATTAGATACAGATACCTTCACAGCTGATCTCAGTCAGTACACTAAGTCCGTATAAATATTTATAATATCCCAACTTACCACATATATTGGGGTCCTGTCCGGGATTTGGAATCTTCTCCTAGTATATATATTGGGAGTAATTCACTTCTGGAAATAATAAAAAATTAAAAGGTATTCTTGGGTGGATAAATAAGGTTGAGCTCTCAGTGCTTGTGGTTGTCCTTAGTATAATTAGTCATAGATTGAATTGTTTAGTTAGACATTGTATACATTTGCCTGTTAGAAAATGGCCGACCTGGCAAAATTTCGATCTGCTGCTATGCAGGCTGCTAAAGAGTTAGGAATGGACGGGCAAGTTATGATTGCTTATGTCACTACTGAATGTGACAAATTTATTGAACGCGAAGAAAAAAGATTAGAAAAAGAGGCTGAAAGAAAGTTAGAAGCTGAAAAAGAACTTAAGAGGTTGCAGATTGAGGCTGACAAAGAGGCTAAGGCATTGGAGGCAGATAGGGAGATTAAAAGGCTCCAATTAGAAGAAAAAAAGGCTGAGAGGGAAGCAGAGGAAAGAAGGCAAGCTACAGAAAGAGAAGAAAAGAGATTAGCTGCAGAAAGAGAAGCAGAAGAAAGAAGACAGGCTGCAGAGAGGGAAGCAGAAGATAAGAGATTACAGAAGGAGCACGAGTTACGACTAAGGGAGTTGGAATTTCAAGGCCATGCTCCTGAAAATGGTGCCAGTCCCTTTACCTCTGATGCCACTGCTAGTCAGGGAGCCTCAACCTCGGCTATGAATTTTCATTTAGATCATTTTGTTGAGAAAGACGATGATATTGAGAGCTATCTAAATAGATATGAACTATTAGCTACCACATATGGGTTAGAGAGAGAAAGGTGGAGCTTAAAGTTATCACAAGGGCTTCGTGGTACAGCTTATGATGTTTTTGCCAAAATGGGCAGGTATGATCAAGACAATTATGACATGCTAAAGCAGGCTCTTTTGTTAAGATATGAAAAGAATGGAGAATTTTATAGAACAAAATTTAGGAATGCTAAACTACTGTCAGGTGAGACATATCACTAGTTCTCTGCACGGATAGAGACATACTTGGAGAAATGGACGGCTCTGGGGAAAACCCAAGATCTTAAGGAAATGATCCTTATAGAACAATTAAGAGAGTCCATGGCTCCAGACCTGAGAAAGTTTCTCATGGAACAAGGTGCAGAGAGGCTGGGTGAGTTACTAAATGTTGCTGAAAGATATCAGGCAGCTCAGGCAGAGGTAACAGGTAATAAAAAGAAACAGGTAGATAATTTTAAGGCACCACAGAACTTTAATAAATTTGATCATAGAGATCAGAACAAAGGTAAGCACCAGTTTGATAGGCCACGGTATGACAATAAAAATAAAAGCCCACAATTCGATGAAAGGAAATTTGATGAAAGAAAATCTTTCAACCAAGGAAGGAAGTGGTGTAAAAAGTGTAAGATGAACAATCATACCACTGAAAATTGTAGGAATAAAACTCCAAATTTTGCTGCTATGAAATCTGGGAAGAAGGGAACAAAGGTCAAACCTGAGGAACTACAGGAACCGTACCACCCCCCAGTGTGTGAAGATGTAATCAGTAATGGTGTCACCATAAGGTGCTTATATGATACAGGTTTAGATCATGATTCAGTTGTGAGTTCTCACCTGGTGCAAGCAGATCAATACACCACAGAAACAGTGGAGATTCAAGCTGCAACCAAGGAAGTAGCGACCATGACACTCCCTATCGCTAAGATACATGTGAAAACGCGATATGTGGAGGAAATAATCAAAGCAGCAGTGATAAATGAACCAATCTACCCTCTGATATTGGGGTGTAGATATGTCTTCCTGGGGAATCCCAAGAGACCTGTGATATTTTCAACGGTGCAGACCAGATCACAGTCTAAAAAATAGGAGGAAAATCCAATAAATACTCATCCAGATGAGATGAGGAAGGCACAGGCGGAGGACACAACACTCAAGCCGTGTTTCAAGAAGTTGCCCAAATGTCATACACCTCCAGGCAAGGGAGAATTTTATATGAAGAACAAGTTGATTTATAGGAAGGCTGGATTTGAATCCAATGGTCACGGACAGCTGGTCCTTTCCACTTCATATAGGACTAAAGTGTTGGAACTAGGGCATGCGATTCCCTTCAGTGGTCATATGGGGATCAGCGCAACAGGACAGCGTATAGCTTGTCACTATTTCTGGCCAGGGATAACTGAAGATATCAAACGATATGTAAAATCCTGTCCAGAGTGCCAACGAGTAGCACCTAAGCATTGGACTGCACCCGCAACTCTAGGGGAAATGCCCATAGTGGGAACACCCTTTGAGAGAGTTGCCGTGGACATTGTGGGACCTCTCACTCGAACCAAGAGGAGGAACAGCTACATTCTGACTCTGGTGGACACCTGTTCTATGTGGGGAGAGGCGGTAGCCCTGTCATCCATTGACTCTAAACATGTAGCAGAGGCATTACTCACAATTTTCACAAGGTTAGGCTTTCCCAACGAAATCTTGGCTGATAATGGCTCTCAGTTCAAGGGGAAACTAACAGAAGAAGTTTTCAGGATCTTTCAAGCCAAACACTTCCATTGTAGTCTGTACCATCCCCAAGGGAACGGCCAAGTGGAAAGATTTAATGGTACGTTGATGTCGATCCTGAGAAAGTTGGCACATGAAAAACCTGATACATGGGACCAGTACCTTCACGCCGCCCTCTTTGCTTATCGGGAGGTACCCCATAGTTCAACCGGTATGGCCCCGGCAACATTATTATTTGGAAGGCCAATAAAAGGTCCACTCGAAGCTCTGTTAAGAACGTGGACTGATGAAAAGGCAGAGGAAAATATTACATCCTCATACCAATATGTGAATGAGCTGACCACTCGTTTAAAAACTGGCTGGAAACTTGCCATTGAAAATTTGAGACAAGCCAGGAAAAAACATGCTGCCTATTACAACAAGAAAGCAAAAGACAGAGATTTGGCTGTGGGAGAGAAGGTACTGCTTCTTCTCCCCGGGAGTCAGAATAAGTTACAAATTGGATGGCAGGTCCATATACAGTTCTAGAGAAGGTGTCTAGAACAAATTATAAGATAGATAAGAAGGGGAAAGAAGAAATCTATCATGTGAATCTCCTGAAGAAATATTTGGAAAGATAAATTCAGGAAGAGACACACTTGTTGACCTTGTCTATTGCAACGGAGACGAAAAAGGAACCTCTTTCATCATTAGAATATAGTTCTGGAAAAACTAACCTGGGTGCGGATTTTCTAAGCCGCCATCCGTGTGATGAGAATCACTGTAAGCCCCAGGAATAATATTAAATTTCTCTATGTGTATATAGAATT
The DNA here is from genome assembly GCA_024509875.1 of Oreohelix idahoensis. Taxonomy (NCBI): domain Eukaryota; kingdom Metazoa; phylum Mollusca; class Gastropoda; order Stylommatophora; family Oreohelicidae; genus Oreohelix; species Oreohelix idahoensis. The sequence goes on along the minus strand of JAMPIV010004871.1, from coordinate 340,934 downwards.
ATAGACTGACATGTGATGTCTGTTTTCAGTGGGGAGAATTTGTCGTGAAAAATTCTAATCCACATATATAAATTAGAAAGTAAATGTAAAGCCTAACGAAGTAATTCAATAAAAGGAAAGAAGAATGGTAAAAGAACAGTGCGGTCACAATAGCGTACGCCTGTGTTATAAAACGTCATGCTAGCTAAACAAGAAAACCCCTTTTTATGCTCCGTCTGCATAAACTACACGCGTTTCTAAAAATAAAACTGGTACTGTATTTCTTATACGACCTTGATAGACACACTGCGTAATGACCTAGATTTAATATTACATTAATGTCATTATATACACTACGTAAACGAAAAGACAGACGTGCCTCGAAGAGAGAGAGAGAGAGAGAGAGAGAGAGAGAGAGAGATGTACGGAGGAACGCATGCGATACTACCACGTCGTCTCGCGATTTAAAAATTAACGCCACCCCACGCGAAAGGCATGCAGGCTTGATTTTTTTCAAATAAACAGTGACAAAAAACACTACCAATACGAGGTAAGGATTTAAAAAACATGTTTAATTCTTATTAGGAAACATGACACAATACTGTTTTATGTCTGAAATCCTGACTTTATACTGACAGAACAGTCGAAAAGGCAGAACAGGTGGCGGTTCTAAAACAATTTTAAAAAAACAAATACACGACTATCCTAGAATAATACATATTTGTAACGAAGCCACTTGGCCCCATTAAACTTATATATTTGGGTGCCTTAGGACTTGCTGACAAAGAATATGTTAGGTGTTATGCAAATAGTCTAGTAATTAACAAATTATAGCCAAAATACTATAGTGGTGTTGTCTGACAGAACAAAATCATATTTGCTCATAATGGCATGTTTGGACACTGCTTTAGGGGAAATGAGGCCAACACGTTAGATCCGATTTGATTGGCTAGAGTAATATGTAAGGCGAAACATGATTAGTCGACTGCAAATACTATTTTTGGTTGTTAATGGAAACGGTAGGAAGGGTAAATTTTTTCAAAGGCTCTTGTAAACATGGTCTCATTGGTTAGACCATTTGATATAGTCAATTAGAAGCGTCTGTTCAGGGCCACTTTTTGAAAATAAACTTTGTGAGAAGCAAGTGCGTTGAGAACCAGCTCATATTTTTCTAATAAAAGCCTGGGACAGAGGCAGATCGGAATTGTGCCATAACTCATCGCCAGTCAACGTACTTGTTTAATATTTCCTTGAATTGTGGGACCGTGGTACTGAAGTATTAGAGCAGCACCTGGTCTGAGTTTTGCTGATTCCAGAGGCTGGTAGCATACTCCTTGTTCAAGATATCGACCAGTGTTGTTTTTCAAGATAACTGAGAAGCAAGCGAGCAGAGGAGACAGTTTTCCTGCCGCCCACACAGAAGATAAGATTTCGTTGGCCAGAGCAGCTCAATCTTGTATAACCCCCTCTAAAAATCTGACTGGACATTAAATCAAGAGGAACAGTTCGTTGTTTTCAACTAAAAGAAACTGTGAACCTTTCCAATATTAATTCCAGCAGTAACAAACACAGGAAGTCATGATGACAAACAACAACCTAGCTTTAAAAGCCAGTATTACCTCATAGTACTACATCACAACTTACACACATATTGTAATAATATTATATGTCAGTACAAAGATCCTATGTATAAATTGTGTATATACAACTTGTGATTACATTTGATTGTGATCTGATTCACTCTGTAGTTGAATCAGGATATCTATTATTGAAAGGAATTAATACATATTTTAAAAGTTAACACTTGACTTACTTAAGATAGTCTTCTAGCGTGTTCTATGTATGTGCGTGTCACAGTGTTGTAAAGTATTGTGGATTTTAATTAAAATGTTTATCTGTCTGTTGGTTGTTGTGAACATACACTTCATCACTATCATAACCCTAGACATTCAACGTTAGTCATCACAATATTCCAGAATAAGTCTGATTGAAATCTAAATGTGGTAGCAAAGTAAGGTCATCTGTAACACACCACACGTATTAGATACAGATACCTTCACAGCTGATCTCAGTCAGTACACTAAGTCCCCTATAAATATTTATAATATCCCAACTTACCACAGACACATACAGAGATAGAGACAGACAGACATAATTACAGACAGTTATACACACTGACATACACACATGCATACAGAAACACAGACTGACTAGCTCAAAGACACAGACACACTTTGATTAACATTTCGTACTGTTCGTACTGCTATATTCCACCTCCACTCCATTTTTTTTTTTTTTTTTGTTGTTGAGAAAAACGCGGTAAAGTTTTTGTGTTAGTTATTGAAAAGAATGATATGTCACTTTAAAATGAACTTTTTCATGATAATCCACACTGTTAGCTGTAAGATTTTGTGTAGGGTGATAGATTAAACTGTTTTACAGTATATCTATTTATGATCTCATGTCAATGTTGGCCAAATATGGAGATATAATAAACTGTACTAAAACAACTATGTGTAAAGAGTAACGTGTTATTTCTCACTTCGTTGGTGACCACAATTGTGATAGATGTACACAAAAAAGTAGGGAACATATTGTTACATTCACATAATGTTTAGTGTAGGAGCTTAACTCCCAAACACATACACCCATCTATGATACACACATACACACATCACTGGCATATCTATCTATACAATCGTCTTGGCCGTTGTCTAAAGTATAACAGGATATACATCTTGAACCAAATATAAGTAGATAGGAAAATGCAGCTTAACAAAAAGGAACTAACAATTCCTGTACAAAATGTCATTTCAAAGTCCTGATAATATCATGTGTCAACAATATTTCTTGTTTATACACTAAGTGTCGTGTATTGTTCGTTCTAATTAGTCTTGGGCGTTTGATTGGCAGAGTGGCTACAGCGGTGGCCTCTAACGGCAAAAGTGCAGGGTTTGAAAGACGATGGCGTCACACTCCTGCCTACTTAGCTGTAAATGAGTACCTGACTCGGCTCTTCATTTTAGGGAAGGAAAAGGCAGCGAGGAAGATAATTGGTCACGCCCACCTCTCGATAGTGGACCTGGTTTAGTGAAGTCTCTAACACTTCACTCCCCTCAAGTACTATCTCACATGAGACTACCTTTACCTTTGTTATAAATAGTCTCCGACAAAAACAGAAAAGTAAGTGTTTTACTTCCGAATAGTAAGGATCACAAAGTTAAAAGTAAATAACATTTCTTCTGCCTACTGTTTGAATATGTCCGAAACTTAACAAGGCTACTTTCTGAATCAGGATGTAAAAATACTCAAAATGAGGCTACCTGATACGCATTTAGGGCACAACTTGCACAACGATTAAGAAAAAAAACAACCGGAACCTGTACTTTGGGTCTCGTTACACACATAACCCATCCGGTTCGACATACTTGTTCAAACAGATGGCAGTTATATTTCTGTGCCCGGACATTCCCCAGAGCCGCGGTGTGAATGTGTTATTTTATTAGTTTCCTAATCTCTGTCGGACTGGATAACTTTTTCTGGGGGTAAGTGTTGAAGCTCAACATCAGGGACATATACAGTCACATATATACATGCGCACACACACAGTGTGTGTGTGTATATATATATATATATATATATATATATATATATATATATATATATATATATATACACACACACAGATATACACCGACAGAATGATACAAATAGGTGTGGAGGGACCGAAGGACAATAGAAACAGTGCTCTAGCATTCGATATTAGATAGATAGATAGATAGATAGATAGATAGATAGATAGATAGATAGATAGATAGATAGATAGATAGATAGATAGATAGATAGATAGATAGATAGATAGATAGATAGATAGATAGATAGATACATAGAAAAATAGATAGAAGATAGATAGATAGATAGATAGATAGATAGATAGATAGATAGATAGATAGATAGATAGATAGATAGATAGATAGATAGATAGATAGATAGATAGATAGATCATCATTCGTTCATTCGTCCTTTCGTTCGTTCAGTAAATATCGAAGGATATACTGGCTAAGTGTTCATGCAGTGACCTGGTGTTATACACAAGCCGGATGCATCCTCTTATACGTCCTTCCCTGCTAGCCTTGAGCTTGATGCCACATTGTAGCATTTTGTTCTTGTTAGTTCATCTATGGCAGTGTCGTAGATCTACAGCAGCTCCTAAAGATTTGAGGCCTTTATGAATGTATTTAATACGTGCCGCAGCTATCCATTATGAACCTTCTGAAGCATGACCTGAGAATCTGAGACAATAACTGCCCTAGTTGGTGTAGATTGAGACAGCCACATCTGGGTTGCAGTACCTGTCTCTCCATTCTAATGCTGGAGGCTGTTGTTATGTATTGTCCGCTCTGTTCAGCGACGATCCTGTCCTTTTACTCTGGCCGAGATGTCCCATCCTAATTTCTCACCACGGACAACAGACCAGTCAGTGTAGACAGTTGTAACATCATTACCAGCATGATCGTGTAGCACCTGTAGTTTTAATACACACACACACAGCGATACACTTTTTTCATGAAAAAGATGGCTATAAAGATAGAATTAAATGAAAAATAGATGACAGAAATATATTTACATTTAATGCACTTAAGGAGAATGCTCGGACGAGACAAATGACATGATCAAGTAAGCAACAACAACAACAAAATTCAAAGAAAATAAAATCAAACGTATTTGAGAAGTTCATAGAAGTAAGAAAACGTCACCATAAAGACAAATATGTGGTTATAACATGTAGACAAAATAGGGTAAATCAAAGAAACTAAAATACGAGTTTAACATACAAAATAACACTGCCGCAGAAATGTCTCACATAACTTGGAGCGTGTGTTACTAATAATAACCTTTGTGCTGGGCGGTGGATCAACATAGTAGACACGGTACTATGACGTACCTCCCAAACAGGTTGAGCTAACTATGGACCGGTAAAAATTCGCTGAGTTTCCACCTGTATTGGAACAGTGTTTGCATAAGACTTGAAAGCTCGTGACAGTCATGTGACACTATCTATGCTGCAGCGAAATTCGATGCTGTTGACACACAGATAAGATCCTACCTCCGACGTTCCTTCATTAAGTCATTAATGTCCGTCTATACACCTTACACAGCATGGAGTCAACACTACAGATGTCCCAGTGGCTGGAAGCATGGATCGATCTGTCCCTTCTGTTTCAACAGTATTTCCATAAACGTTTGTTATACAAGATGAGTTTATAAGCTTTCTACACAACTTAGCATTAGTCACCTGAATGTGTAGTCACCTGAATGTGTAGTCACCTGAATGTGTAGTCACCTGAATGTGTAGTCACCTGAATGTGTAGTCACCTGAATGAGATGTAGTCATATTATGTATTTGTCTTCCTAGAGACCCCGAGAACTACCTGAGGCAGACCCCAATATTCTAGCACATGGTATGCTATACATTCTATAATAATATTTCTTTCTTAAGACAAATGGTACGGAATCAGTTTTACAGATGGGCAATACACTAGAACTTCACACGTGAAATTTGGGGTAACACTATTGGTTAGTCACATGATCATGACGGAGGGTAACATGAGGCAGTGAGAAAATGACAAAGAATAGAATGAGGTCGTAGAAAACAAAATATATAAACAAAAAACGAATTTGAGAAAAACCCAGAAAGGTAAACACAAAGTGAGAAAGATTGCGACTAACTCGATGACAAAAGTAACACTAAATAAACAAATGAAAATACAGAACGAGAAAGGAATATCAAAGCAAAGACAATTCAACAAACGAAATCAAAAATACATAATGATATGATGAAAAAAGTAGCACTGGGTGTATGATATACTTTCGAACACATTGTCAGTTGTAGTCAGTAGTAGAACGTGTCTTCTGCGCTTCTTGTCAGACAATATACTTTCATTCTGGTCATGTTGAGTTTCTCTGTGTTGCTCCCCTGTCCGAGTTTTTGTTTTTCCCTCTTGCCGTTAGTCAGTCTTATCTGTTTTTATTTACTTAACCATTTATGCATAGTCTCCAAATATTTATATTCCTCTCGAGATTGTAATGCTATGACCCAGTTTCTTCAATACGTTTGATACTCATAGCCAGAGTCGTTTTTGTCATGTTTTATCTATTGGACAGGGTGTCAATAAACTATTGTACCCTTTTACAAAAAATTATTCTCAGCCCCATGATGTGGTACAAGGATGCTTTCTATCATAAAACTAAGATAATCTCTGCAAGTATTTAAGCATACCTTAGAAAGACTCAATATGTGCACCCTTCGTAACGCGACAGATATCTAGTCGAAAGTCCATTTCTTCCCACACTCGAATCAGCATGTCTCATGTAACAGCAGCAAAGACTCCAATAATCCGCTCTCTCAGCTCCACCAGATCTCGAGGCAACGGTGGGACAAAGATTCTGTCCTTGATGAAGCCCCACAAAAAGAAATCACATGGTGTCATGTTTGGGGACCTTGGGGGGGGGGGGGGGGCATGTCAGCAACACGACATCGTCAGGACCACTGCGACCGATCCAACGTTGTGGGAGATGTTCATTGAGCTACCCTCTCACTGCTCCATGGTAGTGGGGTGGAGCTCCATGGTAGTGGGGTGGAGCTCCATGGTAGTGGGGTGGAGCTCCATGGTAGTGGGGTGGAGCTCCATGGTAGTGGGGTGGAGCTCCATGGTAGTGGGGTGGAGCTCCATGGTAGCGGGGTGGAGCTCCATGGTAGTGGGGTGGAGCTCCATGGTAGTGGGGTGGAGCTCCATGGTAGTGGGGTGGGGCTCCATGGTAGTGGGGGGTGGAGCTCCATGGTAGCGGGGTGGAGCTCCATGGTAGCGGGGTGGAGCTCCATCTTGTTGGAAAAATCAAATCACGTGAGTCCTCTTGAAGTTGGGGCATCATCCAATTGTCGAGCATATCCAGGTACGAGAGTCCAGTAACGGTTTTTTCGCAAAGAAAAATGGCCCGCACTGGTCAAGTACGTGAATAAAAAAGAAATAAGTACATTCTTTTATGGACACCCTGTATTTGTTTTTTGTTTTTTCTAAGTATTTCACACATCACAGCCAGTTGTTCTTCTTCTTTGTCTTCTTCGTTGTCTTTCATCTCAAATAACCAACCCCATCTCTCTTATAAAGCTGACATTCCGTCTCAGGCGTCTCTCGTCATCCTACAGTGTCTCCCTCAACAACTGGGCTGGACACGGCTATGCTGTCTCACTAGTCCTCTCATGTAGCCGACAATGTTGGGGTACGTGTTCTACTGTACGTTTATTCTCTCCACATGGACACACATCTGTCTGTCTGTCCGATTTTCAATTAAATGGTAGCTGAATCTGCATTGGCCGGTTCTTAGTCTGACAATTATAACTTGATGGCTCTACTATATGGTTCTACTATATGGTTCTACTATATGGTTCTACTATATGGTTCTACTATATGGCTCTACTATATGGTTCTACTATATGGTTCTACTATATAGTTCTACTATATGGCTCTACTATATGGTTCTGCTATATGGTTCTACTATATGGTTCTACTATATGGTTCAACCCTATGCCTTTTTTCTCTATATGTATTATTGCTTTTATCTCTTCATATGTTGTCCTGTCTGCTGTTTGAAGACTCTTTCCTCGTACTTTTACAGTTAGCGAACTCTACAAAACAGTTGTAATTATGTCTTCCCTGAAGGTGTGTACCTTGGGTTACCAGGACCTAAAACGGGAGAAAAGAATCGTACCAATGCACCATACCATAAATGTTGTAGGTTGGAACTAAAGAAGGTTGTTCATGCATCTGGCTGCTCTAACCTGTATAAAATGTTACGCCAAAACATTTATCAACTACATGAGCACGAGGAAGAGATGACAAATTCTCTCTGACCAATGGTATATTGTCTTATCTTAACAGCCATTCTGGTTTTACCTGACCGCTTGACTTGGTTTGCAGCTATGTCCACGTGCCTGTTTTATTAATCGCTAACACGCTAACCGGACGGATTAATAGTCTACAATTAGCGACATTTTTATTGTTAACCAAAATTTGTGGCGGCGAAGAAGGAATAACAAACATTTGATTCGTGAACATGGTCGGCAAAAATTGTCACGAAAACATGTTGCCTGTGATGTCGTATATGGGTATCAGATGTAATTTGAAGATTATGTGTTAATTTTGCACGGAAAATGATCGAACGCTTCCGACAGATGGCATTGTTATGATACAAAATATGATAAAACAACATCTTGGAGGAGATTACCAGTGATAGATTTGTTATGTTGTGAGTTTGGTAAACATGATAAGTAACTACGAAAGTGGCAACACCTTATGGTACGGGCAGAGATGAATTTGAAAATATCATGTAAAAGGAAAATGTTATGTGTCATGCAGTAATGGTCTACATGGGGGTGGAGGAAACCCCTACCAAAATCAGACTCCTAAGTGTGGTTGGTTTTGCGGGGAAATACTAAACTAAACTACATCTAATTAGATCTTTCCCCAACCAAGACAAGTGTGTGTGGGAGCAAAAATGTCGCTTATAATCTACTGCATTTTAAGATTACTTAACTGACTTTCAATCTCGTCAAGGGGAAGTCATAGACAGCCAAAAATACGGAATTTTAGGACCCCAATATAAAACAGGCCTGAGGAGTGGATGTGAATTCTGATATTAGAAAGGAGTAACTCCAGATTTATCACTTAGCGCCCAAAAGTCTAAGTGCACCCAGTTAGAAAGCTAACACATCTCAAAGGCGGCATCATAAAACTGCAGATGGACAATAGTTGAACATATTTATCCCGATAATTGGGGTAAAATGTAATATGTACATTTTATAATTTTATATTTTGCATTAGTTATATATAAATGGCTTGTGGGTGTAGAGTTGCATATGAGACAGGCAATCTCATCACTTATAAATGATCTTGTCTCATGAACCACCACGGCAAGAGCTGGGGACAGCTGCCTGCGGGTTTCCTCACACGAAACCAGTAGCAGGGGTGGCCACAGGTCCCAGAGGGAGCAAGGAGAGAATGATGAAACTTTAGAGTGTGTATTTATTATACTAATACTTTAGTCAGTTTTACATGTTGGTTTACATACATTTCATTGTCGTCTTCCGATGTCAAAAAGCACTTTCATCCGGCTCACTGGGTCTAAAATTAATGCTCAGGAAGGTTCAACATTCTGAAGAAGATGACGTGTTGGATGGAGGCGAAGGTTACCTGATGCTCACATCATGAGACTCAATATTTAAAAAAAGAGACATTCGTTGCCTTTTAGTTTGTGGCACACGTTGCCAGCAATTGACACTAGATACGTGCACCAGACAGGTCTTAAAGAGGTTTGCAACTTTAGTAGTTACCCTGGTCTTGTTGCAAGGGACGTGCTAATACTACCATATTTGACGCCTATAGAAAAGGACCAGTCAAAAGCATTTTTGGGAACCAACAGCGACTAAAAGAAAGGTAAAATGGATCCCGTTACACGACCATTAAAAGCATATTGCGAATTTGGTGTTAGGTCGATATTTTCTTGACCATCCGCAGACCAAGAGTGATGTGTTCAGCATCACGCCAACAGCAACTCTAGGAGACGCCAAATGAGGATCTTACACCGTCAGCTAAGTAACAAACAATCACAGCCAACGGACATTTCCAATGCTATTCTCTTATCCACCAAAATTTACTATCATCCTATGATGATCAAAATTAATTCAGTATGTTTCTTCTTAAAATAACTTTATTTATTTCAAATCACGTTAACCAATTACTCAATATAAAATTTATTATATGTAAATATAACATTTTAGTTGATTTAATCATTATTGATTGAATTTGCACACGTACAAAAAGCTAGTAAATTAATAGTTGCTGAGTCACCTTAAGCTGGTGGTAAGGGGGCGGAGCTCAGAAAAACGAGTCAATATTTCTTCCTAACGGAAGAGGCAGGATAATAAAAACTTCATGGCAGCTTATATGATCTCAGAGGTTATGCTTGCGAAAGAGAAGAAATCATCACAACTATAAAAGGGTTAAAGAATAGAAAAGCTCCTGGTCACGACAATTTAAATGCTGAGTTATTCAAGGCAGATCCTGAACTAACAGCAAAACTTTTAGAACCACTATTTGCACAAGTCTGGAACACACAGACAACACCAACAGAGTGGCGTAAGGAAATAGTTGTCTAATTGCCCAAGAAGGGTGACCTTGCAGACTGCAACAACTGGCGAGGAATTACTCTCCTCTCAGTTCCCAGTAACATACTAGGCAGGATAATTATCCATAGAATTTCAAAAACAGTAGACCATAAACTGAGGAAAGAACAAGCAGTATTCAGAAAGAACAGAAGATGTGCAGATCATATATTCACACTCAGGAACATCATAGAGTAGTGCTCGGAATTGCAGAGACCGCTGTACATTAACTTTGTTGATTTTTAAAAGACTTTTCACAGCATAAACAGGCACAGCCTATGGAAAATACATGAATTCCCAGCTGCATTGTTTCCACCATATAAAGCCTCTATGCTAACTTTACACGCAGTGTTGGTTTGAGAAATCTAACTTTCGAGGTGAAGACAGGAGTATGACAGGGATGCCCCTTAACAACTTTTTTTTTGACAGCCATAGACTGGGTGATGCGCCAGACAACAGAGGTTAAGAGAGATTTGATGGACAACGTTTTCTAGCCTGGAATATCTGGATTATGCAGATGACATTGCAGTACTTACACATTCACATCAACACATCCAAGAAAAAACACAGACTGAATAAGTATAGCCAGCAGGTGGGTCTGGACATCAGTCTAAAGAAGACAGATGTTATGACACTCAATGTGGGCAGTTCTGAGTCCATAACAATAAAGAACCAGAAGCTGAACAGACGAGCACATTTACATATGAAAGATGCATGTGACTTAATTGGCTCCCCTGCTTTGCAGTAGTGGTCCAACAGTGACGAAAACTCAAGAGTATCTAATAGTGGCGTCTAATGAATCTACCTGCGCACAAGATTACCCTTGGCAGATGTGTAGATAGAAGGTTAATTACCCTTCTACCACAAAGGAGTATCCACAAGATATTCAGATAAGCGAAAACAATGCTCGCATTTGCTGAGCACGTTAATTCTGAAATCTGCCGACAACTTCTGTGAAGAATTTAAGCAATGGGCTATTCTAGCTCGTTAAGCCTCCATCCCTGAGTTATTCAGTGGAATTATTATTATAACATAGCTCTGTTTAGAGTGTGTGTTTAGTAACTTTGACTGAGACAAACATGTAGTATATTTAAAATGATTGAGTCGAAGTTAAATTGGTACAATTACAAATAACACAATTTAATAATCACTTTAAGTTTAACAGTTTAAAAGAAAGGAATAATAGTTAATTACAAAATAAAGTTTTCATCACTCGGGTGATGGTTTTTTTATAAGAGGTTCAAATGGCAGCATGTGGGTTAACTTAGCTGCCAGAGACGATTCTGATCCTCCTCCTCCTGATGAGTTGGTTTTCTATACATTGCGTTCATTCGCTTCTGGTCAAGGTTCGTGGGTGAAGCTCGTTTCCCAGAAAGACTAAGAGAGTCTTCAAAGCTGGTCTTCCGTCTTAAAGCGTAACCACTCGTCCCTTCTTGTCCCAGAAATGGTCCTTTTTGCTGGTACCACCAATATGCCAATCTTAGCTCACATACGTCGTTGCTCAGAGGACTAACAAAGGCACTGGCAGCTGGACTGGAGGTCGTTAATTTTAACTTCAATTCCCTCTGACTCCGTGTTTTTCTTCAGTTTCCTAGTGCCGGTGTTCCTTATTAAAATGTAGAGATTTCCTGCGCTGTGTAAGTCTTATTTGGTTCTCCAATAAAAGTTCAGGTTTTAAAAAAAAATGAATTATGAATCTAGTCTTCACTCTGGCGAGGTCTGATGTTGTCTTGGCGAGCGTGAAATTCACAGTGAAATAAAACTGCGAAAATGGTCTGACTATATTTCCACACCTTCGTTTGTTATGGAGTTAAATAAACGCTCCAATCATATTCAAACAGGTCGTGTGTAGTAATTTCAAAATATTTCTGACATGGAAAAATGTTGTCTCTCATACATGGTAATATGATGTCCGATGCCCTTGTGTACAAACTTACAGACAGATCGAGGAACTCACATGACAACATGTGTAAGCTGTAATACTTATTACTTTATTAGACAGTAATTATGTCATAACAAGTCGGACCGGAAGCGATTATGTCACACTTGTCTGCCCACATGTGTCACACAGACAGTAATCTTGTTATATGTCGTATGAGTACGCAAAACTCCGTGTCTGCCCATCTGGGTTACCAAACGAGTTGTCTTATCGGCGGTTCAATCTAAACACGCCACGACTATCTTATCTCAGCTGCTCACCGCAAGCCAGGATGACCGGGTAGCAAACAGGTGACATCACAGAGAGGAGTGTCGAATGATTTGATAAAATCAAATATTTGCTACTTAGCTGAAAAATAACGACGAAAGAAAGAAAAGGGCGATACTTGAGAGCACATAATAAAAATCAGTACCACAAATGTACCGATACTGCCGGAGAGAAACAAAGATCGATAGGGGCCGCCCCATTTTGTCACAATGCATAATAACACCAGACGGCGGAACAATCAAAGACATCAAGATCAGAATGAATAAGTCGAGAACAGCTTTTGCTAGTATCGGCAACATCTGGAATTCTTCTCAGTACAGCACAAACACCAAATTAAGATTATATGAAAGCTGTGTACTTTCTGTGCTTCTATATGGTGCGGAATGCTGGAGAGTAACAGAGAAGGACATGTCGAAACTGTCCTCCTTCCACACACTCTACCTAAGGAAAGTTATCCGAATCTTTTGGCCGAATATTATTACTAACCAAGAACTACCTACGGAGTTACCAAGAGGACATGCACACCATCATAGCTGGCAGACGATGTAGTTGAGTTGGTCGCAGAAGAGACCCCGATGCCATCCCAAGAGCCGCTATGCTATGGACGCCTGAAGGAAAGCGAAAGAGAGGTCGACCAAAAACAACTTGGCAGAGAACTGTGGAGGCAGAGATGCAAAGAATGACAAGAGCTGGGGCACTGAACGAAGGTTGGCCGCCGACCGATTAAAGTGGAAGCATTTTGTTGCTGCTCAACAAGACGTCGCCAGGCGTGATGGCTACTGACTGCTTTGACACTATGCGTCTAAGGATCAAAGAAGAAGAAGATTGCAGAGCAGGGGAGATAATCCTGCGACAAAGGGACAGAAGTGATTCGCATGATTTTGAGAGCTCTTTGGTTGTTGAAGGATAATGCTACTAATGATTAAGAAGCTGCTATTATCGTGCTGATGAGGAGAGACATTTGTGGTCACGAATACAGTAGTGCTCACGAAAGCCGAAGGTGATTGTTATTTACATTCTTCTGACTTGTGGAAAGGGCAGCTACTAGCAAAAAAAAAAAAAACCAGATATCAATATTGTGTAAGAATTGTTAACACAATTCCAAGAGACCATACAATATATGCAGCGCTCATCACTTTTTCCGTACATTTTTTAATAATAATTACTGTGTGTAAGCGATAGACAAACTTGTTCCTTGTATGAGACCATAGAAATTTTAAATATTGTTCAGAGAATTTAGATCTTGTTACTAACTATTGTTGTTGTTTCACTAGGGCAGCTGTGCTTCTCGCTCTATAGCAGCCAATACCAAGTTGAAGACCCTTTGGTATTATCTACACTGTAGATCTAGGCTTTTCCTGTGGCTTTTCTGCCATTCCGAGACGTGTTGTGTTGACGTCATGACCTTCAGTTTCTCCAGCTTGGCTTGCATTTAAAGCATCGTCAAATCTGGTCCCAAGCTAGGAGAAAGAAGTGCTTATTATTAATTTTCTTTGTCAAAGATTCATTTTTTGCAGCAACAATTTATTACGCGTGCAGGGATGAGATTGATGCAATATTAACACAAAACACAAATACATGACAGCATGAAAAGCAAAAAAGAATTATTTAATTTTCCCGAACAAAATGACTTATTTTAAAATGCGTGTTAACCTAAATTTAACGGTTTTGAAACATACTAATAGAAATAATTAGTCGGTCAGTTATTAGCATGAGATAATTGGAGCTTCCGTCGGTCATCGACCATTACCCTTCAGTCGTTACCGTCCCATTGTGAAATCACCGGAAAACGAGAGCATATACTTTATCTAGAAGTGGCAGTAAAATGGAAAAAATTCAGCCACGCACTTCTCTATCGAACAGATAAACCATCATCCGCAACAAGTTAAAAATATTAGAAGAAAAAGGAAGGTGATTTATATACAATATATATGACCCAATCCACCAGCAGATCTTCATTTCCCATCTTAAAACTGGCCACTGCAAATTATTAGGCCACCTCTACCGCTTCAGGATATCTCATAAGAATGAATGTCCATGTAGAACCGTAATCCACACCCACGAACACATTGTCCAAAACTACCTAACCCATGATGACCCACGACGCCTGACCTGGCCAGGGGGTGCTAAGCTCAGGCAGAAGCTATAAGGCTACCGCGTTGACCTGGAAAAAACTGTGGACTTCGTCCTGGCGACAGAACTGCAGATTTAGCATGGTTACAAACTGAACGCAGAAGAAGCAGATTGCTGATGCTGGCTTAAATGTGAGGTGTGGAACAGTTCAAGCAAAGGAAGCGTCCATTTAATTAAACTTATGTTATGCAACATTTCTTTGTTATGCAAGTATTCCTCATTTTTATATGAGGCCAATGTTATCATATGGAAGTCAGTCATGGACAGTCAGTAAACAACGTATAAATTCCCTGGAGGTCACAGACAAGAGAATATTAATAATTCCATGGGCAGTGCAAAAGACTAACGAAGACGTCCTGACAGAAACGACTGAGTAAAGAAGTTTTTATTAGAAGTAAGCAGTTTATGTACTTGACGAATATTATGTGAAAACAGGATTCCATTGTGCCAACAGAAAACTCTGATATCAGAAGAGGACGAAAGAAGTATAACATGTTAGCATGAAAGTAAGTCAACAACAGAAGTGGGAACAGGAACATTATGGAGATATATAATCACCTTCGCCTGCTGTTATGATGATTCAAGAAGAAAACAAAGAAATACAAGAAAGTTCTAGTATATTCAAACAATCTTTATTCTAAATCTGTCTTCTGTTTTCTTCCAATGACATATGTGAAAGTTCTACCGTATTCAAACAACCTTATTGATACACATCTGTTTTCTGTTTTCTTACAATGACATAGGTGTAAGTTCTGCTTTATTCAAAAAATCTTTTTCACCTAAATCTGTCTTCTGTTGTCTTACAATGACACATGTGAAAGTTCTACTATATTCAAGCAAACTTTTTCATCTAAATCTGTCTTCTGTTTTCTTACAATGACATATGTGAAGGTTCTACTATATTCAAACAATCTTATTGATACAAATCTGTCTTCTGTTTTCTTACAATGACATATATGTAAGTTCTACTATATTCACACATTCTTATTCACCTAAATATGTCTTCTGTTTTCTTCCAATGACATATGTGAAGGTTCTACTATATTCAATCAACCTTATTGATACACATCTGTTTTCTGTTTTCTTACAATGACATAGGTGTAAGTTCTACTTTATTCAAAAAATCTTATTCACCTAAATCTGTCTTCTGTTGTCTTACAATGACACATGTGAAAGTTCTACTATATTCAAGCAAACTTTTTCATCTAAATCTGTCTTCTGTTTTCTTACAATGACATATGTGAAGGTTCTACTATATTCAAACAATCTTATTGATACAAATCTGTCTTCTGTTTTCTTACAATGACATATGTGAAGGTTCTACTATATTCAAACAATCTTATTGATACAAATCTGTCTTCTGTTTTCTTACAATGACATATATGTAAGTTCTACTATATTCACACAATCTTATTCACCTAAATATGTCTTCTGTTTTCTTCCAATGACATATGTGAAGGTTCTACTATATTCAAACAACCTTATTGATACACATCTGTTTTCTGTTTTCTTCCAATGACATATGTGTAAGTTCTACTTTATTCAAAAAATCTTATTCACCTAAATCTGTCTTCTGTTTTCTTACAATGACATATGTGTAAGTTCTACTATATTCAAACAATCTTATTCACCTAAATCTGTCTTCTGTTTTCTTCCAATGACATATGTGAAAGTCCTACTTTATTCAAACAAACTTATTCACCTAAATTTGTCTTCTGTGTTCTTCCAATGAAATATGTGAAAGCTCTACTATATTTGTGACAAAACCGTGCGGCCCTTATCGATCTTTGTTTCCCTCCGGCAGTATCGGTACATTTGTGGTACTGATTTCTATTATGTGCTTTCAGGTGTCGCACTTATCTTTCTTTCTTTCTTTCTTGGTTATTATTCTGCTAAGTGGCAGCTATGTGAGTATGGTCGAATTGCTTCACACTCCCTGTAGGTGATAATAATCACATTTGCTTGACGCTACCCAGATTTGCTGAGATAATTACTTGCAGTCGCAAGTGAGCCGTACAGCTTGGCTAAGATTAGCACAAGATCTCGTGTACGCGGCGGAGACTTATGACAAAAGCGTTTCCTGTCCTACTTCTTATGACAAGAGTACTTTCTGATACAGAAATGATATTACATTTTAAACACGCTGTTGTATGAGTTTACCGATCTGTCTGTAAGTGGGTACACAAAGGCATTGGACATCTTATTACCATGTATGGGAGAGTTGACCTCTACCATACGTTCAAAATTATCCGATGTCGGAATATTTTGAAATTACCTCATAACCCGCCTGTTTGTATATGATTGGAGTTTTTTTGATAGCTCATAACAAACAAAGACGTGGGAAGGCAGGTAATATAATCTGACCATTTTCTCAAGCTATTTCACTTGAGAAATAGCTTGCCAAGTTAACAGACCTTGCTACAGTGAAAAATTAGAATTCAGACTTCCTTCTTAAAATATCGGACACCTTTTATTGACGTATTTATCAGGACTTAAAATATAGCCCAGGAAATTTGTAACATTTTAAATAAGGAAACCAGGACTGATGAAACTGAAGGACCACACGAAGTCAGAGAGGGAACCTTTTAAATTAACGACACCCCAGACGCGTGTAAGAGGCCGATTCAAGTCTCTTTTATTCAGAGCAAAAACGTCTATGAGCCAGGTGTCGGGTTTAGCATGTACCTAGATAAATGCTGATTACAGGTGTCTACAATTGAGTTGAAAGCAAGAAAACCCACATCTGCTGAAAATAGAAAATCAAAGAAGTGACAGATTGTGGAAATACATAGATAGGAAGATAGATCTAAATCGGCTGAATAAAACAAGAAAGGTTGGAACAGGATCGATAGTATACAAGCTGAGAATGATGAAGGGAAATTTTCAAGTAACGCACACCTCTTCTAAAATCACCGTTTCGATAAGAAAATTTCAGGCCTAGTCTTAGACTGTGACGTCAGTACCTCTTGGCCGTACGATGGTAGCCAATAAAAAGCGGAACGCTAAATTAAAAGGACACACTGAAAGAACGTTTGAGACAGACTGGATGCAGAGTTTTCCACTACGCCTTTGCCATCTGAATTGTAAGCAATCTGCCAAATAATTTAAGTCCAGTGTCTGGTTTCTGAAGACTGAGGGTAAGCTGAAATTATGATAACTATCATGTATATAATTATTTATTGCAGGGTAATATATGATATGTATTAATTTTGTGTAGATGCTAAGAATTGCCTCAGTATTTCAGTTGGTAGGCTACCTGATGTGAAGGATCAATCATATTCAGGATTATTAGAAGATCTCTGTTTAATATTTGGAAGGATCAAACTATAAAATATTAAAGGATGTACAGGAGAGGATCAAACCAGATGATGGTTACTAATTATAAATAATTGAAATGTTAATACTAATCCTGTGTCACTGAAATGATGTTTTTACTTACTATGACTGTATAACTTTGACATCTGATGACTGACTGGTCTGACATCTGTGCTAGTCTAAGTCAGTTACAATTAATTGAAATGTTAATGCTTCTATTGTATCACTGAAATGACATCCTTACTTACTATGATTATATAACTTCGACATCTGATGACTGACTGGTCTGACATATGTGCTAGTCAGTTACAAATCTAGCCAGATACTAGCCAAGACTGATATGGTGTTTCAGGTTTCATGTAACAACTCAAATGAGACTGTCAAGTATCAGAAGCCTGTGTTGGTCATCAGAGGCAATCCCACAAAAGTACAGGACCCCAAAGAGTGAACTACAGCTGGTCATTGCTACCCCTTTTGCTGGGTCTGCCAATGCTGATAAATACAGTGAACGTTCAGTGCCAGCACTATCAAGATTCAAAGATAAGTGTCAATTAAGGCACTGATAGAATCCATATATGAACCAACAGCCAATGTTTGTAATATGATACAAAATTCTACAACAGTATTCCAATTATTGTAGAATTCAGTCAAATGATGACAGTAATCTGTAAAGTCACAGGACTAAGAGAACAGTGATACAGTAATATTGATTCCAGTATTCATTAACTTTACTATACAAGAGAATATTGTTCATGATCCATAAGTGTAAAAGACAATAATACTTTTTAAAATTGCTAAAGGACTTTGATTCAAGTAAATAAATTTTCCACAAGGAAAGACATTCCTACCAACACAATAGTTAATAAATATCATTAATGGTGTGAATATTTAGTGTATATTTTAATGCTCATTTCCAAATAGCAGAAAAAGGAGATTAATGTAAATATTAAAGGATTATAATTTTACCTGAGGACTTATTCACTTTTTACAATTGTGTTTAAAGTAAATGTTCATTTTATTTATCCCCTAGAAATTAATTAATCATAAGACAGTCACAGGGAGAAGGCACCTTAAATCCTGGTACTAATTCCTACCATCTGGGAAAGGATTTTCACAGTCTGACTATTTCTAAGATATCCATACACCAGTGCTTATTTCTAAGACTGGGGTAATACTTTTAAGACCTGAACTCTTGACTGGCATACTATCCTGGTATCATCTGATACACCTGGATATCCATCTACCATCAACTATAAAATACGTACATATAAACTTAAAAAAAAACCTCTCGTTACACCAGGATTGGCGTAAGTTGTAATTTACATTTCATATTTTATTACTGTCATGTGAACTAACACATATATTATATATATATATATATATATATATATATATATATATATATCTATATATATATATATATTTATATATATATATATATATATATATATATTACCATGTGAATTTTAATATGTAAAACTCGCTAGTGGATGTCACCGTTATTTGAGGCTGGCAAACTCAGCGTATAGAATGATGATTCATAAACCACCATTGCACGGGCTGGTGATTGCTTTATCGCTAGTTTCGTAAAGAGAACTAAAAGCGTAACGTAGTTCCAGGTTCCATATGAAGCAGGGAGGGAACGATGAAAGAAATTGTGTACATTCTGAGTGTAATACTTACATTTTCAAAGCAGTGTAAATGTCCATATAAACAAATTCACTTTAAAATTAATAAAAGTTTTCAAGCTTTAAACCAGTGTAAATGTCTATGTGAAAATATTCATTTAAAGTAATGGAAGTTTCAAACTTTTCAAATCAGTGTAAATGTCACGGCACTATTTCGCAGTGACGAAAAATCAGCAGGGCAACACTGAGTTTGGCAACACCGGGATAAAAACCGGAGAGTCATGTGACGAGGCGGAAGCTGGAAAAACTAGGCGCGAAGGTAGGCAGTCAGAATCTAGCCTCTTGTCCGGAAAGGACGGATATATTCTTCTCTGTTGCCAGCGTTAGCTGTGAAGTGCATGTCACGGACTATTTGTTAGAAACGCTTGCCATTTTCCAGTTCGATTGGATTATTAAGTTTTGTTTCTAGGACATTATAGTGTCTGGACTGGATTTGTTACAGGCCGTTAGAAGTTGCCGTAGATTTGAGTATTTCTTTGTCATAGGTTTGGCCGGGCATGGTGAGCATTATTCACTGCAGTTTATCAGTGTAAGTAATACTGTCGTGTATGATAATGACAGTCTAAGGTGTTAAGGCATTTCATTGTTATACTGTATTTCATACGTTTGTTGGCCGTGTGAGGCCTTATTATGTGCGCATAAATATTAAAAGGAAGTACCTGTAGAAGGTGTTGATTTTCTTATGTCAGCCATTGTGGTGTGGTCGTACTCCTAGGGGAGCGAGCCTATTATTATTATTATTATTATTATAAGTCCACATTACAGTGGTGCTATCTTAAATAGGTAGCTAACAACGGAGGACATTGCCTAAACAGTCTTGTTCTAACAGCTGGGGGGCTTGTCCCATTCTTTAAAGGTCGTAAAGACTATATTTTAAGTACAAAGGCTAGAAGTTATGCACACAGATTGTTAGATGGTGAAAGTAGCATTGTGTTCACGCCTTCAGGTTTCACAGTGTTCATGGCAGTGTGTTTGTTTGCTTGGTCAGTAGGCAGTGAACTGTTTACGCTCTTGTGACCCTGCTAGCGGTAGTTGACCTAGATTGGAAATAGATCACAGTGAAAGGTTTTTGTTGGCAGTTCAGAGACTATTTGACAGTTATTGTGTTCGAGTCTGTACTGGAAAGTTAATGTTGTGCTAAGGTGGTGAATTATTGGTAGAAGAAGTGTCACAAGTGTAGAGAAAAGTTGCAGATCGTGTTTGGCGTTACAGTTTGAGATATTACAAGGCATACTTTGTAGCTTAGTGCTAAGAGGGTGGTGATCCAGTCGGAGCAGCGGAGCTTGGTGTATCAGGGTGACGGTAGGTGGTTCGTGTAAGATGCAGAGTTGAATAGTTTGTCAATATGGGTTGGTAATAGGTTGGCCTGAGTGACTGACTGTGTGTCGTCAGGAGGGATCGGTTGGTCAATAGTAGTTGGGAATAGTTTGGCCCGAGTGACTGACTGTGTGTGTCATCAGGAGGGATCGGTTGGTCAATAGTAGTTGGTAATAGTTTGGCCCGCGAGACTGACTGTGCTGTGTCGTCAGGAGGGAACAAAGTTCTTCAAGATTGGTGGATTTTACGAGTATTAATAGTAGTGGTGGTATCTCAGGATGTGTGTAACTCCTCTTGTTGGATCAAGGTCTGGAGCTACTCAACCATTGTAGGGCACGTAGCCAACTCTCAGTTGTACCATTGCTCATACTGCTCTACCTACCTAGGAACATTATCTTCCGGGGTTCCTACCAAGTTCTGTCGTTATCATACCTCACTGATGTGCCTGTCCAGTGGGAACTTACCAACGCCTCTGTCGTCACCCTCGAAATTTACCGTGCTGAATGGTGACGGCTGCTGATCTGAGTGGTCCCGGAGTACTCTGTGCTGAAGTCTGCTGGGTTCCTGAAGTGTCGCAATGAAGTGAACTTTGCTTGGTCATTCATATATCTAAGGTACCAAAGGACATATTTGTTATTTTCTGGCACATAGACTTGTGAAGAAGTCTGGTTGTCTGAACATTAGTGTTGATTTACAGTCGGTATTCTTACTGTGGACAGTTCAGAGATAACACAGTGAAGAACAGTTTTGTACATTTCAAGTGTAGAGACCTGTTCTTGCGGTTCTCATCGATCATCTTCTGTGTTTGAGGAGCTACGTGGACAAGCATCGCTGGATCGTCTGTTAAGTTATTGTTTGTATATCTGTGTAGGATCTGTTGTATTTATGTTTTTCTTGTTTTTCCTCTAAATTTTGTTTTTCTTCCTTTAAAAGTTTCTTTTCTCTCTATCCACCTGATCAATCTATCGTACAGTCTGGTCTTCTAGAGTAGTGGGACAGTTCTGTCGGGGTCGTGTTAGGTTAGCAACAAGCTGTGTTCTGTTTCTACGTCTGTTTCTTGAGGTTTGCTTATTGGTTTGTTGTTGTTTCTTTCCTTGTGTTTTGTTCTTTTCCTCGCTTTCTTTGTAGAAACTTAGTCTGTATCTTTATTGGGTGTTAGTTAGTTAGGTGGGATCTTTCACTCTCAGTTCCTTTTACTTGGGGTCTTTATTATTATATACATAGTAAATATTGGATATGTTATAGTGATATTATTGCTTATATGTGATTTAGTTTAGTTTCTCTGGTGTGATTTAGTTGGTGGCTAGTGAAGGAGATAGCCCTCATCACCTCATTGTTAAGTGTAGTTGTTGTTTAGTCTACTGTGTTTAATGTTATATTTGTGAGTTCAAGGGTGGACGGGTGGCGAGTTTAATGCTTTCTTTTCTTACTTGTGGGAAAAGATTGGATTAGACCGATTCCTTTCTAGGGTGTGGCTGTGTATGTTTAGTGGTGGAGTAAGGCAGAAGTGTTTCCTGCGACTGCCTTACTTAACATTCCAAGCCCTGTGTTTGTTAGGCGTATTGGTGTAGTTTGTAGTTAAATTGCCCTGTACATTCAGTAATTCTTCTGTTATGTGTAAGTGGTGTGATCTCCCGTTCTTTCTTGCTATCTTGTAAATACGTTAACATTGTCACGTGACCGATAATCTATTTTACCATCTTGTCCATAATTTGATTACTTTTTTAATGTCCTGGTTTTCCTCGTCATTTTGTATTTTCTTTTTCTTTCATTTTCTACCTTCGTGGCCAAACTTTTTCACCTTCTCAAACCCCACCCGAGGTTTGGTTACGTTCCGGCTTGTAGCGGTCAGCGAACGATAATATTATCTAAGCCGCACCTGGTCTGACCAGGGGAATATCTCTTACGTTTAAAGCCTTTGATCACGAGCGAAAGGGTTGCTGTGTTTGGCTTCCAGAACGCTGCTTCGGATCATAATATTATGCATCCTGGAAACAGGGGGAGACAAACCCGCGGTCAGTCTTTGGGTTTTCGCCCCTTAGACAAGATAGAGCATAATGTTATGCATTTCTCTACCTGGGGAACTTTCGCACGATTTCTTTTGTCTTACTCTAGATTACGTCTTTTGCCGAACTTCTGTAGAAATATGCAGGCCAGGTGTCCGGGGGGAGCGTCCCTTGTGATCTATAAGAGTAGACTGGTTTTAATAGACAAAGACATTCGTAAATTTTCCTGGCCCGTAGATGACCATCATGAGATAAGGCAAACTTTAACACAGTACTAGAATGTGTTTGCCTATGTTCTAGTCATTTTCGGGGTGAGTTGACATATCTTATAATTATAATATTAGATTCATGTTAGCTTATATATATATCTGTTAGGGAAGTGAATTTATTTCTGAGGACTTCTCCTAGTAATTTATTCAGTGATAAGGTAGCGCTGTCTACGGCCTATTAGGTGGTGCTTAAACTGTTACGGTTTATCATGGGTTAAATGTTAAACTTACAATAACAGATATTAGGCGTAGAATCAGTCCACGAATGCTTACCATTGGGTTAAGAGTCAGCAAAAATTAACTGTCATTTCTGTAAGATAATGTCAGGTGTGGATTGTGCACTTTAAAACTGAATAGTGAGATGCAGGTAATAACTCTGGATTATAGGAGATAGTCACTTATTCCTTTTGATAGATATTTCTAGTGGCAAGGGAGGATCATTTTATGCTTACTTGTGTGGCTAGGTGCTAGTCTATAACTTTCACAGAAAGCAGTCACCAGGCATAGATATAATTATATCTTATGATTCAGCCACAACTGTATTATTATAGCAAGAACATTGCATTTTCTATGTAACTCATTTTGTGGAATGCTAATATATTTCCCCAAGGGGACATACGATTTCTTTGTGTAATGTCAAATGCTGTAATCTGTTTATGTAAATTCATTTAATGTTGTAAGATGAATAAGCATATTCATTTAACTGTAACTACAGGTTAGGTTTCCTGTATGTTGAGATTGGGAGAAGAGGAGTAGATTGTGGCTGTCAAAACAGTTACGGACAGGTACCTGGGTGTGCAAAAGATATTAAGCCTATGCGGGCGCGTGTTGATAATTGATATTTTTAAGGAACAGGAGACATAGTTAAAGACAGCCCTAAACTATCATAGCAATAACTACAATAAATTTAATCCCATAGTGGAGCGAAACTTTCTGTATAAAGTTAGTGTGATTTATTATTTGCTTGAAGTAAAAGGGTGTCTCTTTTTGGGTCTCAGTTTCAGGGAGACCGAATCGCTTGAGCAGATTCCAGTCAGGCGAAGAACGAAATATTCTCTTCGATCCAGAGGGTCTCTGAATACCGCTAGCGTCACGAATCGTCAACCCCGTTCCTGAATCAAAACCCCTTTTTGTCAACGCCAAGTTAAGCTCACGCAGTGCAACGGAGCCAACGCAAAATCTGGAATCGCCAAATGCAGTAGTAGCTCTCTACTCGCCTATTGGATTACCAGCCAGAGCATCGCAGCTTCCAGAATATCAAACCCGCCCAGCATGCCTATAGCAGAATTCCATATCACCCGCCTTTTTTGTGCCTAAACGGGGCACTCAGCAAACCACAGCCAAACCAGTTTAAACAGGATTTACAGCCAAGCGGAGCCTTGCGCCGGATAAGCGCGCCTGGGACTTTTTGTCCTCAAGGGACTTCTTCTGGTGTATTTTCTGGATACTTAAAACCTCGCACGTATGAGCAGCCATCTATGGACAGAGTTCCAGACCACCTCGCGCAATTAGGGAGGAATCACCAATGATAGCGCCTATACAGTGATTTTATTCAGGTTAATTCCATCACCCATGGAGGATATGTACGAAAAAACCACTTACTGGAGCTATTTCATATGGTCCCGAAAGCGGACGGACTGACACTCAGTTATTTCATCTCTCTGTGTTCTACAGGTTTTATGAATGGTGGTGTGTGTGTGGTTGTTGGTGTATTTTGCATATTTTGGTTATTGATGATTATTGATGTAATTTTATGTTGTTGTGATGATATGCATTAATTCCATGCTTTTTCTTCTTTAATAAAGTTTACACCTTTATTAATACGCTTTTCACGACCTTTCCATCCATATTTGTATTTTTAGCTCTTTACTAGAATCTCTATGTATGATAAGAGAAAAGAGAGAGAGCAGGAGGTGCTTAGACAGACATAAGTGAGTTGAGGCTTGGAGAGAGGGATCATTTTGGTAAATCTTCTTCCAGGTTGTCTCAAGTCCATCTCCTATTTACACCTTTCTGTGTGTGTAATCTATAACTCTGTCAGTCCACTATCCCTTTGTCGATTTCACTACTGTTGTCCAACTCGACAAATACTCTACACTCAAACTCAACCACGACAAATAGGTATCCCTTGTTTTTGTTCGTGGTCAGTCACGC
The DNA here is from genome assembly GCA_024509875.1 of Oreohelix idahoensis. Lineage (NCBI taxonomy): Eukaryota > Metazoa > Mollusca > Gastropoda > Stylommatophora > Oreohelicidae > Oreohelix > Oreohelix idahoensis. The sequence goes on along the minus strand of JAMPIV010004871.1, from coordinate 315,645 downwards.
TTTGAATATATTAGTCTATCCCTGCTCTGATCTTATTCCTCGTGACTGGTATTTATCGTAGTGTTTGGTGTGTGTATTTTCATCGGTGGAGTGTTCATTTTTGCCAATTGTAAACTATTGATATTAGGTAAATTATAAATAATTTAAATACGGTCATAGTACAGCACCAAGGTGGGTGTTAGTAAGATAATGTGGTGAAGAAGCTGTGTCATTTTTCAATTTTGTGGCGTTGCCATAACCTTACAGTTTTGAGGTGGCAAAGTGCCAAGAGGTATTATCAGCTGATGGAATACAACTTTCGACTATAGTAAGGGTCTTTTAGGTGTATCACAGAGACTAAGTGATCGGAAGGACCAAAACCTAGCGAGTAAGGAGACAGTAGCCAAGTGGGGAAGTGGATTGTATTTATACATTAAGAGGTGAAGTGGGTGATATTTATACATTAAGAGGTGAAGTGGATTATATTTATATATTAAGAGGTGAAGTAAGTGATATTTATACATTGAGAGGTGAAGTGGATTATATTTATACATTGAGAGGTGAAGTGGATTATATTTATACATTGAGAGGTGAAGTGGATTATATTTATACATTAAGAGGTGAAGTGGATGATATTTATGCATTGAGAGGTGAAGTGGATTGTATTTATACATTGAGAGGTGAAGTAGATCATATATACATGCAAATGTTTGTACTTTGAGAAGTGATATTGCTCTTTATATATCATTACTGCATACTTTGTAAGCAGAGAGTTATCTGTTGATATAAGTGAGGTGTTTATAGTACATGGTATTGAGTAGTTGCATAGTATGAATCTATAGCAAAAAGAAGCAGTGTCATAGACAGTACTGAGTATTGTGAGCGTACATCATGGACTTAGAGGGTTTCATTCGGATAGGCATCCAATGTGGGTACACTGGCAAAGACCTAACGGATTACGCCAAGGAAGAATACCACTGAAAAGAGAATCAGGATGCCTTAAGAGATTTACGTGCAGAGGAACGAGAACTCAAGAAGGCAGAGTTATAATTACAGGAAAGGAAGATGAAAGAAGATAAACAATTACAAGAAAAGAAGATGAAAGAAGATAACGAGTTATGACAGAGAGAGTTAGAATTACAGGAAAAGAAGATAAATGAGGATAGAGAGTTAGAATTAGAAAAGGAGAGACTGGGAATAGGTCTGGAAGAGAAGAAGATTGATAAGGAAATACAACTGAAGAGATTAGAAGTGGGTGCGAGTGGTCAGAACTCGACTCCGAGGGAGTATCATCGTCCCTGCCATAACAAAAGATCCCGAGTACAACTAGATGGCCTCAAGAGTAAGAAAATTCTACTGCGTCACTGTGTCCCTCAGGGAAAGGTTCTGTCGCCCACACTTTTCCTAGTCTACTTCAATGACCTGGTTGCTGAACTACGACATTGAATGAAAGTGGCAATGTACGCTGATGACCTGGTAATATGGTGCACAGATGAGCATGCAACAGTGGCCACCAAACTGCTGCAAAGAGCTATAGATGCCTTAACCTCGAGGGCAGATAGATGGTGTGTCAGCATCAACACAGTCAAGTGCAGCACTACGCTCTTCACCCTCACTCCCAAATAAAAGCTGGTGTCATCAAGATAAATAAAGAGCTCCTGAGAGAAGATAACCCACCTATCTCTGAGTTACATTCGATGATAGGCTGACATGGAAGCAGCACATCAACAATGCAGAAACAAAGGCCAGGAGGAAGTTAGCCATCCTAAGAAAACTAAGTGGAACCACATGGGGAGCCAGCGAGAAATACTTAGTAAAGTTTACCAGCAGGGCATACGACCACACCTGGAATATGGGTCAGCTGCGTGGTGTCCAGCATCAAACACCACATTACAAGAGCTAGATAAGGTGCAAAACTAGGCGTTTAGAGTCATCACTTGGGCAATGAAATCAACGCCTATAGTGGAGATAGAGAAACTAAAGAGGATGCAAGCACTGCGAGAACGCAGAGACACGAAAGTGCTAACACAGGCAGAAAGGTTCCTCTGAATGCCAAGTCATCCAATGATGGACAGAATCCAAAACCTAGCAATGGGGCGATTGAAAAGAAGCAGCTTCATCCACCAGGCCAAACGATTTCGTAGACAAACCTCAGACCTGCCTGAAGTTGACAGCCCCCTAAAGTCTGTGCCAGAACAAACCCCTTGGAGAGAAGAGCCTGGACTACCAATACACATCCAGACAAAAGTGAAAGGAATATTCGACAGGGATGAACAGAACAGCGTGCAACGTAGGACGGTCACTCTCAGTTTCCTGGAAGATAAATACCCACAGGACCTCTGGGTTCGAGTATACACGGATGGGTCAGCACATAATGCAGTCAAGAATGGAGGAGCAGGAGTGTACATAGAATACCCAAACAACACTAGGGATACGGTCAGAGTACCAACGGGGAAATTCTGTAACAACTATGATGCAGAAATCCAGGCAATCGAGGTGGCAACAGAGAAACTGTTGAACACCAACCTCGGTCCACAGCCTGTGGTATTCCTGAAAGATGCAAGATCAGCACTCCAAGCACTTCAGTCCAGAAAATTGCTAGGTATACAAGCCCTACTTTCTGAACTGTGCAACCAGTGCAGTGTCGCCATGCAATGGATACCGTCTCATTGTGGAATACTAGGAAACGAGAGAGCATACCGACTGGCTAAAGAAGGTGCTGCAGTCGAGCAACCGGGTGTTCCAGTTACGTACCATCAGAAGAAAAAGATGATCAAATCAATCAGAAAGCAACCAACACCAAAGCAGGATGACTACCAAGCTATAAACAGATCAGAACAAATTGTCATTCTGCGCCTCAGAACAGGACACAACCGACTCCGCAGCCACGTGTATTACAAAATTCAAGATTGACAATTCAGCCATGTGTACATGTGGACAGGCACCCCAGACTATAGAGCACGTACTTCAAGATTGCCGCGAATATGATATATTGATGCAAACCCACTGGCCCAGAGAAACAACACTGGAAGCAAAACTATACGGACCTCTGTATGAACTACAAAAGACAGTGAATTTTATACAAGAAACAACATTGCAAATGTAGACAATATATTTCAAGAGAACGAAAGAAGAAGAAGGAGAAGTCCCTGCCAAATTTTAATGACAAAATCGACAGTTTAGATTTTTCTTTCTTGAGAGGTTCGAGGCCGAATGCGTAGCCTGGAAGGCTGACAGAGATCAGTGGCCATCTCTGTTATCCACGTTGCTAGTGGGGCCTGTGGTTGAGACTTTCTATAGCCTCCCGCTGGAAGAAAGGGCATATTACGACAAGGCGAAGGAACGGTTGCTCCGGAAGTTCCGTTTGACGGCTGACGGTACCTGACGCGCTTTAGAAACACGATGCCAAGTGCAGACCAAGACTTCGAGGACTTTATCTCGAAGATCAAACTTCTGCTTAATAGATGGATCGAGATGGAGGGGATAAACAAGGACTTTGATGGCTTGCGAGACTTGATGCTACGGGACAAAATGTTGTCGTCATGTGACAGTGATATGATTCATAACACTTATTACAAATCGCGAAAGGTTACTTCTTGCTGGTAAGAAATCAATAAAAGCGTGTGAAACGTTCTTACAGTCTTGTTATTGTAGTGTTTTTTTTATATTTTGTTTAAGTACCATACATTTTGTCGTTTTCTCCCTATCCTCCGCATCTCACTAGCATGTTTCTTACCATCACCAAACTGACGTTTACAGTTCTATTTCTTGTAATGAAGCCAGTGCCGTTTTTAGAAATGTTTATGGAGTTAGATCATCCAGGTAGTTGGCGAATATTCATGAGAGCCCACCGGCCTCTCTTCCCCTCATAAAAGAATGTCGTTATAATGCATTCTAAATGATACGGAATATATTGTTTCTTCTTTTTCCTCGTACACTTTCAGATGTTATGATATGTTTAAATAAAGTTATGGTTAGCCTGAGATATCTCCACACAGTTTGTCCAGGAATGGTTCTGCGACGACCAAATTTGCTTTCTCTGTTCCTTATTTGTAGGTATATTCTGTAAAAGGTTGATAAACAAGTATATAATCTAGTCTTTAAGCGCAAGCTAAAAACAAAAACAAAGTAATTACAAATTTATGAGCCGCTCAGTGCGTATTAGAAACATTCTTTTGGAGGATGACTGAAGCCCGGAAGCCCCTTGCCCTCTACATACGCCACTGGACCACATTATCGCGTTGTCTTCTCTAGGCAAGGAGACTAGTTTGAAATATGGTCTCATTACGCTCGAGTCTACCTAGCTCTAAAAAATGCGTATCTAACTCTGCTCTAGAATTAGGGACTGTGAGCACAACGAGAAAGGGAAATTAAAAAGTTAACACTTCCCTCTCAATGTTCGACCGTCTGAGAATAAAAAACGCGTATTTTCGTATTTTATGAAAAATAAATACGCGTATAATACGTTATTATACATTAAATTAATATGCGTAAGTTTGACATGGTGCGTTCTCCATATGTATAGCGTAAAATTATGTAATTGGCGCATAATGTGTAAAAAAACAAGTTTTTTTTTTTATGTAACAATATTTTTACTGACACTTTAAGGGAGAATATCATACATTTATGTTTTATTTAAACTACAGCTTGAATAGCTAGGCGAACATGTGTTTAAACGTTCAGATTTACAGAAAAATGGTCATTTGATACAGTAATGCAACGTATTTCAACGTACGGAAGTTTTACTGTACGCGCATAACATGTATTTTATTACAACGGTATAATACGTACTATCGAACATTGCCTTCTCTTACAGAAGGATCTGGCATGGGACTAACTTTATGTGTGTTTATGAATGTGTTTTTGCAGTGCTTTGTACACAAGGCTACAATAACAGAAGGTGACTTCAGAATCTACACAACCAACATGGAGACCATAGATGTAATGATTGTGACTATGATGTCATGGGCGCTACTTGTTTCTTGTACTTCTGCTCAAGGTTCAAGTACTTACGTTATACTTGTTATCTGTTTTTTTTTATATTTTAATTTTAAAATATAACATTGCTGACAGTCTCACTTTAAATAAATGTATTTGTTAATGTAAATACTTAAGTCAATTACTTAAACATTTTAAAGTAATTTACTATGAAACTTGATATAGATAACATAACTCAATACACCTATATCTTCTTCTTCTTTGAACATTAGCCGCCGACCGTCAAAGCAGTCAGTGGCCATCACGCCTGGTGGCGTCCTGTAGGGCAGCAACAAATTGATTCCACTTTGCTAGTTCGGTGGCCATCTTTCGTACATTGCCCCAACTCTGGTTCATTCTTTGCAACTCAGCCTCTACAGTCCTCCGCCAAATTGTTTTTGGTCTGCCTCTCTTTCGTTTTCCTTCAGGGGTCCATAGCATAGCTGTTCTTGTGATGGCATCGGGGTGTCTTGTGAGGACATGGCCAACCCAGCTCCAGCGTCTGCCAGCTATGATGGTGTGCATGTCCTCTTACTTGCTCCGAGTAAGCAGATCTTGGTTGGTGATGGTATTCGGCCGAAATATTCGGAGAATTTTTCTTAGGCATGTTGTGTGAAAAGAGGACAATTTCGACATTTCCTTCTCTGTAACTCTCCAGCATTTTGCACCATAGAGAAGCACTGAAAGCACACAGCTCTGATATAATCTTAATTTTGTGCTTATGCTGTACTGAGAGGACTTCCAGATGTTGTTTAGACTAAAAAATGCTGATCTTGCTTTGTTTATTCTGTATTTGCTTGCTCCGTCGTCTGGTGTTACTTTGCATCGTAGGTATGTGAAGGTGTCTGTTTGTTCCAGTTGTTGATTCCTTACTGATATGGGCTCAGGGCTGCTCACATTGAGCGTCATGACCTCTGTCTTCTTTAGATTGATGTTCAAGCCCACTTACTGGCTATACTTATTAAGTCTATCCGTTTTTTCCTGGATGTGTTGATGTGAATGTCCTAGCAGTGCAATGTCATCTGCATATTCCAGATCTTCCAATGTGGAAAATGTAGTCCATCTTATTCCTCTTGGATTGCCCTCTGTTGTCTGGCGCATCACCTAGTCTATGACTGTTAAAAATAGAGTGGTTGGTAAGGGGCATCCCTGTCGTACTCCTGTCTTCACTTCAAAGGTTAGGTTGCTCTGCTCAATGCTACACGTAATGGTGGCATAAGGCTTTTTTATGATTGACACTATGCAGCTTGGAATTCCATAAGCCCTCAGTATTTTCCATAAAATGTCCCTATGTTTACTGTACGGACCTTTTATGGGCCAGCCAAACAACAATATTACCGGAGCCATACCTGTTGAACTGTGTGGGACTCACAGGTAAGCAAATAATGCAGCGGGTAAGTAGAGATCCCAGGTATCAGGTTTTTCATGTGCCAGCCTCCGCACGATAGAAATAAGCGTTCCATTGAACCTTTCCACCTGCCCGTTCCCTTGGCGTGATAAGAACTACAGTGAAAGTGCCTGGCTTGGTAGATCCTGAATACTTCCTCAGTTAGTCTTCCCTTGAAATGAGAACCATTATCAGTCAAGATTTTGTGGGGAAAACCTAACCTAGAGAATATTGTTAGTAAAGCCTCTGCAACATGTTTAGAATCTATTGATGATATGGCTACCGCCTCTCCCCACATAAAGCAAGTGTCCACCAGAGTAAGAATATAACTGTTTCTTCTCTTGGTTCGCGTGAGAGGTCCAACAATATCCACCACATCTCTTTCAAATGGAGTTCCCATGATGGGCATTTCTCCAAGAGTTGCAGGTGCAGTCCAGTGCTTTGGAGCTACCCTTTGACATTCTGGGCAGGATTTTACATATCTTTTTATATCCTCTGTAATCCCTGGCCAGAATTAGTGACATGCTATCCGTTGTCTTGTGGCAGTAATGCCCATATGGCCACTAAAGGGTATTGCATGTCCTAATTCCATAACTCTGTCCCTATATGAAAAGGGCAGTACCAATTGTCCATGGTCATTGGTTCCTGTTCCAGCTTTCCTAGAAAGCAATTTATTCTTCATATAGAAGTCCCTTTTATTTGGAGGAGTATGGCTTTTAAGCAGTTTTCGATAACAAGGCTTTAATGAGCTATCTTCAGCTTGTGCCTTCCTCATCTCCTCTGGATGAGTGTTTATAGGGCTGTCTTCCTCTTTCCTACCTTGTGACCTGGTCTGTACTGCCGCCATGATCACAGGTCGTTTGGGATTTCCCCAAAACACATATCTGCTCCCCAATATCAGAGGGTAGATTGGTTCATTTAGCACTGCTGCTCTAATCACTCCTTCCACATAGCGAGTCCTGACATTAATCCTAGCTGTCGGAAGTGTCATGATTGCCATCTCCTTGGTTGCTCCCTGTATTTCCACTGTTTCTGTGGTGTGTTGGTCAGGTTGCACCAGGGTAGAACTCCCGACTGAGTAAAAATCCAATCCTTATCGTAAAGGCACATGATAGTCCTACCATTACAAATTACTTCTTCACATACAGGGGGATGGTGAAAGTCTGACTGTCTTGTAGACAGTTCCTTCGTTCCTTTGTTCCCTGTTCGGAGGCATGCAACGAGATATGGAGAATTTCTCTTTCTACAGTCCCTAGTATTATGGTTGTTCCTTTTACAAATTTTACACCATTTCTCTCGCTGTCTGTAGGGTTTCTTATCTTGTACCTGAGAGTTCCTGTCTCGTTGGTCCCATTTCGGTTTATCATATCCTTGTTTATATCTGTGTGATTGTTGGTCCCTATTATCAAAGGTATTCTGGTTTTGAGGTGGCCTACTACTTTCTACTGGTTTCCTCTTAACTTCAGCTATTTCTGACTGAGCTGCTTGATATCTCTCAGCAACTGTTAACATCTCTCCCAATCTATCTGCACCTTGTTCCATAAGAAATGTTCTCATGTCTGGAGGCATAGACTCTCTCACTTGTTCCATCATGACGATTTCTTTTAGGTCTTGACATTTTCCAAGGGTAGTCCACTTCTCCAAATAGGTTTCTAATCCTGCAGAGAATTGGTGGTAAGTTTCTCCAGAAAGTAGCTTGGCAGTTCTAAATTTCTTCCTATAAAATTCTGAATTCTTTTCATAGCGAACCAGCAATGCCTGTGTTAAGATTTCAAAATCTTCTTGTTCCTCTCTCCCAAGTTTTGAAAAACTTCATAAGAAGCTCCTCTCAACCCTTGTGATAACTTAAGGCTCCATTTCTCTTTCTCTAAGCCATAGTTAGTAGCTAATCTCTCGTACCTACTTAGACAAGACTCAATGTCATCTTCTTTCTCCACAAATGGGTCCAAGTGAAAGTTCATGGCTCCATATGAGGCACCTTGGCTTGCACTAAGGTCAGAGGTAGTTGGGGTACTTCTATTTCCTGTAACATGTCCTTGAAGTTCAAGCTCTTTCAGCCTCAATTCATGTTCCTTTTGTAACCTCTTTTCCTCTTTCTCGGCCTCCCTTTCAGCAACCTGTCTTCTTTCCTCAGCCTCTTTTTGTAATTTTGTAATTTCTTAGCTCCCCTATCAGCTTCTATCTGTTTAGCCTCCCTATTAGCCTCTAGTTGTAATTTCTTAGCTTCAACTTTCCTATCAGCTTATATTTGTAATTTTTTAGCTTCAGCTTCTATTTGTAATCTTTTAGCCTAAGATTCTATTTGTAATCTTCTTTCAGTTTCTAACTTCTTATCTTCTCTTTCTATGTACTCGTCACACTCTGTAGTGACACAATGAATAAGAGCCTCCCCACTTAACCCAAACTCTGTTGCCGCCTGAACTGTAGCAAACCTAAACTTTGCCAAGTCTGCCATACTAATAGTTAGCAGACACTAAAACACTACTAATCAACAGACCAAACACACACTTTAATTTATACAAGGCTAATTAACAACAAGACCACTGTCAGCGTATCCAGTCACCAAAATGTTGTTTAGTACTCAATAGTACTTCACTGCACTTTATTTAACTTAAGTTTATTCTGACTTTTATGTTATTTTTACTTCTACTGCTAACTCAGAGGATGTAAGTAACTATTAAAAGACTGAATGTCTCACAGAAAATACCCCAGGGTAGTAAGTGAAATCCCGGACTGAGACTACAGATGTCGCGAGAGGTTCAGATGTTAATAAAAAAAAGATATCCTGGACATAAAGATGTATCAGATGATACCAGGATAGTGCCAGATAAGAGTCTGGTCTTATCAGTAATACCCCCTTCTCTGAAGAGAGTAAGGGTATATAGACACAAAGGTAGGGTCAAGCTATTTAAGTTCCCAGAGAAGATGGTGATGTAGTACCCTGAGTCCCTAACTGCTACCTCTCCAGATCCTCCTCTGTGATTATGGTACTTAATAGTGTTTCTGACTCTGCTACTGGTAATTTATTTAACTAAATTCACCAACAAGAACTGTAATTCAACTTAAAGAATTTAAGAAAGTCTTCTGGTGAATATTTACAATTTAATTAAACAGTTACTCTTCTGTTTGAAAAGTTTTAAACTCAAATATTTTACAACATTAAATAAATAATAAGTCAACAAGTGTTTTTCACTTCTCTTATGATGTCTATCTTTATGTAGACCTTCTAGCTTGCTTGATTTTCACTGACGAATTTCTAGTATTATTATTACAAGTTAATTGAGCTCTATACGTTCATCACAAACTGAATGCGGTTATTTTTGTCGTTTGGTGAACCGGCATACACTACACAGTTGCTTTTTTAGCAACTTAACTGAGTCACTGCAGATGGCTCCCTCTGATGCTAGATACAATTTGCAGATGAGAATCTTCCCATTACTAAACACGAAATGGCTGGCACTTGTCCCTAGACTGGCACTGCATTCGTTGCAACTTCATCAAGAGAAGCCTCTTCTTAGTTGTTGTAGGTTTTCAAGTTATATGATTAAACCTGAAACAAAGTTAAACGCAATCCCTGTATTTGTCTATCCATATCCCTCTATGACACAGATGAGGACGATAGACAGTTTTAGACTAGCGTGCTAGCAGATGTACAAGGTATAGTATAGTAGCAACAATCATTTTAATTCAATGTGATCAAAATTTTCTTCTATCTTCTTAATCATCATTCGTTTCCTATGATTCGCCTCCAAACAATAAGTTGGTTGCGAATAAAACTACTAAGTAATAGGTCAAATTATACAGTACTACAATCCCTTTCATCTTTCCTTATGTTCCTGGTAGGTGTCTCATTCCATTCAAGAAATACTTCTTCAAATGCTTTATCAAACTTACAGTCGTACTTTGGCCATCATTCTCAATATTTTAAATATTTTCCTAAGGCGGGTTTTGCCTCCAGATTTACACATGAGCCTGTAAGTTTCAGCAGCACACACTGTCCATTCCTACACATCTATCCACGTCTTATCGCACATATTGATAATCAATATAATTACACATAAATATATACATAAATATATACATAGATTCTTTCTTACCCTCAGGCATACACAGACAAGCCCTTAATGGTTGATTAAGGTCTGCTAATCAGGTACAGAAGGCAAACACTTGCATTAACATATGCTCTTCTTTCCCCCGCTTGCTGTGTTTTCAAATAATAGTGACTAACTGATTTCGTTAGGCCAGTTTATTTATAGTGTGACCCCGGACGTACGAGAGGGAACTCCCCGAGGAATGTAATGACGATCATAAAATATGGGTACCTTTTGCCTATCGTTCAATGTAGGAAAACTTCTTTTTTAATTATCTCCTTTATTCCTGATGTGATTTTATTCACCCAAAGCTTAAATTATGCTTGGAATAAGGCTTTATATATCTATATAATAATCTTTTAGTTTCCAAATTGCATTTTATAGTATGAATAGTTTAAACTGCGAAATTTAGGACAACCCCAAACTTCGAGTGCATTCAACCTAAGATTTCTCCCGTCCTATATTAGTATTAGTAAAAGTATTATTACTTACGGGTAGAGTAACATTCATAATGTTGTGTTGGTACCCTCTTTCAAGTGATACTTCTACCAAAATGCGGTAGTAAAATTCTGAAGTTAATCAGGTTACACAGATAGGGCATTGCCATCTTTAATTTCCTTGCTGTAATAAAAACAGGACCAAGAAAGCGTTTTCATTGGTCAGTGTATTTTATCTTTCTACAATGTCTGTCGCCTGGTATGGTCAGAATATTTAGAATTCGTGATGTGATACAGACGTCATTTCACGACAATCTCTAACATTCTGATGAACTTAAGATACCCGTCCACATATTAAGTTCAAAAATGGACAAGCAGAGCATACAGATAAGTGCCATGAAGCACTTAAAATGGCAAATACTTACAATTACCACTAGCCCATTTGGGAACATGACTCGCTTTGATTATTGAGAAGGATACAACCCATACTAAATCTGTACACAGGGGGTGAAATAAATTATCATATGAAATTCGCAAGAAACAATTTGTCCAGTGAACAATGTATAGTATATACTGTTACTAGTTTACTACCACCTACTAGTCTTCTACTGATTGGTGGTGCAGTTAAAAAAACTAAAAATTCACTTTTGACCTTGACTCATATGTAAAACTACATAGCATAATTGGTGTACGTTAGATGTCGTCTTTCGCCTTTTTTTCTTTACGTTCCTTACAGAGCAGTGTCTCACTACAGCTGGTCTCTGGCAGGAAGAATAAAGAAGCACGTCATGGACAATGAATAAAAAAAGAAAACTAGCCGTGGAAGACACAGAGATATGGTTTTATAGAAGACTGATAGGAATAAGATGAACAGTTAACACGTTTAATGAGGATGTCGTGCAAGGAGCCACTGATCAAATTATGCTGACTCGTGTTAGGAGGAAGCAATTCACTTTCTGTGGGCGGGTTATAAGAAAAGGAAATGGCAATACACTGTGACAACAAGAAAAAGTGGAGGGGAAAAATTAGCGCAACGAAGAGAGAAGATACTGGGCAGTTTAACATCGTGACAGCGTAAGAATTAAAAAGAAACGGGTAGATAGCACTGGTGACAGGAAGGAATGGGGATACACGATCACCTACCCCAGCTGACTTCGTGTCAGATTTCGTGTGACAAAAGTACATGATTTTTCTGCTGTAAATTGTTCTTCCTCAGAAGAGACCCCGATGCCATCACAAGAACAGCTATGCTTTGGACCCCTGAGGGAAAACGAAAGAGAGGCCGACCAAAAACAACCTGGCGGAGGACTGTGGAGATTGAAATGCAAAGAATGAACCAGAGTTGGGGCACTGTACGAAGGATGGACACCGACCGAGCAAAGTGGAATCAGTTTGTTGTTGCCCTACAAGACTGATAGGCGTGCATAAGATAAACTAGGTTAGGTGTAACTAATAGAGATAACAAGAACGAAACGAGAATGTCTGGAAAAAAAAGAATTAAACGAAACGCAAACGTTTGATGAAAAAAATTAAACGAAACGTAATATTGACAATAAAATAATCTCATATATTACAGACATCACGTTGCAACATCAGTTCTGCAGTTGATCTCTTCTAATGCCATAGTGTCAAATTATCCATAGTGTTTTCTCTATGTCTTCCTCTACCTTGAGTTCTTCTCTTCTCATGATATGTACAACGATAGTTGATTGTCTTCTTCTTACACTCTTCTCACGCACTCTTCGCTAATTGTCTTACATGGAGTTATATACATTATTCTGCGAAACCATATCTATATTACATCTAACGATTTGTTTCATTTATTCATCAATGTCCATGATTCACTTTCGTGTTTGATAATGCTGATATACTTTAAACAAAGCATTATAAAAGGAGGCAATGTGATTGTCTGAAGTAGCACCTCGTCAGTCAAATGTTTCGATACTTTGATATCCTTTACGCTGTAGAAGAGCGAGCCTACTTGGCCCCCAAACTATAACGTTCTCCTCTTGGTTTTCTCCTGTTTGCGCTGTAAACCGACCTAAATTTCAGAATTCTTCGTTCATTGATAAGGGTTTATTGTAATGAATTTACAGACGCTACATATGTTTAGCATATTTTTATTACGATTTCCTATCCAATGAAATCATTCGCCATTATTATTTGAAACTGTGTTAGAATGTTGTTTCGAAATATGCACATGTAAGATATGCTAATTAGAAAAATTGTTCCGTATTATTGATTATCTAACATTGTGAATATACTGGTCTTAGCTGAGCATTGTAAAATCGTTTTTTTTAATTTCTTGACTTCAGACGCTGTAATTGTTAGAATTATCATAATGTTATCTAGGCAGATTGCAACATAATCTACTGGGAGGAAGAATAAAGAATGTCTTTTCGCCGCTGACTAAGGAGCAAGATGTCTTCACTATAGCCAACCCTCATACTAACCGCTTGCACCGCTCCTGATTCTCTACCAGGAAAATAAATTCCACTACTTAAACAATGGTTTAAAAAAAATACCAATTAAACAGCGTCTCAGAAGCACTAATAAAAACCAGCTAAACGTGCAACGAAGTGAAAGTACCATGGATTCCTGCATTCACGGGTTGCCTAACCTTACTCTGCACTAGTGGTCCAACAGAGAATAAAACCAAAAGTATCTAATGTGGGTCTTCAAAGGTGTCTACCTTCGCACAAGATTACTCTTGGCAGAGTTGTAAATAGAAGGATAATGATGCTTCTACCTCGAAGGAGTTTCACAAGATATTTCAGAAGTCAAGAACGATGCTCAATTAGTCTGAGCAAGTTAACTTTGTATCTGACCCGCCGCCTTTTGTGAAGGATTATCTTATAATTAGCTCGTTCAAGCTCCCAGCTGATTTAATTCAGCGAAATTCTTTTTATTAGCTCGACATATATATATTGAAATGACCTAAAAATTGAAAGTGGCCTTTAAGTTTTTTTGAGCAGTATATATATATATATATATATATATATATATATATATATATATATATATATATATATATATATATATATATATATATATATATATATATATATATATATATATATATATATATATATATACTAGAGGTTCTAGATCATACATATGCCTTTCTCTCTGTAATGATTAATTAAACTAAGGATTTGTAAAAATCAACACATACAAATTTAATGCTCAATTAATTTGGAACAAATGTAAATAAATATGACTAGTGATTAGAAAAATAATTAGGTTTCTTCACTGAAATGTTTTTTGGCTTGATGAATTTTGAAAAAATAAAGTTCGGTTGTTTTGTTGGCTTGGTAAAATTGTGACTTGCCAAAAGCTGAAGAGCTGATGCGGCTTTTCCGTAGATTCGTCTCTGTAGTGAGGGGCATGTTTTGAATCAGTTCAAGATGTAACCTCTACGGGTCAAGGCAATAATCTTCAGGTATAGATTTCAAGCTTCGAACAACTGTCTAGTAGTCCAGTAAATGGTCTCTCCGGTGTGGCCGTGTAGGTTATACGGCACTAGTAGTTATATTGATTTTATTTAGTCAGAGTTACTCCTTCATATGTTGTGGTTTAAGTGCTAACTGGCCTTCCGCCAGAGATCGTAATACTTGACCTTTTGTTATTTTTTCCAACCCAGGAATGTTCTTCCCTTTAAGTTTGGTGATAAGCAAAACAGTTTCAGCATAACAACGTATATCTAGAAGAAATTTCTGTAAAGTTCCACAAACAGCAATGTAGAAAAATTTAATTAGAAATTATTGATGTCATTAGACAAACACTGTAAATTTCACAATGATGATTGGTTATCCAAGATGAAACATATGTAATCCAAATGAATAATATATATATAGAAAAATAGAATAATATACTGATTTGTCTACTCAAGAAAAAAACTTGTCTTGGTATCCTCAAAGACGAAGTTCAACTAACGCTATCTGTAAAAGTCCTCTAGTCCAAAATCATGGTATCATTGGAATCAATAATCCTGAAATCTCTGCCTATCGCCTACACCTCTTCTATTTATACTATTTCTTCTTTTTTCCCGCCTTTTTCCACACGACCCGTTCTTTTTTCACACGGTACAATAATCTACATTTGCACTCCTTTCCTCAGCTTTTTGACCTTTTTGCACACGACATTCTGTTATTTCGACTTTTTTTACGTTACACTCACTTCAATAATTGAGAAATCTTAGACTTCTTGCTCAGTAGAATAGTTTAGGCAGCTTAACACAGATGCCTGGAACACACGTCTTGGGTATTATTTCTATTTCAAAATCCCTCTGTGACTTGTGAGTGGTCCTGTAGAATTCCGGGTTCCGTATTAATGTTGGCGAGTTTCTACTGATGTACAGAGATGCTCTTAATACTTGTAGTCCAGTCCTCTACATTCAGAATTCAACTCCATTCTTGTTTGTGGCAAGGTCCAGCTGTCTACGTTGACGATTTCAGGAATGCAGTGCCGTATGTCAAACTCCTTCTACGTTAAATCGTAGGTTCCCGGCCCACGATTCCACCTGGAATTGCCAATCAGCTTGGTTGTTTATTGGCGCCGCAAATTTCAGTCAATACATTGAATGTTCATGTTATGACAACTTTTCCTCATGTAGAATTATGTAAGCAAACACTTCATGCTCATGTTTACCTAGAATCTATGAGCTATTATCACGTTTTAGAGATTCAATTAATCTCTCAGGGATGGTCAATACTCTTGTCTGGCTCCGTCATGCATCGCAGCGTAAAACGTGAACAACGAAGTATGGAAAAAGAGTGTGCTTACAATAGAATAATGCACCTAATTCAGTACGCTCAACAAATGTAGTTCAATACTGCGGAAAAGAGAAGCAGCGCATAAAATATGCCACACCTGCCCATCGCAAGATATATGGAACAAGGAAGCAGATGAACTTGAGAAAGAAGGGAAAATATAAAATCCAAACAAAGGAACTTATAAAATGTATAGAAGCAATAATTAAAATTAACTTCAAAGAAAATACCATCGATCTATTACTCTTAAGGGTCCCACAGGCAGCGTGGTACAACAAGACAATACCAAAGGATCGGGAGATTGCCATCATAACACCAATTTTCACAAAAGGTGACAATCGACAGTCTGGAAACCATAGAGGCATATCCTTTCTCAGTGTCCCTGGTAAAATCTACTCTAGAATCCTAGAGCAGAGACTCCGACGCGTAGCTGAGAAACAATTGAATGAGGTCCAGTGCGGATTCCGAGCAAACCGAAGTACTCAAGACCTAATCTTCACACTCAGACAGCTGAGAGAAAAGGCCCTTGAATATAAAAGTGAGTTCCATCTTTGTTTCATAGATCTGGAAAAGGCATTTGACAGGGTCCCCTGGAGCAAACTTTGGGACTGTTTGGCAAGGAAGAACATTCCAGCACTTCTGATTCATGCTATACAGAGCTTCTACAAGTCTTGCAGAAATTATGTGAGGACAGCAAATTATAAGTCAGAAGAGTTCAAGACCGCCACTGGTGTAAGACAAGGTGATATCCTGTCACCTTACATTTTCATACTCCTCATGGACGATGTCATCAAGGCATGTAAGGAGAGAACAAGAAAGTATTCAGTGGGGTACTGGAAGATGAGACAGGTCTGTGTTTCGCAGCTGGCATTTGCTGATGATGTTGCTTTGATTGCTAAATCAGAGGCACATCTCCAATCCAACCTGCAAGTCTGGAAGGAAGAGCCGGAGAAGAGAGGGTTGGTCATAAGCAGCTCTAAAACAAAATCCATGATGATATCACGAAAAGAAAGACGACATCAGATTAAGCTGGGAGAACAGGTCCTGTAGCAGGTCGACCACTTTAAGTACCTCGGAGCTATTATAGACCGAAAGGGAGGCATCAAAGAAGAGTTGGCCACTCAAAAAGCAGCAGTTGGGAGACTTTTTCAGGCCATAAATCAAGGATTCTTCAGCAAGAGAGAGGTTGGTAAGAAAACAAAGATGGCTGTATACCGCTCCACCTATGTCCCAGTCTTGACATATGGATGCGAGTCATGGGCAATGACTACAACCCACAAAAGCAAGATCCAAACCTCAGAAATGAGGTATCTGAGGAAGGTGGTTGAAGTAACAAGAAGAGACATGGTACGCAACCAGACGATAAGCCAAGGCCTTAAATCCCACCTCCTGCAGACCCAAGTAGAACAGTCCCAACTGAGATGGTTTGGCCATGTCTGCAGAATGGGAGAAGATCGGCTACCTTGACAAGCATGGGAAACAAAGAGCCAAGAATCCAGACCCCAGGACGACCCAGAGTCCGCTGGGAGGACAACATTAGACAATCTTTGAAGGACCGAGGACTAGAATGGAACCAGGCCAGGAGAAAGACAGCCGATAGGATAGTCTGGCGCTTTCTCTCTTTCAAACCTCTACACCTCACGGTAGAAAGGGAACGACTAAGTAAGTAAGAAAATACCATAGGGCAGATATTCAAGATGCCTACTATTCCTTACCACGAAAAAATTCCATTAAAAATTTTAGATTGAGAAGAGATCCGAGCAGCCTTATATATCGTTTATTCAACGAATTTAAAATCTGGCAAACTAACATGTGAGGTTATCTGATGACAGTCAAAAAGTGGAACATGTCCTCCAAGAATACGGATAGCTTGTCCTTCAGCAACCAGTTTTGAAGGAGAAATTGGATCGCAACGGGACCTGCCAGAGATAGTCCGTCACCGTTGTGAGAGAAAGTGTTGTTATTAATCAGAGAAGTCCGAGACAGATCGTCAACTTTCTGAACGAAAATATTATGGTTACAACATGAGAGTGGACCAGAAAGTACGTTTACGCCCACGTTTGTAAATATTGTAATGTCCTCTTCGCCAACACAACTGTAATACAAGGTATTAATACATTGTCTCACTGTTGCAAAGATTAAATCCTCTTGCAGTGTGTTGCATGTAAATACTAGTAGTGATGAAGACTGGACATATGATGGGAAAAGGTCAACTCGACCGACGCAGTGTTGTGTATCTAAGTCACCTTGCTCGCCAAGTGTTGAGGCGCTAGCAAGGGACAGTGTTTACATGGAGTGAGAGTGTAGCTGTAAGTCACGCGAATGGATGGACTGTTCTGTAGAGTTGACAGGTTGATAAGGCACTCATTCACTCGTAACTAGAAGTCAGTAACGTGGACCACTGTTGACATTTCAGACATTTAATATGACGCATACTCTGACAACACAGCTACAGTCACTGGAACAGGTTGGCACAAAAATCATCGTATACTTGAAAAATGGGTGACATCATCAAATTGGCGTTCGTATAGCATATGAATACAATAGAACGATAGTAGGCAAGCACATAATTCTGGTTGTCTATCGTCTCATGCCTTAACTGATTAATCGCATCAGTTAATGTTAACAAATAATGATCAATAATGGCTCCCTGTCAGAACCTCTTCTGGCTAAGTCTTTCAGGCCGTAAATTCAGCGGGCTCTTATGATGACAATCTTAAATAGACAAGGAGTGGAGTTCAATACAATATAGGTCTTGGTATCACCATCGGGTAATAAGGCATTCCTGTTCTCTGATCGATAATCCGAATAGACCGAAAGTGGGATCCAAAAAATGGCGTTAGTTTCAGTGAGTGTCGCTCACGCTGGAGATGTCTTAAACGAAAGTGAAGGCTCCGTTCATTCCTCAAATAATATATTGGGCTTTCCATATCCCATGATAAATGTTGCATATGTCCAATGCATAGTGCTGCTAGTAGAAGAGTCGTCTAAGTACAATCAATCAAATACATCGGCAGACAGTATGATGTCTGCATAGTTAGTTAGGCCTAAGGAAAGTTCAGTAAATGTTTCTGCTTTACCTTAAGTCCAGAAAAACACTAGCCAATAAGGCACACGCCATCCCTTGGCGTCAAGAATAATCGTTGGGGAGAATTACGGACATCATAGTCATACTGAGAAAACTTCTCCTTCCCCAGAATCAACCACAAAGACACAATTGTCGGACTTTTCTTCGTCCGAGCAGAACCCACAGTTCGCCATCACGGAAGCTTCTTCTCGACTCACTAAAACGACGCATGCGAGGAAATGCGCTTGACCCCAGAGTTCAACTCAAAAATATAGGCCTACATAGACATTACAAAGATACTAAGATATAAGACCGAATCGCCTTAAATAGTCAAGGAATAACCATTTTCTCGGGTTATGAACATTCCAAGCAAAACTAAACTGTTTCTGGCCATACCAGAAACAAACCGACGTAAAACTAATATTCGTACGCCAGGTTGAGATTCAAGAAAAGATAACCCATATAACGGAATATAACATCGAACCAATCAAGAGTTCTGTACCTTAGATTATCAAGTAAGTATTTTGACTCTCAATAAATACTTTTTATCAGACAGATAGATATTACTTTATATTTGTATGGCTACCAAAAGAATCTGTGCGTAACAGACTATCACACAAAAGAATCTGTTCGCAACACTCACTATGCGTGTTTGGGGAAATTCCAAACTCACAACGAAGACCAACGCTGCGGTATATAACGCATGCGTCACTAGGTCACTTCTATATGGCAGTAAAACATGGACAACCTATGCTAAGCAAGAAAGAAGGCTCAATACCTTCCATCTACTGTGTCAACGCCACATCCTCGGTATTTCGTGGAAGGTGCCAAATGTCGAGGTGCTGCCACGTGCTTGCTTACCTTCAAAGCATGTTTACACTGCTTAGACAGCGCAGACTACGCTGACTTGGCCATGTCCGCCGCATGCACGAAAGTCGCATCCCGAAAGAAATCTTCTACGACGGGAAACTGGATGATGGAAATAGAGCAGTTGGGCGACAGCAGCTGATGTTCAAAGATGTGTGCTAGAAAGTCATAGGGCACAGGGCATAAGTCCATCAACCTGGGAAGATGAAGCTACCAATTGCACCAAGTGGCGATGCTATCTACTGTGCCACTTCAGATTGGACGAAAAGAAGCTCTCAGCGCAAGTTGCAGAGAGTAGAAAACGTCGAAAGGAACAAAAGACAAATAAGCAGCTGAGGTCTGTCACCTCAGGGGCGCATTCCCATAGTCAGTAGTGACTGAAGGAGCTATTATTTTATTATTATTTATTGTCACACACATGTGTAATACAGTATGACATGGCTTCAATATAAACACTTTCTTAGCGTCGAAAGAACAATACAACATGCAACAGGAAAAACTGACAAACATAACAAGCAATCTGGGGATTTGATTTCAGTCCGTGCAGCGGACGACAAGAGGAGTGTTATTTTCATTAATAATTTTAGTATTTCAAATTAAATGTAGTGGCTTAAGGTACTCGTACAACAGTAATAATTATAGGTAACTAAGAATTTGATGATATCGCACCATTGATTGTCAAAGGAAACGGGGGTCATATTGGGTTTTAGTGCGATATTTAAGTGTGCTATGGCTTTTCTTGTTTTTTTGACCAATGATAAACATATGTAAACGTGAAGCACATCATGATTTTGAAAACTTATATCAGAAAAGATGTTACGTGACTTTGAATTCAGTGTCTAAATATAATAATAAAAAAGCCTTATACCTTGTAGTGCAATGTATAATTTGCCAGCCCAATCGTAAGTTGATTGATAAACAAATGATTAGACACTTTGTAAAAGGAAACAACGTTCTGAAAAACTTAATTTTTCTTTACTAATGCAAAGTTTAAATAAAAAATAAAAGTTTCCAAGTAGAAAAATAGCATTCTGTAAATGCCTGTTTTTCAAGGGATTTACTCCCCTTTCCCTGCAGTGATGTTCCAAAAGTGGCCAAAATTCGAAGTATCTGCTGAGGATCTTCAAAGGTATCTACCTTTCACTCAAGATTACTCTTGGCAGAGATGTGAGTTGAAGAATGGTGCTTCAATTCTAGTGAACCTCATAAGAATGTAAGAAATCAAGTACTACGGCTGACAAGATCCAGACCGCTTAAACTGTCTATCTTCCCTGACCTTCTATGAGGAGTAAGAATTTTGCTCGTTTTGATGAACTCCCAACTGATTTAAATCAGTAAAATATTTTTTCAAGAGCGCTGTTCATAGGAATTTAAAATGACTGACACATCAAAAGGCTAAATCAACTATTGGTATTGTCATTTATATAGTGCAGTCCAGATCGCTATCTTTAAGTTGTCTAGGGCATAATTGATTGTTACCACGGGTTCATACAACTTGGCACATTAACCAAATAAAGGCTTTCCAAATCGCCAACATAATGATAATAATAACAAGTACAAAGTCTCACTAGTATTTCTCTAATTTATTTGACGCCACGAATCCACAATATGACATTATGATTCCAGCAGGCATTAATATATTCCATGAACATTTCACTACCAGTACACATTCGTGATAATGATTAGCAACACTTTTACAAAGGTTCCTCTTGGAACACAATCCGGGACACAGCCATCGCGCACAGTGCTAAAAATAATCCATCCCCCAGTCACTTTCCAAAACATTCACAAGTCATCTTCGAAACATACATAACTTCCGTCTGCCAGCACTAGTCATCTTTATTACCTCTCAGATGTGCGTGCAATAGCCAACGTTAAATATTCATCACTGGTGATGATCTGGATATTATTTTTGGGAATCTTCTTACGGAAAAGAGGTCACTAAGCATCTCTGAATTGGTACTTAGCTGCCAGTAAAATGACGGTAGGCTTCTGCTTCAGCCCCTGCTTGTCCTTTGCAAGTTGTAGACTGGTTCTTCTTGTCCGTAGTCAAGTCTGGTGGCTGCAACAAGTCCCTCGTAATTTTCTTGGGGTTCTTACGAAGATGGTTCAGCGTCTGTTAAGGCCCGTCTGATGTTGATGTCTAGCTTTGGCCGAAGGCCACTTATCCTACACATTTGATCCACAGAATAGTACCCCCAAATGGTACCACCGACCTAAAATAACGTTTAGGAGCTGCAGACTTCTGGCTAAGAGAAATAATTTTGGCAACTTAATTAAGATACCTCTTCCACGTGGTCTGGGGTATTCCTATATATTAGAATCCCACTATGATTTTGTGTTCATGTTCCTAGGATTCCAGGCTTTCCGTATTAATAAATGTAGAGTTTTTTGCGGTTTAAGTCCACAAGATACTCAAACACGTTGTCCGTTCATTTGAAGAAGAATCCTGATCATATTCCTTATTCTGGCTTGTCTGGCTGTCTTCTTGACGAGTTCAATTATTAGTGCCGTATACTCAAAAGGCGATATATTGTAAGGCAACATTCGGCCCACGCATCCACATTGCTACTATATGACAAGACTCCAATCAGAAATGTTGTATTTTAACCTCTCAAATGCCAAACCAACAGCATTCAATTTGCGTATATTGGTAGCGGTATATTCCGACTACCCTCCCATGGAAAATTCCTGCGTGACACATAACATGTGATTTTTCTCAAGTCTCTTCCCAAATACGGTATTTTATATTCCGTTTGACAACGATCATGTTTACAACCAACCACTTTATAGATCTACCACAGACAACATCTTACCAGATAAATATCTTATCGTAACCATTGCCTACAACCAAACTGCCCGGAAATGATTATTTCATATATGGCTCCAAATCCCATGACTTATCGTAAGAGTCTATCATCTATCACCAGATTGTTATTTTGCGACAAGTTCCAATGCAAACAACAACTATCTTGCAGCAGTCCAGCCAGACAGAAAATAGTAGCAGTGATAAGACAACTGACTGCATCTCCGCTTTGTTTACGCACTAATCCCGGCGCTACCACTAAATGTTTGGTTGGAAATGTGCTACGCATTCGTAAACAGCATTTCACTCCACATAGCCAGGTGTCAATATGGGTTTAAACGAAAGTGAGTGATTACAATAATCAGTAAGGATGGTTGAGGCCCATACGTGACAAGAGATGAAGAAAGAAATGTAAACAAAGTATCGAAAATACCCAATACTGTCAGAGTTTGGAAAAAGGAGAGTGAAAAGCACAGAATGAATTACAGGATGGCATAAGAAAATGTGACGCTCGAGGTTATTTTTTCACAAAGTTTGATGCGTGTTTTGATATATTTACATTTGTAAAATTCTCTACTATCAGAAAATTTACTGTCCGTTTGAATTTTTACGCTTTTGAGCTTAAAGTCTTTGTGTCATATCCACTAAATAGGAAAAAGGGCGGCTGTCAGAACAATCAGCTTTACATTGATCTTGGTATATTTTGAAATTTTGCAAAAAATGTGGCGATAAAAATAAATGTGGTCAAATGTTGATGGGAATTAAGGGCGCTGTAGTTTAGTTCTAGTTGATGCTGTATTTTTTCACATTTTGTTCACTAGTCTAACTTTCATTCGTTCCGAACATCAGTCTTAGAGATTTATTTTATGAAGTCACATGTTTTATGCAAGAAGGAGGCTTCATCATCTGTTTATCACAATTTATGTTTTCACTAGAAAGTTTCCTGTTTTTCGACAACATGTCATGCAGTATTTCCTTTCACAATGTGTAATACTGAATACCAGTGGCATAACTAAGGTTGATGGCGCACAGGGTAAATACAAAAATGACGTTCCCTGTAAACTGTTCTTTAATATTCTGACTGCAATCTTATATTGGTACTTAAATTGATTAGTCGGTATAATACCGGTTACAACATAATAAAAAGATTCACTTTTATTGTTAAAAGAGACACTTATTGGAATTTTTAACCATAATAATGGCGCCACCTCCCTTGTTTCTTGTGAACCGTTATTTGTAGAACTGATTAAATACCGTTTTATTGGTTTAAATACTTATACGCCCCCTCCATATTTGGCGCCCAGGGCACGTATCCCACGTGCCTCATCCTAGTTACGCCACCGATAACCGCTTAAGATATTGCGACTGGTGTTTTTTGTGATGTCAAGTTTCTTTTGTTGTTATAGTTGTTTTACTTACCTTAATCTTGATGAAGCTACTGCTGTTAAATCTTTTTTTTTGTCTTATGCCATTCTGCTTACTGTTGGCAATGCTGTCGTACTATCAGTTTTCTTGTAGTTTTCTTTTGTACGGCGGTAAAAATAATATATCTTAATTTTGCGTGTTGTTGTGTTGTTTTTGTTTCGTGTTTTTTTTTTATATGGAATTATGCCTCGTTTTGGCGAAGCTCGCTGCTTTTGACATAGACAATGGGATGTCGGTTATATAAGGGCTTATTTCAAAGTATGAAAGATCTTGTGGTCTAGTAATAGTTCTTTTCGCGTGTTACGTAAACGTTTTTTAAACCAAAAACCGTCGTAGTGTCCGCAATATCGGCTATTAGTAACTAAATTATTCATTAATATTTTTTATTAATTCGTTTTATTTGTATGTACATTGACGACTACTTGTTTATCCTTTGACAGCGGATCTAGCCTACAACAGATTACCAACTCTAACAGATGGTGACGATAAAACGTGTATAACTTCTACAAGTACTGGCAATGTGACAGTTATGTTCGATAAATTGTACTGGTTTACCTGGCTCAGAGTTCACCTCAACAATTCCGGTATATATTTGTTTCTGTGTCTACTCTATTGTCTTTAAGTTCATTTACATTTATTCTTTATTTCTGGTAATAAGCAATCTTTTAAGTGCTTCTTGCATGATATTTATGAATATTATCAGTCTACACAAAGATAACATTGAAGAACTAAAATGTTATAAATGACTGCTTGCGCTGAATAGACCAGTTAACAAATTTCCGATATTTAGCTGAAGGAAAGAACCAAACAATAAATAGAAGAACAAAAGATGCGGAAATATACCTCAGCATTCGATAGGACTCAAGACAGTAGTTGAAAGCATTAAAAGATCTCCCTTATTCGGGGATTACCGAGGTAAGAGAAATAGGAAATAACTAAAAACACATAACTGGAGATAGACTTCAAAATGATAAGGAAAACATAGAAACTTTTGAAAGGTTGGCGTACAATAGGAGGGCTTGTCAAAAGATTATCCTTTACACTACACGGAGGATAATGATTAAATCCACTCCTTTATCGGCATCATCACCATTGTTAAAATCCTCTTGCATTATTATGGCGTCGCGGAGGCCAAACGCTAAACAGAAACTGAGTTCGTTCATCCAGTTTAGCTCTGTATTTCTTCCACTATATTTTTATCTCGTATTCGTCATAATGTGTAATGAGTGCATCCCATATTCCTTGTTATCTTCTGTGTGTTTTTCCTCGTGGCAATAGTTCTTTGTATCTTCTTATATTTTTATGCCCTTAGGCTTCATTCAAAATATGTAAAGATTAAATGGATTTATTGCTTGCAATACAGCCGATCGGGTAGTATGGCGCTTTCTCTGGCAAACCTCTACACCCCAGAGTAGAAGAGGAACGACGAAGTTAGTAAGATTGTTTGCAAACTATATTACTGTTGTTTATACTGAGGTAGAACAAAATTAGTACGTAATAGTGTCACGGTATTTACCTCCACTTTGCTTTTCAGTAGTGGTTCACCAGTGGCCAAACTTCAAGAGTATATATACTGTTCAAAAATAGAAACGCATAGCTATCCGAGGGCGCGTTGTTATGAGTTTGTAAGTGAAATTTGGTGCTAGTGTATATAAAAACCAACCCAAAATGTTCTTTACAGTGTCAAATGGACGTGTTGACCTGAATTGCGTTCGTTTTTGTAATCGTTACAACGCAGTGGTCAATAGTGTTTGTGACGCAATTTGTGACCACAGCTCATGTTGCGCGCACGTGAAAGCAACAAAATGTGGGGTGAACACTATTCACTGACTACGCTACACAAAAAAAATTCAGTTCATTTTCAAGCAGACATTTATGGCGTCTCTATCGATAAATTTAAGGAACATTGCTATTGGCCGACTGCATGCAGGCGAAAGTCAAAGTCAGGTTGCCAGGCATCTAAACGTGCATCAGAGTACCATCAGTCGACTTTGGCACCTGATCCAAGCCACTGGCTCAGTTGAAGACCGGCATCGCAGTGGACGACCCAGAGTGACAACAGCAGCGGAGGATCGCTTTATTCGGCTTCGTCACCTCAGAGACATTAACTTCCTCAACTGCCCAGTCATTGCCTGGAGGACGTCATGTGTCTGATCAAACTGTCCGGAATAGACTGCATGACGCTGGACTGTGGGCACAACGATTTCACCGAGGACCTGTCCTTATGCGCCGCCATAGCCAAAATCGACTTCTTTAGGCCAACCAGCATCGCCCCTGGGCAGCTGACAATCAATGGAGACGTGTCTGGTTAGGTGACGAATCTTTCTTTTTGTTGCAGCGTCATGATAGACGGCGTAGGTTCCACCGTAGGCGAAATGAACGTTTTGCCCAAAATTGCGTTGATGAAGCTCCGCCGCACGGTGGTGGAGGTGCAATGGTGTGGGGAATGATCAGTTACAACGGAAGGAGTCAATTGGTGCACATTGAAGGAGGCTTGAATGCGCAACGATACGTCAAGGAAATTCTTCGACCCCATGTCCTTCCACTTTTGGCTGCCCAAAGGTCTGTGTTTCAACGGGACAACGCCAGACCTCATTCTGCACGGTTGACCACGCAGTTCCTGACTGCCAACAACATTTTCACCCTCCCTTTGTCATCCCTGTCTCCAGACATGAGTCCGATTGAGCACATGTGGGATGAGCTGCATAGACGTGTTTGTCGCCAAGACGTTGCTCCAGCCAACCGTCATGATCTGTTCCAGGCACTCCAAGAAGAGTGGGCAGCCATCCCACAGGCTCATATCAGACGTCTGATCGCATCCATGCCCAGAAGATGCCAGTCGCTGATCGATGCAAGAGGAGGCCACACACTATACTAACGGGAAAGCCCGTACGCCAAAAAACTCTCGTGACCCAGATGAAACACAACTGTCAATTGATTGGTTGAACCCTAAGGTATTCTTGTATGCAATTTGAACAATTAATTCATTAAAGTAAAAAAGTTATTGAATGTCAAAATTATGGCTATGTGTGTGCCTTCAGTAGCTATGCGTTTCTTTTTTTTTTTGAACAGTATAAAATGGGACTTCAAAGATGTCTACCTTCGCACAAGATTACTCTTGGCAGAGTTGTAGATAGAAGGATAAAAATTGCCATTCTCTGCATTCCTCTTACCGAGGAAGTGGAGGGAAACTGCGGTAAGACGTGGAATACAATGGATGGGTTTGAAAAAAAATCGAAAAAAGGTGATTCGTCTTACGAGGACAAAAGACAAAGAAAAAGAAATATGCATCCTAGTTTTCTTTGTCTTTTGTCCTCGTAAGACGAATCACCTTTTTTCGATTTTTTTTCAAACCCATCCATTGCATTCCTCTTACCCTGTTTCTTTTAATCTGGGTTTTCCAAGTCAAGAGGCCATCGTAGGTAATCCATTATTAATTTGTGTTTTCATCCTGATGTAGATTTTTCCCATTTAGCACCCATTTGGAGCTCTGTGGATTGTTTGAGAGAGAAAACCCTGTGTATGATGTTTTCCCTTCATTTATCTTTACTAGAAATTCCTTGGCCCACTCCTCCACTAATGTTAGGGCTTGCTGCATCCGAATGCTTGTCGTAGTGATATATTCCTCTAAGATCCACAGGGCTAAGTCGTCTGCAAAGGAGGCATTGTGGGTTCTTCTTGGAATATTCTCTGATATGTCATTTATGTATGCAAGGAACAACGTGGGTGACAGGACTTCACCTTGGGGAACACCCTGCTCCAATACGTATCTTCCTACTGGTGTATCCTTGTACTTGGACTCTGGCAGTTCTATTCTCAAGATAGTGGCTGATCAATGGGAACATTCTCCCACATACTTCACTTCTTTGCAGCTTGACTTTCAGTCCATCTTTCCACACTTTATCAAATGCGTTTTCTAAGTCCACCCAAACCAGCGGTGTGTGCTTTTTCTCCTGGAAAGCGTTCTCAATTTTCTGTGTTATATAAGTGATCTGATCTTCAGTGGCTCTGTGTTTTCTGAATCCTGTTTTCTGTGAGGCTAAGATATGTTTTTCCTCTAGATGTAACATTCGTCGGGTATTAATTACGCTTCTTCTTCTTTGATCCATAACCACCAACCGCCAAAGCAGTCAGCGGCCATCACGCCTGGTGGCGTCCTGTAGGGCAGCAACAAATTGATTCCACCTTGCTCGGTCGGCGAGCATCCTTCGTACAGTGCCCCAACTCTAGTTCATTCTTTGCATCTCGCCTTCCATAGTTCTCCTCCAAGTTGTTTTTTGGTCGGCCTCTCTTCCGCTTTCCCTCGGGGGTCCATAGCATAGATGTTCTTGTAATGGTATCAGGGTCCCTTCTGAGCACGAGGCCAACCCAACTCCATGATGGTGTGCATGTCCTCCTGGTTACTCCGAATAAGAAGTTCTTCGTTGCTGATGGTGTTTGGCCAAAAGATTCGGATAACTTTTCTTAGGCAGATTGTATGGAAGGAGGACAGTTTCGACATTTCCTTCTCTGTTACTCTCCAACATTCCGCACCATAGAGAAGCACAGAAAGTGCACAGCTCTCATACAGTCTTAATTTTATGTTTGTGCTGTACTGGGAAGACTTCCAAATGTTGTTAAGAATAGCAAAGGCTGTTCTCGATTTATTCATTCTGTTGTTAATGTCTTTGCTTGTTCCGCCGTCAGGTGTTACTATGCATCCTAGTTAAATGTGTCTGTCTCTTCTAACTTTTGGTTCCTTACTGTTATTGGCTCAGGATTGCCCACATTTAGTGTTATGACCTCTGACTTCTTCAGATTGATGTTCAGGCCAACCTGCTGGCCATACTTATTCTGTCTTTCGGTTTTGTCTTGAATATGTTGATGTGAATGCACGAGTAGTGCAATGTCATCTGCATATTCCAGGTTTTCCAGTGTAGAAAATGTTGTCCAATTGGTCCTGTTTTCTCTCTTCAAAAGTTTTTCACATTACTCAATCCAAACATAAAGTTAGCACAGGCTGTCTTTTTGCCAACTTCTGGAGGGAATTCTGCCCTCTATATATATAGGCTGTCCTGAGGGTGTCAAAATAAAATGATCTGCACATCTTCTGTTCTTCCTAAAGCCCGCTTGTTCTTTCCTCAGTTTATGGTCAACTGCTTTTGAAATTCTCTGGATGATTATCCTGACTAGTATTTTGCTGGGAACTAAGAGGAGAGTAATTCCTCTCCAGTTGTTGCAGTCTGCAAGGTCGCCCTTCTTGGGCAATTTGACAATTATTCCTTTACTCCACTCTGTTGGTGTTGTCTCAGTTTCTCAGACTTGTGCAAATAGTGGTTCTAATAGTTCTGCTGCTAGTTCAGGGTCTGCCTTGAATAACTCAGCTTTTAGATTGTCGTGACCAGGCGCTTTTCCATTATTTAACCCTTTGATATCTGTGATGATTTCTTCTTTTCGTGGGATTTCTGTATTTACGTCTAAGTCACTTTCAGCCTCAGGAACATTCAGCAGAGTCTCTGGTGGTTCCTTTTTAGTGTTTCTCTGAAGTGCTCTGCCCATCTTGTTTCCTGCCCCTGTGCTGTGGTAATGAGATTTCCTTGCTTGTCTCTTACTAACGTTTTATTGTTTGTACCTCGTTTTCCACTGATAGTTTTAGTTATTTTATAAACTGTGCTTAGTTTATTCCTCAGTGCTGCCTCTTCTGCCTGTCTTGCAAGGTCATCCAGAAATGTCCTTTTGTTGGCACGGGTTTGACGTTTTACTTCTTTGTCCAGCTGAATGTACTGCCTTTAACCTGGGAGACTTAGCTTCTGTTTTCTTTCTTTTCATTTCCTTTCTCTTCGCCATGGTTTTTAGTTTTTCTGGTGTTATCCAAGTCTTGGTTCTTTCTTTCCTGGAATCCCAAGCATGACTTGCTGCTTTCCTTATAATTTCCTTAATTATGCGCTCCATCAATTTTCTAACACAGCTAAGTAGACTGACAGGTCTGTAGCCATTTGGTTCTGTCTGAACTTTGTCTTTCTTAGGTATTGGAATCAACAAAGCGTCTTTCCATGCCTGTGGTACCATTCCTCTGTTCCAGCTGCAGTTAAGAATGGCCAGAAGCTCTTTTTTGCGTTTGTTCCTAGGCCTGTTAGCATTTCATTGGTTATCCCATCTCTTCCAGGTGACCTCTTTATCTTTAGCGCCCTCATTGGCTCTCCCATTTCTTCCATTGTTAACTTTGCCATCATGTGTTCTTCAAGTGCAAGCTTTTTGTTGTCATGACTCCTTTGTTCATCAATGATGGCCTTTCTTTTGTCTATAGGGACATCAATGTGGTTTGCATTAGTATAGTGTTCCATGAGTGCACTTGCAGCTTTTTTTTCCTGAGAGCATATTTTACCTTGTTTGATTGTGATGTGATTTTTGTAATTTTCTTCGTTGTTGACAGTTCTAACAAGTTTCCACAGTTTGGTCCATTCTTTATCTAGGTTGAGATTTTCTGTTGTTTGCTTCCAGCAGTTTCTTGTTGTTTGATTCTTTTGTACTTTGCAGTGGTTGCTTTGAGCAAGATGTTTGCCTTAGTTGTTTGTTCTGTTTCTGCCGTGTCTCTGGCTTCTGTTACCTTATCTTCAAGTCTTTGCAGTTCTTCAGTCCAGTATGGTTTGTAGTTCTTTCTTATCCCTCTCGGAATGGTCTCAATAGGTGCTTGAAGTATTGCTCTATTAAAGCTTTCAACCATATTTGTCATGCTGTTGTTTCGTGTGTTGATGGTCTCGCAAAGGTTGTCAGTCAGCACTGCAAAATTGTCCATGTCAGTCGTTTTGTAATTCCATCGGGGCAATGGTTTTGCTTCATGGGGAACATACTCCATATTAACCACAAGCTTTATTGGTCTGTGGTCGCTGCCTGCTGACTGGTCAAGTTCATGTCGGTTAATTTTGTGAAGGATGTCCCCTTTGGCGAAAGCTAGGTCTTGAGTGGAAGTGGTAGAAACTGGGTTTTTTCATCTGGCTTGTTGATAAGGTGTAGGTTTCTGTCTATCTCCCAGTCCTCCGCTTCCTCTCCTCTACTGTCTGTAACCGGACATCCCCATCTTTCCGGAGTCTGTTGAAGTCTCTGACTGATCGTTGAAGTTGACGGATACCTCGCTACTTGGTATTGAGTTTCGGGTAAGTAATAGCACACCTCCTTTGTGTCCTTCTCGATCGAGTCGGAAAGCCTGGTATTCTCTTATTGAGAATCTGTGGTTGCTGTTGAGATGGGTTTCTTGGATGCAAGCCACATCTATTTGATCCTCATAAAGGTAGTTTTTCGGGGGACTTTTTTTTTGAGAACTCCTTCTGCATTTCACTGCAGAATGTTGAGTGTTCTTGTGTTTGGTCAATTGTTTTGCCATTTCCCTCTATACCTTGAATCCACAATTCAGGGGAGATGACCACCAGTAGTATTGGTTGGACCCTTTCGAGGCGGAACTCCACTGGACGAACACCAATCTGCTTAAATTGTATTCGTGACATGTTCATTAAGCGAAATACGTTGCACTATTTCGTTAAGCATGTAGCCCACTGCACCCGATTTCAACAGGCGTTTCTGTAGGGTTGCGTTACTTGCACTTGACTGTCCCTTGCCTACCTGCAAGGCAGCAGGTGGTTTAAAATGAGAATTTTCTTTCTCCTAGGCGAACTGCCTTCCACGGCTTACGAGCTTCATCTACCCGGGATTTGTTATCAGAGTTGTCTCTCCTAGGAAAGCTGTCTTTCCGGACTAACGAGTCCTTCCTACCTGGGTTTGTGTAAAGTGTGTTATTGATACAGAAATGGTCCAGCGGAAGTATTACCTCAGTATCACCTGTGTTGTCGTACATCTCTCAGACTGATTTCTTAGACAGACAATATGGCCTTTTTTCCGTCGATCGTGCGAGACCAACTGTGTGAACAAAAATATCCTGTGACCGTCTGCATTACACGACTCTGGACGATAAAGTTATAATATGCCAGCCGGTCTAATTAGCCTTGTAATACTACGATTCACATGGTGAAACGTAAGCAAGTCTATGAGTGACTTGGCAAAAACGTAGGTGCATAAAAATGCCAACAAATAGGACGATGATTGAGGAAGATGAAGAAATAAGTTGATAATGCAGGAGAGAGCGAAATTGATGTAAAAGGACACAACTGATTTTCATCACAAATACTAGGGCACACGAGAAGACACATTCTACGTTACGATACAAGACCTGTGTGAGTGACTGTCAGATTATACCTATTTACTAAGGTAGCACCACTGCAATATGGATTTATGATAATAATAATAATAATAATAATAGGCTCGCTCCTCTAGGAGTAGGACCACACAACAATGGCTGACATAAGTAATCAACACCTTTAACAGGAATTTCCCTTTAATGTTATGCACAACACAATAAGGCCTCGCACGGCCAACAAACGCATCAAATACAATAATGAAATACATTAACAACTCAACCAGTATTATACACGACAGTGTGACTTACACTGATAACACTGCCATGACTAACGCTCACACTGAGAGGCAAAACTTTGACAAAGAAACACTCAAATCTTTGGCAACTTATAACGGTCTGTAACAAATACAATCTAGACACTACACGGTACTAGCATAGCAACATAATAATCCATCAGGCCGAAATATGGCATGCACTTATAACAAATAGTCCATAACGTGAACTTAACAGCAAGATTGCTGACAAGGGAAAAATATTTCCGTCCTACACGGACACTGGCTAGGAAAACACTGCCGTCGTTCGCGCCTAATTTTTCCGGCTTCCGGTAGTCACCTACTCGCCAGTGTTGCCAAAACTCACTGCTGACAGTGTTGCCTGGCTGACTTTTCGTCACTGCGAAAGAGCGCCGTGACAGTGACAAACAAACGTAAATAGAAAGGAAAGAAAGTGAGAACTAACTGTTTAAAAACTGTTAAAAGGACATGCGAATATACACAATACTCCGGCTAGACTAGAAATAGGTGCCATTTCCAGAAGCAGAGAGAAAACACTAATGTCACGGCGCTATTTTGCTGTACGAGTAAACCCTTATTCGTAAATCGAGGAAGCCGTTCGGAAGCCGCCGAAGCGCTGACAAATATAGACGAGCGATCGATATCATGTGGACGCCTCCATGCCAGCTCGTGTGCTGTCCATCTCGGATGGAATTTCATGAGACATAATCTGCCATTAGAGCCTTGGCCTCATGCTAGTATTCTAGAGAGGTAGTTAGTCTCTCAGTGGTGATTTTTGTGAACTGAGGTTGTTCTAATAAGTACGAACGATTTGTATCTGATAGTTGTCAGTTTGACATAATGGTGTTTTGCCGCTCGTGTGAGCGAGGTTCATTGTAACTGACAGGTTGTTATATTGCCTAGATTTATATGATGTATCAGCTGGTAGTGGCAGTATATTTATGTTTGTTGCATTTCATCATGGCCGGTTGTGGACAGATGGTGTTGTTCCTAATAAGGAGATATTAGCTGTTTTTGAAGCCTTATTTTCTCATGTCAGCCATTGTTCGTGTGGTTCCTAAGAGTATACGAGCCATTGTCTATCTTAAGTTAAATCCAGCACGAACAGTAGTAAAACCATACGATTAGTGGGTAGCCAGCTAGCACCTTCCCCACTTTCCCCGACCCGATTAGGTTGAGTCTTGTCATCTGGGTGGCTGTCGTCTGATTTTATGACATTTTAATTAGCCCAGTCAGAGGTCTGTTAGCCATATTTCTTTGCATTTAAATTTTAGTATTTGCTTATACTCTCAGGAAGTGAAAGTATTTTGAAACAGCGATTTATTTACTTTCTCTCACTTTGAGATAGTTTACGGCATTGTTACGTTATGATCAGGCTCCTGTTTGTTGTGAGTTGTCGGATCTGGGTCATTGTAGATCCAGTCGGCGGTACGTGACCTGGACTGTTAAGTACGTCACGGGTTGGCGCGAAATAGTGTCCAGGGTCTCTGTAATATTCATACTGTCGAAATGTAGGTGCGTTATTTTGGAAAATGTAGTGAAAGTGCAGGTTTTGATTATATTTTTCTTTTCATATTGTACGTTGGTGAAGATGGTCAGTGCAAGGAGTTAGGGGGTGTCAAACCGAGTAG
Organism: Oreohelix idahoensis; assembly: GCA_024509875.1. Lineage (NCBI taxonomy): Eukaryota > Metazoa > Mollusca > Gastropoda > Stylommatophora > Oreohelicidae > Oreohelix > Oreohelix idahoensis. Next base: position 281,746 of record JAMPIV010004871.1, on the reverse strand, counting down.
ATTGACATATTACATGGCAGATTTCACAGGTGTTTTCTAGGAAGCTTGTGCTCCCTGCTAAGCAGATCACTTGGTCTGTTTTAAGTTAGGTAATTTAATGATGTGGTAGTCTTTATCAGGGCTAACGGTCGTGCTGCCTGACTTTACGGGTCGGAAAGATGTTCTGCTTGTGTGGTGTTGCTATTGTGTTCTTATGGAAGATTGGCACAAGCGGGCTGCTGGCTTCGCAATGCGACTATGATCTTGTGGGGACCGTGGAACGTTAAGCATACCTGATCCAGAGTGCGCCTCACCTGGCACACAGGTGTGTGGCTTCCAGTGTATTCTGAACACTAGTCTACCGGATGATTTCTCGTACAATATGAGGTGTTCTTCATCGAATTGCATTACCTATTTCAGATGTTTACTGCACCAAACTGCAATAAATGTTGCTGATGTTCCCGTCATCGAACTGCAGTACCTGGTGCTGATGTTTACTTCATCGATTTGCAGTACCTGTTGCTGATTCCTTCTTCATCAAACTGCAATACCTGTTGTTGATGTTTACTTCGTCGAATTGTGGTATCTGTTGCAGATGCTAGCTTCATCAAATTGCAGTGCCTGGTGCTGAGGTATACTTCATTGAATTGCAGTACATGTCTGTTGAGCTGCCATATGACTGATCTGCAGTGGGTATATGCTTCATCTGACCCTATGACCGGCGGAGAATCCGTTTCTTAATCGTGTCCTGCATTACTTTACAGCGGAGAAGCCTGTTCCGGGGTAATGCTGTCTAATGGATGTGACTGTGATCTGCTGCTTCTAATACAGTAGCTCTCGGCGGCTGCTAAAACGACAGGGTTGCTCTGCCATTGATTCTTATATCACTCATATGCAAGGGAGTGAGATTTCATCACCACGACCCTATTAACTAGTACGATGATTATATTTGCCAGCGCAGTGATGTTCCCTCTGGGTTGTGGATTGTACTGAGTCGCACGCTGTAACGGCACCAAGAAGCCCTGTTGGAACTTTTACATACGTTCGTCAGTGACTTGTTCGTGGTGTTTTCATCATGCATCATCGATGTCTGAAGAACTACGTCGGACCTATATAGGTGTGGTCATCGCTGGATCTTCAGATAAGTTTAATGTGTAGTTGTATCTTTGTATTGTAAATTGTTGATAATTTGTACATTTTGTTATATTTCTTTTATGTCTCTCCTTTTCTCTAACTATCTATCAAATTCATAATTCTTCTTTTTCCGTTCATGTAGTCGGCACTCGGTGTAGTGCAATGGGTATCTCTGGACTTTATCTATAACAAATTTTCTATCATTATAACAGTTCGGGGTAACTGTATTACTATATATATATATATATATATATATATATATATATATATATATATATATATATATATATATATATATATATATATATATATATATATATTGCATCAGGTAATGTTGATTGTTTCATTTTATTTGGATTTTTTTCTGATTGATCTGGCTGGTGATTAGTTAGTGCACAATCCCGCAGTGCTTCATTGTCTGCGTGTAGTTCTCGTTTCGCCCTTTGCTATTTTTATAGTATTAGTGTCGAAGGGAGGACGGTGGCGAGACTAATTACTTCTTTTTTCCTTGAGGGAAAAGATTGGATTAGACTGATTTCTTTCTATGGCGTGACTGTGTCTGTTTAGGGGCGGAGTTGAGCAGACGTGCATTCACGCGGCTGCCGTGCTTAACAAACAGAGCACATTATTCGTTAATGGTGCTGGTGTGGTTTGTGTATGTGGTGTCATGTATATGGAGTGATTCTTATCGTCTTGTTTCAGTGTTGTATTCACACTCTTCTTACTTTAAATCTTGTATATACGTTCAGCAAGTATATATTTTTTTCGTATATTAACAGTCACGTACTGTACATATCATTATATTTCTGGTCTTGCTTAGGCCATTGTCCTGTTTTACGCGACTGCTAGTTATTGGTCACAGTGAGTGTTCTTCATTTTTCAATTATATGTTTACCAATGCAGCTATAAAAACACAATAACTGATCCTGGTGATCATTTCTGCACACAAGCACTTTTGTGAGTGCTCTTGCGGTGTACTGTTTCTTCTTTCTTCTTTGATCCTTAGCCACCGACCGTCAAAGCAGTCAGTGGTAATCACGCCTAGTGGCGTCTTGTAGGGCAACAACAGATTGATTCCACTTTGCTCGGTCGGTGGCCATCCTTCGTACAGTGCCCCAACTCTGGTTCATTCTTTGCATCTCAGCCTCCACAGTCCGGCGCCAGATTGTTTTTGGTCGGCCTCTCTTTCGTTTTCCTTCAGGGGTCCAAAGCATAGCTGTTCTTGTGATGGCATCGGGGTCTCTTCTGAGGACATGGCCAACCCAGCTCCAGCGTCTGCCAGCTATGATAGTGTGCATGTCCTCTTGCTTGCTACGAGTAAGCAGATCTTGGTTAGTGATGGTATTCGGCCAAAAGATTCGGTGAATTTTTCTTAGGCATGTTGTGTGCAAAGAGGACAATTTCGACATTTCCTTCTCTGTAACTCTCCAGCATTCCGCACCATAGAGAACCACAGAAAGCACACATCTCTGATATAATCTTAATTTTGTGCTTGTGCTGTATTGGGAGGACTTCCAGATGTTGTTTAGGCTAAAGAAGGCTGTTCTTGCCTTATTCATTCTGATGTTGATGTCTTTGCCTGCCCTGCCGTCTGGTGTTACTATGCTTTCTAGGTATGTGAAGGTATCTGTCTGTACAAATTGCTGATTCCTTACTGAGCTCAGGGTTGCTCACATTGAGCGTCATGACCTCAGACTTCTTTAAATTGATGTTCAAGCCCACCTGCTGGCTAAACTTATTAAGTCTATCCGTTTTTTCCTGGATGTGTTGATGGGAATGTGCTAGTAGTGCAATGTCATCTGCATATTCCAGATCTTCCAATGTAGAAAATGTTGTCCATCTTATTCCTCTTGGACTGCATTCTGTTGTCTGGCGCATCACCCAGTCTATGACTGTTAAAAATAGAGTGGTTGACAAGGGGCATCCCTGTCGTACTCCTGTCTTCACCTCAAAGGTTAGGTTGCTCTGCCCAACACTACACGTAAAGTTGGCATAGAGGCTTTTTATGATTGACACTATGCAGCTTGGAATTCCATAAGCCCTCAGTATTTTCCATAAACTGCCCCTATGTATGCTGTCAAAAGCCTTTTTAAAATCAACGAAATTAATGTAAAGCTGTCTTTGCCATTCTGAGCACTGCTCTATAATGTTCCTGAGAGTGAATATATGATCAACACATCTTCTATTCTTTCTAAATCCTGCTTGTTCCTTCCTCAGTTTGTGGTCTACTGCCTTTGAAATTTTCTGTATCATTATCCTGCCTAGTATTTTGCTGGGAACTGAGAGAAGAGTGATTCCTCTCCAATTGTTGCAGTCTGCAGGATCTCCCTTCTTGGGCAACTTGACAATTATTCCTTTGTTCCACTCTGATGGTGTTGTCCCCGTTTTCCAGACTTGTGCAAATAGTGGTTCTAATAGTTCTGCTGCTAGCTCAGCATCTGTCTTAAATGGCTCTGCATTTAAGTTATCATGGCCCGGAGCTTTGCCGTTCTTTAACCCTTTGATATCTGTGATGATTTCTTCTTTTCGTGGAATGTCTGTATTCACATCTAGATCGTTTTCAGCTTCAGGAACATTCAATTGTGTCTCTGGTGGTTCCTTGTTCAGAGTTTCTCTGAAGTGCTCTGCCCATCTTGTTTCCCGTCCCTCTGCTGTCGTGGTGAGATTACCTTGCTTATCTCTTACTAATGTAATATTGTTTGCACCTCGTTTTCCGCTGATGAATTTAGTTATTTTGTATACTGTGCTTTGTTCATTTCTCAGTGCTGCCTCCTCTGCCTGTCTTGCAAGATCGTCTAGGAAATTCCTTTTGTTGGCTCGGGTTTGACGTTTAACTTCCTTGTCCAGCTGACTGTACTGTTTGCTATATAGTTGCTTTAACCTGGGGGACTTCGCTTCTGTTTTCTTTCTTTTCATTTCTTTTCTCATCGTTATGGTGTTTAATGTTTCTGGTGTTATCCAGTCTCGCCTCTTCCTTTCCTGGAATCCCAAGCATGATTTGCTGCTTTCTTTGTATATTGTTGAAATGGTGTTGAAATTCTGGTCTATATCATCAGTCAATGTCTTTTCCTGACGTTTGGCAAATTGATATCGTTTCTTTATGTCGGCCGCAGAAGCTTTTCTGGTAAGGGAGTCCTTCAATTTGCTGATGTCAAACCTTTTCTGTGTAGTTACAGTTGGTGCAGCCCTTCTTAGTTTCACTTTCAGTTTTGCTACTACTAAATGGTGATCATTTCCCACATCTGCACCTCTTCTTACCTTCACATCTTGTAATGCATGTCTCCATCTACCGTTAACCATGATGTGGTCTATCTGGTTTCTGTCCCGACCATTTGGTGATTCCCATGTTAATTTGTGAATTTCTTTATGTAGGAAGAGTGTTCCTCCAATTACCAGGTTGTTAATGTTACAGAAACTTATCAGTTTATCCCCATTTTCGTTTGCTGTTCCGCTGCCACATTTCCCCATTGTTCTTTCATTATATGTATTGTGTGTACCAACTTTCGCATTGAGGTCTCCCATTACTTCTTCTTCTTCTTCCGTCCTTAGCCACCGACCGTCAAAGCAGTCAGTGGCCATTACGCCTAATGGCGTCTTAGGGCAACAGCAGATAGGTTTTCTTTGCCATTGTTTCCCATCACACCTATTGGCGTCTTTAGGGCAATGGCAAATCAATCCATTTGCTGTTGTTTCCGTAATCGAAGTGACTGGCAAACGGGTGATCAGCCCGTTGGTACCCATTACTATAACAAGATCATATCTAGGCGTGTCTTCCATTTCTTTCTGCAGTTGTTGATAGAATTCATCCTTGACCTCCTCATCGCTATCATTCGTTGGTGCGTAGCATTGTATTATTGTAGTGTTGGTGAATCTCCCTCTCAATCTTAATCTTATCAGTCTGTTGTTGATGGGTTTCCATTCCAGTAATGTCCTTTCTATTCCTTTCTGTAGAATAATGGCTACGCCTTCATTGTGCTGTCCATCCTCTCTTCCAGAGTAAAGTACTGTTTCTCCTGTTGCTGTTTTAACTTTTCCTGCCCCTGTCCATCTGCTCTCGCTTATTCCTAGAATGTGTAACTTATAGTTTCTCATTTCTGCCGTGACCTGTCTTAGTTTACCTGTCTCGTACATTGTCCTGACATTCCAAAAACCTATTCTTGTATCCTGTTTTGCGGTCAGGACATCCGTTATCATGTCAGTGGCTTCCTTTCGGCTTTCACCACTGACAGTCATACGAGCCACAGATTCCGAATTTCCATCCCGCAGCAACGTTTTTCCATTTACTGTTGTTTCCGTAACGTGCGATTTTTTTACATAGACATGGGTGTCAGCCCTTTGCTAAAACCCCCAACCTGTAGGACCAGGGTACCAGCTTTTGTCTGACCCCTACCCACACAGACCAGTCCAGCTTGGTTGAACCTACCAGGAGTAAAACTCCCACTGGCATAGCTCTGGGGATTGTCAGGGTACGCAAGCTGCCATACCGCTACAAGGTATAGGTACCATTGATGGCAGACGGTGTACTGTGAAAGGGTTTATATATGGACCATTATCCTTACATTTGAGTACTTGTACAGTACCAGTTGGGTAGGAAGGCTATGTTGAGATAAGTCGAGTGAGTGTTAGTGAATCAGGTGTGCCGAAGTGACTTGCTATTGAGGTACGAAGTACCGCCACCACAGACTAAGTATCAAGGGTGATTAATCCTAGTAAGTAAGGGTACAGAAACCAAGAGGCAGAATGGGTTGATACAGTGCAAAGAGTTGGAGAGTATATCTTAGTAGAAATATATAAAGACATACATTGAGATTGTACATTTTTTGAGAAGATACATCTAGGTATACATTGAGAGTGTACATCATGGACTTGCAAGAGTTTATTAAGATAGGCAAGGAATGTGGGTTCACAGGAAATGTGTTGGTGGCGTTTGCGGAAGCTCAAAAGAGTACTAGGATGCCTTACGGGATTAGCGCGCTGAGGAATGAGAACTCAAGAGAACAAAGTTAAAGTTACAAGAGAGGAATATGAAAGAAGATAAAGATTTAAAAGAAGGGAGATAGAATTACAAGAGATGAATATGACAGAGTATAAACAATTACTAGACAGGAAGATGAAAGAAGATAAAGCGATAGAATTAGAGAAAGAGAGATTGAGAATAGCATTAGAGGAGAGGAAGATGGATAAAGAAATAGACTTAAAAATACTAGAATACAAGCGAGTAGTCAGAACTCCCGATGGAGTCCCATTGTCCTTTAAGGCTGCGTCTGCCGAATTTTAAGTATACAATAGACAGTATGGACTTCTCGAGAGGTTTGAGACCTCACGCGTGGCCTGGAAGGCTAACAGAGACGAGTGGCCATCTCTGTTGTCCACATTATTGGTCGGGCAATCGCTGGAAACTTTTTGTGGCCTCTCGCTGGAGGATAGAGTGTGTCACAGTATATATGTTCGACAAAATATTAAGTTGGTCACGCTGTGAGTGGCAACATTGAGATAATGAAAAACCCGTTTAGTCAGCTGACCGGAAGGGAGGTGGACACAAATTCTGGCGCAAAAAGAGAGTTGACTTTCTGGCCATCGACCGGGATAGGTCGTCTTCATGTTCCCTGTCAGCGTTTTGCTGGAAAGAGTTGGCATCGTTGTTCTGATTTAGTGCTTGCCTTTTCTTCATGCGATCTTTGGATGGTAGTGCATAATGCTAGAGTGTTAATGTATTTTTTTAGTGGCATTTTCTTAGACAGGTAATGTTGAGTCATTTGTAGTTTAATTTTGCTTGATCGTTGTACATAATTTCGCCTGTGAGCGAAAATCATTGTGACGTCCATTCAGGGTGGTCATACCAGTGAGTATGATACTTATTTATTAAGTTGCTAGTAGTGCAAGCTGTATTGGCATGTGTGGTCAGTGCATTTCATATGTATTATGAGCCGTATGGGGCTTCATTGTGTGCAGTGCATTATTAAAAAGGGAACCTACCTGTTAAAGGTGTTATAGTTAATTATTGTCAGCTACTGTATGCTGAGGTCGTCCTATAGTGGTACGAGCCAAGTATGAAAGTGTTTAAATATTGACATCCATAGCATCAGTAGTTTTCTTACATCTGGAGGACTCGTCCGATTTTTTTGGTGAACCTATATGCCGTGGGGCCAGTGTTTCACAGTATTATATGATATTTGGCAGCAAATCCGTAGTGCCTATGTTTTCTATATACAGGCCAGTAAGAATTTTGCATACAGAGTGTTAGAAGGTTGTAGCCGTGTTGGCGCCTTCACAGTTACTACTAAGTCACCTTAGTGAGTTACTTTTGGTTGTCTGTGTGTTTGTCAGTTAACAGTGGTGAACTGTAGGCGGTCAAGTGTGACGCTTCACGATACGCAACCTAGTTTTGTTTGCAAGTCACAGTGTACGGGTGTTGTTTTCAAGCTGAGAGAGTTTTGGACAGTGTGTTTGGCATTGTGTTACAAGTTAATGTTGGTTCTACAGTGTCGATTAAAAGTAGGATGTGTGGCAAAAGCGATAGAATCAAGTTACAGCGTGCATCTGTCGTGTCGGTTTGAGGTATTGCAGGTTTGTGATGTAGCGTAGTGATAGTGATCCAGGTGGAGCAGCGGAGGTTGAGGTGTCAGTAACATCTAGTTAGAGTGTCCCAGGCGGCAATTGGGTGCCAGATGGGAGATAGTTCGGTCAAGCTCGCTATAGGGTGGAAGGAGATTGTTGAGGGGAATTGGTAGATGTAGGGAGATCAAACGGGATAGAGGTATCTCAGGTTATTTGGTAATCCTCTTGGTTGGACATCTTGTTTGTAGTGACCATACTTCGCCGGGGGGCCCATCCAGTGGGTGCCCTCCAACGCCTCTGACGTGACCTCTCTTTACTGATATGCCCGGCCAGTGGGTGAATACCATGAGCAGTGAAGCCGGCTGACCTGAGTGTGTCTGGAGTATGTTACCTTGAAGCCTACTAGTCTCCTGCAGATTGCTGAGATTCCTGGAGTGCACTGTGCTGAAGACTGCTGTGATCACTGGTGTGTCGAACTGTGCCTAAGGATTTATTTGTATTATCCGACACATAGACTTGTGAAACTGGCTGTGTAGCTGACCTTTTGTGTGAATAGACAGTCGTACTGCTATTGTGGACAGTGCTGTGTTAGCACCGTGTAGAACAGTGTAGTCGTCTTGGTAGAGGATACTATACCGTGCCAAGGGACACTATTGTTATTAACTGGCACACAGACTTACAGAGAAGCCTGATTTCGTGGAATTATATTTTTTCGGTTGGGTGTACAAGTGTGAGTGACGTTGGTTCTGTTTTCATCATTCATCACCAGTGCTGTGGAAGTTTCTTTCTCGAGTGCCGTTGGAACTTCAGTTAAATGTTTTGTTTGTATTTGTTGTATGATATCCTATAGTGTTATTTCTTATTTCTCCTCTAAATTATAAATTTTCTTTTCTGTCTTTCAGTCTGATCCTATTTATCGTATAGTCTGATCTTTTGGGGTAGGATAGTTCTGTTTCTTTATTTGCTTCTTGAAGCTTGCTTCTTAGTTTGTTGTTGTTTTTTCTTCCCTTTGTTCCGTTCCTTTTCTCTACTTTCTGGATAGAACTTAGTCTGTAAGTATATATGTGGACAGTTAGTTAGATCAGATCTTTCACTGTATTTCTTAGTATTTGTAAGTATATGTACTATATATTTTGATACGTTATAGAATAATTTTACTTATAGGTTATTTAGTTTATTGTGACCGGAGTAATTTGCTAGTGCTTAGTGGAAGAGATAGCTTTCAGCACTTCATTGTTGACTGTAGTTGTTTTTTAGTTTATTGTGTTGTATTATATTCGTGTCTTCAAGGGAGGAAGGGAGGTGAGTTTAATTCATTCTTGACCTACGTGTGGGAAAAGATTGAATTAGACCGATTCTTTATAGGATGTGGCTGTGAATTTTTAGTGGTGGAGTAAGGCAGACGGTTTTCCCGCGATTGCCCTACTTAACATTCCGAGCCCTGTTGGTATTAGGCGTATTCGTGCAGTTTGTATTTACATTGTCGTTGTACAATTAGTAATTCTTCTGTTGTGTTTAAGTGGTGTGTTCTCTTGTTCCATCTTTCTATCGTGTAAATACGTTTACAGGTATCCATTGTTCTCGTTCGTGCGCAGTCACGCATTGTATATATTAATCTACCTCTTCTCTTCTTGGACTATCGTCTTGTTCCTCGTGACTGGGATTTTGTTTTCATAGTGTAGTGTATGTGTTTCTTTCATCTGTGTAGTGCTCATTTTGCCAAGGGAAACACTTGCATAACATAGATTATTAAGATTAGTTATGAGTGAAGTATTATTTGAGTATATCACCAGTGTGGGTGCCAGTAACAGACTTTGGAGTAAAAGCTGATTTACAGTCAAGTTGGTATAGTGGTGTCATAGCACCAGAAAGTTTCATCAGTTGTGGTTATAAAACTGTCGACTATTGTAAGTGTGTTTGAGTGTATCACAGAGACTACGTGGTCAGAATAGACCAAATTTTCAGAAAAAGGAGACAGTAGCCAAGTGGGAAAGTAAAACTATATTTATACTATAAGAGCTAAAGTTTGATGATGTGTATACCGTGAGAGGTGAGGTGATATATACTTACACGCATATATATATATATACATACATACATACATACATACATACATACATACATACATACATACATACATACATACATACATACATACATACATACATACATACATACATACATACATACATACATACATACATACATACATACATACATACATACATACATACATACATACATACATACATACATACATACATACATACATACATACATACATACATACATACATACATACATACATACATACATACATACATACATACATACATACATACATACATACATACATACATACATACATACATACATACATACATACATACATACATACATACATACATACATACATACATACATACATACATACATACATACATACATACATACATACATACATACATACATACATACATACATACATACATACATACATACATACATACATACATACATACATACATACATACATACATACATACATACACACATACATACATACATACATACATACATACATACATACATACAAACATACATACATACAAACATACATACATACATACATACATACATACATACATACATACATACATACATACATACATACATACATACATACATACATACATACATACATACATACATACATACATACATACATACATACATACATACATACATACATACATACATACACACATACACACATACACACATACACACATACACATACACATACACATACACATACACATACACATACACATACACATACACATACACACTGACATAGACATAGACATAGACATAGACATAGACATAGACATACACATAGACATAGACATACACATACACATACACATACACATACACATACACATATATATATATATATATATATATATATATATATATATATATATATATATATATATATATATATATATATATATATATATATATATATATATATATATATATATATATATATATATATATATATATATATATATATATATATATATATATATATATATATATATATATATATGTGTGTGTGTATATTGGAGTAGTAATATCAATATTTACTGTTATTACTGCATATTTTGTAAGCAGAGAGTTAGCTGGTGATATAAGTGGAATGTAGAATGTATACGACTGAGTAGGGGTATAGAAAAATCTATAGCTAGAGATAATCGTGAGTATTCTAGGTGTACAGTATGGACCTACAGGCTTTCATTCAGATTGGGAAAGAATGTGGGTACACTGGCACAGAACTAAGTGAATATGCCAAGGTTGAATTTTATTCAGTCGAGAATCAGAATGCCTCAAGAGATGCTCGACCTGAACAGCTAGAGATAAAAAGAAAAGAATTCGAGTTTCAAGAAAAGAAGATGAGAGAATATAGAGAGTTAGAGTTAGAGAAGGAGAGAATGAGAATTGATAAAGAAATACGATTAAAGAAATTGGAAGAGGGTGCGAGTGGTCAGAACTCGACTTCTGGAGGGGATCATCGTCCATTTAGGCTGCGTCTGCTGAATTTTAATGATAAAATTGACAGCTTAGATTTCTTCCTTGAAAGATTCCAGGCCGAATGCGTGGCCTATAAGGCTTACAGAGATCAGTGGCCATCTCTGTTATCGACGCTGCTAGTGGGGCCTGCGATAGAGACTTTCTATAGTCTCTCGTTAGAGGAAAGGGCCGATTACGACAAAGTAAATTAAAGGTTGCTCCGGAAGTTCCGTCTGACTGCTGACGGCTACCGGACGCGTTTTAAAAACGCGATGCCAAGCGCAGACCAGGACTTCGAGGACTTTATCTCGAAGATCAAACTTCTGCTTAATAGATGGATCGAAATGGAGGGGATAACGAAGGACTATAATAGACTTGGTACTACGGGACAAAGTATTGTCCTCGTGTTCTAGTGAGTTGGTTGCGTTTTTTTTCAGGAACGTCAACCAAAGTACACTGAGTCCATGGCTCAATTAGGGCACAATTATGTCCTTGCCCACCCGAGGAAACCCATTCAGAAGTCAGGTCTGTCAGACGCGTTAGTTGCAGGTGTCAGCAAAGTACAGCGTCAGCCATGGCAGCGTCGAGGAGGAAGTGCCGACAGGTCAATGAGATCGAGATTTGATAGGTCACCCCGTCCATATCAGTCAGGTAGAGATAGTTATAAGAACTTCAGATCACAGCGGCATTTCCAGCCAAGATGGAATAATAGACAGTCTGGAAGCGATAGTGATGGGGAGATTTTCCAAGGACGGAAACAAGTACGCTTCCAGGGCTCTCAAGATAAGGGTAAAGCATTTTATAAAGGGAAGGGGTCTAAACATAGAAGCGGGTCGTCAGACGGTCGTGGTTCGGATGTGGCCGGGGGAGTGGACGGGAACGGCACCAAATCAAGTTAGATGTGACCGGGCTTGGTCACGGTGACAAATCAAGTCTAGTGTGACAGGGTGAGAATGGGGTGGAATCTTTTATCAATGTTCATCTGTTGTTTTACTGGCGACTGCCAGAGATGGTGATTACAGAATAGGAACATAACCCAGGTGGTTCTTTTGGAGACTCGTAACTGTGTTTATGTTTTAGGCTGCATGATCGTCGAAAATATGGTAACATTCTTTTCTCAATTACCTGATGTAAACAAACGACACTTCCTACTGACGTTTAGGAAATAAGGTCAAGTTGGATTAAATATGAATGAACACCTTTATTAAGTGTCTGCACACTCTGACAACTTCATAATAGTTCATAAATACATGTGCTTCTGCGGTATACAAACCAGTCATCCCAAGAAATAACACACAGCCATCGAACTTACAAGATGGTCCAAAACCCCAAAATCACTGCCTCGCTCGTCTCGTGCCTAAAACCAACTCACTTAACCCCCTTCTCTCAAACCATCACTTCCGTCCTAACTAGTGGACGATTCTACCCATGTTCGATGACGTCATTCCTGAACACTTTAATTAAATCACTCATAGGATTTGTGACTAGTGCTATTACACTAACTAGACACGTTCAAATACTTAGTGTTTAATCTTGCTAAGTATTTTTACCCTAACTATAATTAAGTGGCAGCACCTTAGTGTTAATCCGACGTAACAGTCCGTACTGTCACATAAGCCCGGGGCCACTAAAGTGTATCCCGTAGGATACACTTTATTCCCTAGAAAAAATGTACTAACTCTAAAAAAAATTATTGGGATTCATGTATCCCACCATAAATCATGTCAGAAGGACTACAATAAACAATAGATGGGAATAATGGATGAAATAACACCATTAACGTTTCACACAAAAAAAAAATCGATCATGAAGGGGTAGGGACTGATGGACATAACATAAACGAGGGACACATGGAAAAAAAAAACAAAAAAAAAACTATGGAGGTTATGGTAGCTACAAATAGTACTAATAAGTGGCAAAAAAAAATATATGGGCAAAATAGAACAGTAACTAACAATCATCAACGAACTAACAAAACGCTTTATGGGTTTATAGTCATCAATATCTCTCACACTTGTGCGAATCATAAAACATAAAATAACATGACAAGCGAGTTAACGTCGCAAGGAAAAAAAAACTGGCAAAAAAAATATGGCGGGTGCACATAAAATATAGCGGATGCCCAAAATGGCTGTCACCCTACACTTCACTGAAGTGGGTGATGAAAAAAAAATATGAATGGAACAAATGGACATAGAACCACAGAACTTGGTGGCAAAGTATGGGCAAAATGGGTAAGTCTCATTTAAAAAAAAATGACTTTGCCGGTGTAACAATAACCGGAAACAATGAATGGAATGGAAACATGGTAATCAACGGACAATGGTATAGAATATATAAATGGGCAAATAGTTAAATCACATGTATGAGTGTCGGTGTAACAATAACCGAAAATTCAAACAATCATAATGCAATATGGTGTCATCATCATAATGAATCGTGAATGATGCCAACATTAGTGGCGGGTGAAGATGTACATTAGTTAATCACTTTTATTTGGTACAACAGAACGATGTAAACCTTAAAAAAATCTGGGTAAAATCTTACGTCAGAAACATGGCAAAAAGAAAAACACAAAAAAAAAAACCAAAAAAAAAAATCATAGGGGCATACAAGATGGTCAAATATTACATTAGTCAAAAATAATGTGACATAATGACGCTAACGCGTGTAAAAGGGAACTACATCAACTACAATATATCAGGACTGCAGAGATCGTCTGAGTTGGTGGATCTCCATCAGCAGTGGTCGAAAGGATGTTGTAAGGGAAATGTTCATGTACCGGTAGATTCAGCAATGTCTTTCTTGCGGACGAAAATGTAACAGCTCTCCATAAATAACGGCTGTTGGACTTTCCTATCTGAACTGGAAATGTGCGTAAAGTGTGTAACCCAGATGTTCAAGGATGCGTAACGATTGGTCTTCACGGTAGCATCAGGATCAAGCAATTCAGCAGGAGGGGTATTGTGTAGGAGACCTGCATCGGAAGACACGAGAAGCAGGGTCGACTTCATGCTAAAAATAATAGCAGGGCAGGAAATGTCAACCTGACCGGAGACGGCATCTGGAGGTAAGTGCAGTTCAATTTGTAAACATCTTTGCAAAAATGTTCATTGCTTCCAATCTTTCAATGGCTTACAATAACAGGCGAGGATCGTACTGTGTAGGTTGGGATGTAGGAACAATGGCATGGATTACGGGAGTCTACGGGAAAACGGGAGGGTCGGGGTGGAGGCACCGGTATGAGGATAACGGAGGGGAACACGCAAACGGGACGGAGGTGTGACAGGGGGAGGGAGAGGCGGAGGAGAGGGACTACGGTAAGGAGAATGAACAGAACCACGGGAGCGACGAAAACGGGTTCGTACATGGGCGGCCCGCTGGTGAAGGGGCTTAGGAAAGGGAACAGAATCGTAAATGAATTTTGGATGACGACGTCTAAAGAGAAAACGAGCTGAGGGAAGAGGAACATCAGGTCCAATATCAGAAGAAGAATAATCGGGGGAAGAGTCAAGATCACTAATCTCATTTTTCGGCCAATAAATTCTACGGCCTTCGTCGTCCGTTATATGCTCGAGCTCATCCGACCTGTATCCAATTTCGTCGGGGCCCATAACTCTATCCTCCCCACTTGACGAATCGAATTCTGATTCTATGTCAAGCTGGTACTTTTCTTGTACTGTATCAAGGTCGGAGGGAGGCGGAGGAAAATAACCATAAGGAGAAAGAGAAGGTTCAACATCTGAAGAGTCAGTCTCATGTTCTGTATCAAGGTCGGAGGGAGGCGGAGGAAAATAACCATAAGGAGAAAGAGAAGATTCAACATCTGAAGAGTCAGACTCATGTTCTGTATCAAGGTCGGAGGGAGGCGGAGGAAAATAACCATAAGGAGGAAGAGAAGATTCAAAATCTGAAAAGTCAGACTCAGGTTCTTTATCAAGGTCGGAGGGAGGCGGAGGAAAATAACCATAAGGAGGAAAAGCGGGGTCAGAAGAGAGATGAACAGAGGGAGGAAAAGCGGGGTCTGAAGGGAGGTGAACAGAGGGAGGAAAAGCGGGGTCTGAAGAGAGGTGAACAGAGGGAGGAAAAGCGGGGTCTGAAGAGAGGTGAACAGAGGGAGGAAGGGAGGTATGGACAGGAGCTGTGGCAGTAATAGGAGGTACAATAATATCATGCTGAGGCGAAGCATGAGAGGGGCCTGGAGTAATGGAGGGTAACTCAGCCAATCTAGCGTCACGGGAGTGGATACGTGAGTATAGCTCAGGAAGAGGGATATGAACCTCAGCGGTGGAACAGGAATGATAACGTCTGTTAAAGGTTTTTCTCCACTGTGTTACTGGCTTTATATATGCTCTTAGTCCATTTTCTGTCGTTACCATACATCTTTCTTTGTCACTGGTAACATTATTTATTTCAAATATCTTTCCTTGTTTGATTACATTGATAACGTTTCTCACTGTAATTCGACAGTGTCTTTTATTGAGACTGTTCCAGTGTGCCCTTCCAGCAGCTGTTTGTTGCTGTGACAGTTGTTGTTGAAGCAGGTGGTTTTTCTTTTGCAACAAAAATACTTGATGCTCTAGCTGTTGAATGGGTGAATCCATCATAAAAAAAACAGTTACGAGCTGGTCACGGGCATCAAATCAAGTAGCTGAATCCATCGTAAAAAGGCAGTTACGAGCTGGTCAACGGCACCAAATCAAGTTATGTGGCCGGGGGAGTGGACGGGAACGGCACCAAATCAAGTTAGATGTGACCGGGCTTGGTCACGGTGACAAATCAAGTCTAGTGTGACAGGGTGAGAATGGGGTGGAATCTTTTATCAATGTTCATCTGTTGTTTTACTGGCGACTGCCAGAGATGGTGATTACAGAATAGGAACATAACCCAGGTGGTTCTTTTGGAGACTCGTAACTGTGTTTATGTTTTAGGCTGCATGATCGTCGAAAATATGGTAACATTCTTTTCTCAATTACCTGATGTAAACAAACGACACTTCCTACTGACGTTCAGGAAATAAGGTCAAGCTGGATTAAATATGAATGAACACCTTTATTAAGTGTCTGCACACTCTGACAACTTCATAATAGTTCATAAATACATGTGCTTCTGCGGTATACAAACCAGTCATCCCAAGATATAACACACAGCCATCGAACTTACAAGATGGTCCAAAACCCCAAAATCACTGCCTCGCTCGTCTCGTGCCTAAAACCAACTCACTTAACCCCCTTCTCTCAAACCATCACTTCCGTCCTAACTAGTGGGCAATTCTACCCCAAGTTCGATGACGTCATTCCTGAACACTTTAATTAAATCACTCATAGGATTTGTGACTAGTGCTATTACACTAACTAGACACATTCAAATACTTAGTGTTTAATCTTGCTAAGTATTTTTACCCTAACTATAATTAAGTGGCAGCACCTTAGTGTTAATCCGACGTAACAGTCCGTACTGTCACACGGACTCCAATACGCGCTCCTCACCGAACCATAGCCCCAAAATGGAAAAGAAGGATATTATTTGCAACACATGTGCGGCAGAGGCCATATAGCCAGGTGGTGCCCTACTGAGCCAGAGAAGGCTAATGTGGAATGTGTTTTAGATATCATCAATAATGAAGACTGCGAGGTGTGTAGACAATTATTTGTACCGGATGGAAAACCTTTGCTGATTTGCGGGCATACTTTGCCCTGTCTTCTCTAGATGAAGATGGAAAACTCGAGCTCTGTTCGGGGTTGGTGCAGTCGAAGCAGGTGTTCGTGCTTAGGGCATGGGATGTACCACCATAGGGGTACGACGCTCCTGCATTAATGAGTCATGCTTGACAGGAAAGACAGTGAGGTGCATCACATTTGGGGGTAATGTGGAATATTACCCCATAGCCATTGTGGATATTGACACCCCTTTCTTGACAGGGACGGTGCGTGCTTGTGTTCTGAATAAACCAGTAGCAGACTTAATTGTCGGCAACGTACGCGGGGTGCGGAATTGCACACCGGCGGATATCCACGTATGGGAAAGTAATAGGAATTTAGTGGCTAATGTGGTGCTGACTAGGGTACAAGTAAGGACAGAGAAAGAGCGTGATAATCCGGATACTACTAGCGTCCCATCGACAGTAGATGAGGTTCTTGGCGTGCGAAATGTTACGGTTGGTGACTTCGCAGAGGGACAGAGAGCAGACAGGACTTTACTGAGACTGTTTGAGCTTGCGAATGCGGGAGAGGCTAGACAGACCAAAACGTCCCGCTACTGGTTCGAATATAAGAACCAGATCTTGACTCGGTATTTTGAGGAACAACAGCAGCTCCTGCGGCAAGTTGTGGTGCAAAGCCAGTTGAGAGAGAAGGTATTGGAGCTAGCGCAAAACTCCCAATTTGCTGGTCATATGGGAGGCGCTAGGATTCGATACAGAGTTCTCTCTCAATTGTATTGGCTTGCATGTAATACAGACATAAAATCGTATTGCAGGTCTTGTGCCGTGTGTCACAGACGGCTCATAAGGGTCGGTCGCCAAAGGCCCCAGTTCAAACAGTAGATTTGTCCCTGCGCCCATTCCAGAAGGTCACGGTCGAAATTATAGGCCCGTTGTCTGTAACGTCCGATAAGGGATTTGGTTTTATCCTCACGATGGTGGACTTGTGCACGAGGTGGCCGGAGGCGGTTCCCATGCGGTCGATTACCTCACAGGCAGTAGCTGAAGCACTTCAGCTATTATACAGCCGATTCGGTTTCCCAGAGTGCGTACTCTCTGACAGGGGAACTCAGTTTATTTCGAAGGAGATGCCGGAGGTTACTAAGTTGCTGGGGATTTCGCAGTCGTTCACCTCTCCCTACCACTCGCAGGCAAACGGGGTTTGCGAACGCCTATACGGTGCATTAAAACACATGTTGGGTAAAGTGACTGCCGACTTCAATCAAGATTGATATAGTTATCTTCCGGCAGTATTGTTTGCGTTCAGGGAAGCGCCGAACCAGAGTACGGGCTTCTCGACGTTTGAGCTGCTGTACGGGGAAAAACCCAGGAGACCGATGCACGTCCTAAAGGACTGGCTCGTAGGAAAACACTTAGACGGATCGGCGGTGTCCGCGTATGATTATGTTGTTCATCTACGCGAGAGGATAGTTATGTCGTGCGCGTAAGCACGAGAGAACTTGACCCAGGCGGTTATTCAGTACCGCCGGTACGCAAACCGGGGTACTAGGCTAATAAAATTTCGTTCAGGGGATGAAGTGTGATTGCTTCTACCAACAAAGGAAGACAGATTAAGCATCTCCTGGCAAGGTCCATTTCAAGTTCGAAAGAAGATAACTGATGTCGATTACATTGTACAGGTTAGGAATAAAGAGAAGGTGTTCCACGTTAACATGCTCAAGCTGTACGTGGAGCGAACACCCGAGCTATCTTCGGTGGTCAACGCCGTGGGTTCGCGGCGTTCGGGGGTAGCGGCGGCAATGGTGGTAGACAGTAGCGAAGACAGCTACGATGATGGTAACTTACAGCTGTCTCTCGTGCCGCTAGCCCCCTCCAAATCGTGGGCAGATGTGTCGGTGTGTACAGACCTAACCGATGGGCAGAGGGATCAGGTAGAGGCTTTACTGAGAGATTTCTGTGAGATGCTTTCGGATCTGCCCGGAAAGACGGATCTGAAAGTCCATGATATAACTCTAACTGATAACCAGCCGATCAGAGTTAAACCATACCCATTGCCGCTACATTGTAAAGCGGCGATCGAAAAGGAGATCGATGATATGGTTCGTCTGGACATCATCGCTCCCTCCGAATCCGCGTACTCTCCCCATGGTTGTGGTTAAGAAGAAGAACGGGTCCCTCCGAGTTTTTAATTGATTTTCGTAAGCTCAATAGTGTAACGGTAGTGGACGCAGAGCCTATGCCTGACTAGGAAGAGCTTCTGACCAAGCTCTCCTGTGCTTGATTCTTTAGTAAAGTAGGTTTAGCAAGGGGATACTGACAGGTGCCATTATCCGAGGCCGCAAAACCACTTACTGCGTTTGCAACTCTTAGAGGTCTATTTCAATTTAACTATATGTGTTTCGGGTTAGTCAATGCACCCGCCACCTTCGAGAGAATGACGAGGAAGCTACTAGGGCACAGAAACGATGTTATTACGTACATCGATGATATCTGCATATTTCACTATACATGGGAGCCGCATGTGGATGGGCTGTTCGCCGTGTTAAAGTGTCTAAAGACACGTGGACTCACTGCTCGCCCGAGCAAAGTGTCCATCGGTTACGCAGTGCTGAGCTTCCTGGGCCGTGTTGTCGACCATAACGTCATTAAACCTGAAGATGGGACAATGTCGAAAATTTTACGGTTGCAGTCGCCGAAGACGAAGAGGCAGGTGAAGAGTTTGTTAGGACTGATTAATTTTTATAATAAGTTCATCCCAGACTTTTCGACGTTGGCTGAGCCTCTTTCTGCATTCACCAAAAAAGAGCAGCCCAACAAAATAAAATGGGTTCCTAAATAAGAAGAAGCACTGGTTAAGATAAAAAACTGTTTTCCAAAAACCCTATCCTGAGATTACCAGATCGTGGAAGACCACTGATCTTACACACTGATGCGTCTTCATTAGGCATTGGGGCCTGTCTCATGCAGGATCATGCAGGGTCACTCCATCCAGTGTTGTATGTCAGTCGAAAGCTGTTGCCAGCAGAAACTAGATACTCTACGATTGAGAGGGAGTGCCTTGCGATTGTCTGGGCGGTGTCTAAGCTGACACGATACCTGTTGGGGGCGCATTTTTTCCTCCAAACAGATCACAAACCACTGCTATAATTGCAGTCGGCTAAATCCACGAGTGCTAAGGTGACACACTGGGCATTATTGCTGCAGCAATTCAACTTTACTATTTTACCAATTCAGGGGGTACATAACATTGTAGCGGATGTCCTGTCCAGGTTATGAGGTTGGTGTGGGACAGGAGCATCCGTAGAGAGTATTTACATTGGTTTATGGAATTAATGTATTAAAATCGCTAGAGTTGATTTTTTGAAAATGTATTACGGTATGTGATTTATGTGTCATGATGCAATAAAGGCAATATGGATAAAGTTATACTCAACGTATGTGTAAATCATGTTATAATATAAGGTATATTTGCAGCGTGCAGAAAGGATCGTTTATACTATAAGATTATGTCTTATTATTGTTGCTTAGATATGAATAACTAATATGTAACATATGTTGTGTTTGACAGACCAGGTTTGGACAGTCGTTGTTATTTTTCACGACTACCAGTACCTGGGATGGATTAGTTCATGCTCATATTGTGTTTAGTACATAGGGTGAGAAGGCATGAACGACTATGAAGTTGGACAAATTTGGCACTCTCGAGGTAGATGAGGAGATGTCGTCTCGGCATTTTGTTCGTCCATACTCCGAACGGGGTTGGGCGTGACTCCTCCGGTGGAAGAAAACTTCGTTTTCTTTCTTAAGGGGGTGGGGAGGGGGGGGGGGGGGGGTAGGGGGGTATAACAGTATATATGTTCGACAAAATATTAAGTTGGTCACGCTGTGAGTGGCAATATTGAGATAATGAAAAAACCCGTTTGGTCAGCTGACCGGAAGCGAGGTGGACACAAATTCTGGCGTAAAAAGTGTGTTGACTTGCTGGCCATCGATCGGGATAGATCGTCTTTATGTTCCCTCTCAGCGTTTCCTGGAAAGAGTTTGCTATCGTTGTTTTAATTTAGTGCTTGCCTTTTCTTCATGCGATCTTTAGATGGTAGTGCATAATGCTAGAGTGTTAATGTATTTTTCTAGTGGCATTTCCTTAGACAGGTGATGTTGAGTCATTTGTGGTTTAATTTTCCTTGATCGTATAGTCCGTTCGGAAATTCGTGCCCACAGAAAGCGTCAATTTTCTCCAAAACTGTTTGTTGTATACACATGATTTTGGCATGCAGTCTTAGATTTTCCATGCAGTTAAGATTTTGCTATCATTACATCCACAGCTGTCTCGTAATTTGCAAAACGGCGATTTTCTTTGATCTTCTTGGAACATTTGCCTAAATCTGCCCGTAACATTAATTCTTACAGTAAATCACAACATTTGTGCGACAAGACGGCTCAAAGGCGTGTCCTAAATGTGTGAATAGTTGTTCACGTGATTTTGATACGAGGAATGATGATATGATAATGAACCATGACAGCAGTAAATCATGAGGATGCTATGACGAATCGTAACTGTTTATGTGTTATTATAGATTGGCATATGAAATTAGTTTATCGCAAACGAAGGAATGCGATTGACGTGCCTCATTCCGAATCGGACGACTCCAATAAGTTCACAACAGTTATTGCTTGGATAAACTGCAAGCCATCTCGCTGCCAGTAATCTTCTTCTTCCTGGAGCACGTGTTCTTCACGTTTAGCACATTACTCTGTGTCTATTCGTGAAAGGGCCTCACGAGTCATGTCTTTAACATCGCACGTTTTAAAAGTGGTGTTCTGGGCGGCCACTTGCTCTTTAACTCTAGCCCAAACCAGCTCTATTGGGTTCAGGTGAGACTGGTAAGGTGGGAGTCGAAGATAAACATGACCCTGCTCTTGGATGATTTTATCAATCAGACACACTTTTGCCTTATTCCTCTGTCTCACTGTGGTGGGTTTTGATGTTATTAAGTGTGGTTGCTATTTTACTTAGTGTACTGAATGAGGTCATCTGTGAAGGTCCATGAGGATAACAGTTTATGTGAGTTTACAGAGAACCTTGCTACTACCACCTATGACCTCAAGCAGACTTATTTGTGACTAATATGACTGATAGCTACGTCTAATGTCTAGGGTAATGAAATGTGGTGTGCTGGTAATTAAGTACTTAAACACACACACACAAACACTAATATTAAGCTCTATGATCAAGTCAATTAACACTGTGTTAAATTTTAGAAATTTCAATTTTTTAAAAATTTATTTTGTCCTGAACCAAGTTTTTCTTCTGGTCAGGACTTTTAAATAAAATATGAATCAGTTTCAATAAAATTACATAGAATCGGGTAAGCACATGAAAGACTTGTACATATATATATAAGTTGAATTTACTAATATTGTTACTAACTAAAAGTCTTTAGGAATTAGTGCTGGATGTCGGGTCGGGGTATTTTCATCATACCCAGTCTGTGGTTAATAGTGTTCATTTGCTCTTTAAACAGGATTAATGGTGGAAAAAGTTATTAATACACAAGGGAGTTTCTAGTATACTATGTTGGTTGATGAATTTCCGCAGGCCAGGTCTTCAATACTTAACTGGCCTGTGACGACTGAAGAAAGTTGTTCCTTAGGCCCACTCCTCACATGCTCTGAGGTAGTATGGTAGGCATCTCATTTCATGCAATGGTGTATTCGTCAGAACATCTGGCACTAGCACAGTGCCAGACAAAGAAACTCTGAAACCACAAAATTAGGCTATGTCTTAACATACTACCTAATCCACCATGTTTACAAGCATAAATATATTGAATTAACCAAACAGGGTCAGATCTCTCTGACCGACCCAGCACATCTACATCCAGGCTGTTATCAAGTAGCACTAGTTCCATTCCTCTCCTCTATGGACTGCACTGCATCTGAAATACTTTCATTAATCTCTTTTTTCCCTATAATAAGGTGGGTGATATGTTTCCACCTGACCACCTGAAAAGAAACATCGGTATTCCACCTTTCTGATAGTTTATCATATTATATTTCAATTTCTAGGCCCTGGAACAGTTGGCTGGGGACCTAGAATAAGTACTCACTTGTCGTAATCATTTTTCATTATATGGCAGTATCAATCACTCAGAATTGTTAAATAAAAAGTTAATAATTTCTTCCTTACCACAATTCAAAATGAAAACACACAGTTATGTTGAAATAGCACAAACTCAGCTGAGCTGCTGGCTAGACTAGGGCGTCCCACTACTATTAGCATATATATTCAATGGACGACAAACTTCTTAGCCTCAACGATCTGCTTGTATGGACAGTCTTCAACACAATGGCAACTGGCCGGCAAATTTTCCAATAATCTTGACTATTTCGTCCAATGAGAGTACTGCCCCTTTTAGAAATTTAAAATTTCAAACTAAATGTCCAATTTTTGGTCAAATGTGAAGTTATTTCTATCGGTCGGTCTGTCCTAACTTGTCATTTCCCAAGTTTGGACTTGGTTTTGGGCCCAACTACAAAAAACTATTCAAATTTTTCCTCACCCACTGCTTAGATTTCTACTGCGAAGATATTTTTAGATTATATCCTCCTTTGACTCCCCCTTGTTTACATGTACTTTTTTCCCTACCTTCGTCTCAAGGACGCGTCAAATGTAACTTTAGTGAATGCAAAACTAACATGTGTTTGCGAGTCTGCATCGAACAAATCAGTCTTTTGTAAATAACTTCCGAATTATCTGTCTGTCCTTTTATTTGAAAGCATATTATTTATCAGGAAAAGATAAACTTTTAAACTAGCTAATTTTTGTGATTCTAAACCTATTAATAAGAAATTCCATATTTTTTTCCATGTTAGTCTTGACATCCCTACTACCACTCGTTCACTTCTTTTCCATGTGCTGTCCAGCTATTTTCGAGAGTTTTACGTCACTCTAAATAAGAGCTAAGTCTGTTTTCGTGACTTAAGTGGCTACATTTTCTTACTTTACCTCGTATTTCAAACACTAACTACGAGTTCGCGCGTATGTTAGACTTAGATTCAAACGCTTGCAGACAGCATCATTTTTTTCTTCCCTCCTTTTCTTACCCCGTCTGAACGGATAGGCCTTTCACTTCCCCATGTTATAATTAGTTTTTTCTTTCAATGACACTAGAAAACGATGGTACGGTCTACCAAATCAACGCGCTTGTGGCGTGGGCGAAAAAGCCGCAGCGTAACTTGACTATATTTTATTCCTACATTTTATTTTAACTTTTATCTTTATAATGGAGGATTTTATCGCTGTATCAATGTATTCCACCACAAATCTCCTCACTTGAGAACATGCACTAATGCAAGTTCCAAAACCAGTGATACACATTGATAAAATCAACTCCTTACGCCTGTTGAATACTCTAAATTTGATCACAGGGGTGCCTACTGAGGAAATCTGCACCGACGTTCTGTGACCCCGGAATATATTCAATGGTAAATTGATATGGCTGTAATAATAAAGACCATCGTAACAATCTGGCATTTTTATGCTTGGCCTATGATAAGAATACGAGAGGCTGATGATCCGTCTGGACCACGAATGTTCTCCTATATAGATAGATTTTGAACTATTTTATCCCCCAGATTAACGCTAAACACTCTTTTTCGCTTGTGGAATAGCCTTGTTCCGCTTTGTTCAACTTGCGGCTAGCATAAGCGACTGGGTTCAGTTCCCCATTGGGTGAAGAGGACCTTTGCAACAAAGTAGCCCCCAGGCCCACATTGCTTGCGTCCGTTCTCACCACAAAATCCTGAGTCAAATCAAGCAATTTGAGAATAGGCTTGCTAGTAAGTTTTTCCTTTAACTCTTGGAATGCCAATTCACACTGCGCTGACCAAACAATTTTATCTGGATTTCGCTTGCGAGTCAAGTCAGTCAGAGGAGCACATACATAATTAAAATTTTTGATATATTTTTGGTAAAAACCGCACAACGACACGAATGATCGCACGTCTTTCTTTGTTTGTGGTCTAGGTGCTCTCTGCAGTTTTTCCAAGTTCTTGGGGTCAGGGGTCATGTTACTCTGATATACAGTATGTCCCAAGAATTCCAACTCTTTGCATCCAATACAACACTTTGTTGGTCTAGCAGTCAAGTTTGCTTCTCTGAGCCTATCAAATAGCATATTCAGAGAGTTAACGTGTTCTTCAAATGTTTCTGTAACGATGAGGATATCATTCATGAAATTCGTGATACATGGATTATTCAGGGGATCCAACAATTTGCGCATCATTCTAGAAAACACACTCTGAGCATTTTTCAATCCGAATGGCAACATGGTGAATTCATAATGCCTTTCCGAGGTGCTAAAAGCTAAATAAGGTCGAACCTCAGGCTTCACTGGAATCTGGTAATAGCCTTTGCTAAGATCCACCTTCAAAAAATATTTTGCCTTGTTCAGTCTGGCAAATAACTGTTTTGTGTCCGGTAAGGGATCCACCTGACCTTCTGTGAGAGCATTCAGTTTCCTGTAATCTATGCACAGTCTATGTTCCCCAGACGGTTTCCTCAACAAAACTACACTGGAACTGTAGGGAGATTCACTGTGAGAAATAATCCCTTCTTTCAACAAATAATCTATCTCCTCTTTCAATGCTTTCTCCTTAGCGAACGGAACAGAATAGGCTCTCATACAGATTGGTGTTGATTTTACCAGCTTCATATCATACTCTAGCAAAATAGTATGCCGCGGTTTGTCTGTTAACACATCTGTATGTTCCTCCAGAACCTGTTGAACTCTCTCCCTCTGATTTTCAGTCAGGTGTTTACTGACTTTTACCTGTGCGGCTGTCTCACAGGGGTGTAATGGGTATTCATGTTAGGTGAGTGGTTCCTTTTTCATTTCGGTTGCAATAGCCAAGGTCAGTAGAGGGGTGCCTTCCTGGATTTATCTGTCCAGATACTTCTTTAAAAGGTTTACATGATATATTTTTTCCTTCCCCTTTTTGTCAATCTTATAATTTGTTCTAGACACCTTCTCTAAAACTGTATATGAACCCTGCCATCCAATTTGCAACTTATTATGGCTGCCGGGTAGTAGAAGAAGTACTTTCTCTCCCACAGCTAATTCTATGTCCTTTGCTTTCTTATTGAAATAAGCTGCATGTTTCTTCCTGGCTTGTCTCAAATTATCATTTGCCAGTTTCCATCCAGCTTTCAGACGAGTGGTCAGCTCGTTCACATAGTTATATGATGAGGTAACAGTTTCCTCTGCCTTTGTGGTGCAATTACAGTGATGCAACGTTAAACTTCCTCCAATTATAAAGATAACAGGTAAAATAACATGTAAGGATAAAAATATAGGCAAGATATGCCGGTGGTTCTTCACCTACGCCAGCGTTTTCTAGGGTCATTGAACATTAACTAGTTAGAACATGCAGACAAACGGTTTATCCTTTTAGACGGGGTAGAAACGGAGATAAAAGAAAAAAAATGTGACGGTCTGAACACGTGTTTGAATCTAAAGTCTAGAAGACGCAATTTGTAGTTTTTAAAGAAAAAATTACGCCACTAGTTGACACAATGTAAGAAAGTGGACGAAAAAACGACCTTAGCTCTTGTTAGAAACAGACGTATCTTGGACGGTTTACGGTAATTGGTCGTTTTAGTTTGAATATAGCGGCAAACGCCGTACACGAAGGTTCAAAAACAAATTTCAAACTAACCTTGAAAAAGTAGGTTTTTTCTTAATAATAAGTTTAGGAGAATAAAAACTAGCTAGTTTGATAGCCCATCTTAATCTGAGAATTAATATACTTTTAATTACACAGACGGACAGATAACACGGAAGATATTGACGAAAGACTGTATTGTTCACTACCGTCTAGCAGACAGTTTTTTGTGCATATTTTCACTAAAGTTACATTTTGACGTCCTTGAGACTAAAAATGCAAAAACAAACTGCAGATGGACTAGGGGCAGGGTATTAGGATAGTAGCTAAAAATAACTTAGCATAGAATCTTAGAAGTAGGGGGAGACAAAATTTGTGTAGTTTTTTCTTGTAGTTTCGTCCAAAAACAAGTGTAATTTTGGGGAAAACCAAGTTGGGACGGACAGACCGACAGAAAAATACTACACACTAGACTGAGACTGGACCGAAATTGGACATTTGTAGTTAGAATATTCGAAAGGTAGAGGGGAAGTTCGCTGATTGGACAGAAGCTTTCATATTATGGAAAGAAAGACGCCCGCTAGTGCCATTTTGTATAAGACTGTCCATTTACACAGTTCGTTAATGCTAAAAGAGTGATTCCCAGAAAATATTATATGTTATTAGTGGGACGCCATACTCTAGCCAGCAGCTCAGCTGAGTTTTGCTAGTACAACGTAACAGTGTATTCAATTTTGAATTGTGGTAAGGGAAAAAGCATTTACCTTTTTTATTTTAATATTTTGAGTGATTGATACTGAAATGTCATGAAAAATGATTACGACAAGTGAGTGCTTATTCTAGGTCCCCAGCCGCAGTCCAGGGCCTGGAGACAAACAAATAATATAGGAAAACATATCTAAGACTATAGAAGACAGATCTATATTTGAGATCAGTGGGAACATATCACCCACCTTATTGGATGGAAGAGGAAACTATTGAACATATTTCGGATGCAATGCAGTCATGGGAAACTGGTGCTATTGGATAACACCTGGGTGAGATGTGCTGAGTTGGTCAGAGAGATCTGACCCGATCTTTGTATTGTTTGTTTTGCTTTGTTGTGTATAAAATTTGTGCAGTAGGCAGTGTGTTGACACATGGCACAAATTTTGGTTTCAAAGTTTCTGGTCTGGCACTATGCTAGTGCCAGATGCTTTGTAGAAGTACAAGAGTGGATGCCTAAGCAGCCTACCATTTTACTCCAGCTACTGTGAGGAGTGGGCCACTTGAATTCTTTACTGCATCGTCACAGGCCAGATAAGTGAAAACCTGGCCTGCTGTGGATTCATCAAACTATTCCACAAATACAATAAATAAATAAACCAAATCCTATTGTATAAACACTATAGCTCAGTCCATATGTCAAGGACAATGAACATTATAAACAGAGATTGGGCATGATGACACCACCCCGACTAGCCATCCAGTGCTAGTTTTCCCAAAACACTGTAGTTATTATTAATATTAACCAATGTAACAATATATCTATGTACAAAATTTTCATTTGATTGTTCAATATATATATGCACCTTTATTGATAAATACATATTGTTTCATACGTCCTGACCAGAAGAAACATTTGGTTCAGGACTAAATAAATTCAAAACATTGTCAAACTTAAATTCTAAAAGCCAGTGTTAGTTGATTTGATCATAGAGCTTATTATTATTATTATTAGACTTAGTGTTTACATGTGTGTGTCTGTGTATTTATTTACCTACACATTACATTTCATTACCCTAGACATTAAACGTAGCTAACATACATAATAGCAGAATAGGTCTGTTTGAGGTCGTAAGTGGTAGCGGAAAGGCATTTTGTAACTCACATAAACTGTTATCTTCAGGAGCCTTCACAGCTGACCTCATCCAGTACACTAGGTAACATATCGACCACGCATTAACATCAAAATCCACTACAAATATTGGGTAGCTCTTGTCCGGAATTTAGGTTTATCAAAGATATTAGGGTCTCCTGGTCCGGGAATTAAACTATTGGGGGCATAAGTTGTATAAATTTAACAGTGTCCCTAAAATTAAAAGTGGAAAATAAAAGTTGATGAATCTTCACAGCCAGTGGTAATTAATTAATTAGTATATTACTTTAGTAATTATATACTTGTAATTTACCTTGGTCATTGTTAAATTGTGTGATATAGTATGGCAGATCTAGCCAAATTCAGATCGGCTGCTGTGCTGACGGCGAAGGAAATGAACATGGATGGTCAGGTTTTAATTCAATATGTAACGTCAGAATGTGACAAGCATATTGAAAGGGAAGATAGGAGGTTCGCTGAAGAGAAGAGGTTACAAATTGAGGCTGATAAAGAACTTACGAGGCTGAAGATTAAGGCTGACATGGAGGCTAGGGCATTGGAGGCAGAAGAAAAACGACAGCAAAGGGAGGCAGAAGAAAAACGACAGCAAAGGAGGCAGAGGAAAAGAGACAGGCTGCTGAGGCAGAAGATAGAAGATTGCAAAGGGAGCACGAATTACGACTAAGGGAGCTGGAATTACAAGGCCATGCTCCGGAAAATGATGCCAGCCCCTTTGCCTCAGATGCTACGCCTAGTCAGGGAGCCTCAACCTCAGCTATTGGCTTTCATTTAGACCATTTTGTTGCGAAAGACGATGACATAGAGGGGTACCTAAGTAGATTTGAACTATTGGCTACTACGTATGGGTTGGAAAGAGAGAGGTGGAGTCTTAAGTTATCCCAGGGGATTAGAGGTACTTCTTATGAAGTTTTTGCTAAAATGAATAGAGACGACCAAGACAATTATGACATGCTAAAGCAGGCTTTATTATTGAGATATGAAAAGAATGGTGAATTTTATCGTAAGAAGTTTAGAAATGCCAAACTTTTGTCTGGGGAGACATACCACCAATTCTCTGCCAGACTGGAAACCTATTTGGAGAAATGGACTGCTCTGGGGAAGACCCAAGATATCAAAGAAATGATCATGATAGAGCAATTAAGAGAGTCCATGGCTCCAGACCTGAGAAAATTTCTCATGGAACAAGGTGCAGAGAGGTTGGGGGAGGTTTTGAATGTCGCTGAGAGGTATCAGGCAGCCGAGGCAGAAGTAAGTGGCTCTAAAAAGAAACATATAGAAAATTTTAAAGCCCCACAGCACTTTAATAAATTTGATACCAGAGATCAAGGTAATAAAGGTAGGACAAACTTTGATATGCCACGAAATGATTATCGTGATAGAAACTCACAGTTCAATGACCAAAAATATAATGAAAGAAAACCTTTTAACCAAGGAAAGAGATGGTGCAAATGGTGTAAAGAGACAACCATAACACCGAATTCTGTAAAAGGAAACCTTCAAGCATTGCTGCAATGAAATCGGGGAACCAGAGATTATAGGTTAATCCTAATGGACAGCAGGAACCTTATCACCCCCAAGTTTGTGAGGATGTTATTTGTAATGGGGTCACCATAAGGTGCCTATATGATACAGGTTTGGATTATGATTCAGTTGTGAAGGCTAGCCTAGTGGACCCAAGTCAGTATACCACCGAAACAGTGGAAATACAAGGGGCGACTAAGGACATACCACTCTTGACACTTCCCATCGCAAGGATAACGGTGAAAACTCGCTATGTGGAAGAAGAAATCAGAGCAGCAGTGAAAGATGAACCAATCTACCCTCTGATATTGGGGTGTAGATACGTCTTCTTGGGGAATCCCGAGAGACCTGTGATTATGGCGACAGTGCAGACCAGGTCACAGTCAAAGGAGGAAGAAGGTGAACCTATAATTGCTCATCCAGAAGAGATGAGGAAGGCGCAGGCTGAGGATAGGACACTCAAGCCATGTTTTAAAAAAGTGCTCAAATGCCACACACACAAAGCAAGGGAGAGTATTTTATGAGGAACAAAGTATTATACAGGAAGACAGGAACTAGATCCACTGGTCAAGGACAGTTGGTTCTTCCCAAGGCATATAGGGCAAATTTAATAAGGAGCTTACATGTTGGAAAAGATGGTGACCATGAGAAAGTAGGTACTATCTGCCAAAAGGTTGCTCGAAGATACTATTGGCCCGACGTAAATGTCGATATTGAGAACTTTGTAGAAGCATGTGGCGTATTTCATGAGGGAACACCCACACAGGGAAAAAATGTGCAGGACCTAGAAACGCCACGGGGCAAACTTAGGCCTGGAAGGAAAAATAATTATAATAAAGTAGACAAAGTGGAATGGGAGCCCCCTTTTTACACCCAGTCTCCACTTGAATGTATTAACATGGCCACTATGCGACGAGTACAAAGAGTAATTTTACCCCAGAATAAGCTGACAATCCCTCGGTCAGCATTATATAAACTGGAGGAAACTAAACGAGAGCGAAGATCTCTCACAAGTAATGTAAAGTAGGATGACAAACCCAAGAAAGAAATTGGTAGTGGTCGATTTGTGAGTGATGATTCTAGGAAGAAAAATCCTCACTATAATGCTTCTAATGGAAAGGGCCCGACGGGTGCCATGAAAAATAAGTATGAAAATTTAAAAGTCCATATGTAACTTATTAAGGACCTAGACAGATGAGAAAGCAGAAGAGACTGTTACCTCATCCTATCAATATGTGAACGAGCTGACCACTCGTCTGAAAGCTGGATGGAAACTGGCAAATGATAATTCTAGACAAGCCAGGAAGAAACATGCAGCATATTTTAATAGGAAAGCAAAGGACAGAGAATTAGCTGTGGGAGAGAAAGTGCTTCTTCTACTACCCGGCAGGCAAAATAAGTTGCAAATTGGATGGCAAGGTCCATATACGGTTCTAGAGAAGGTGTCTAGAACAAACTATAAAATTGACAAAAAGGGGAAGGAAAAAATATATCATGTAAACCTTTTAAAGAAGTATCTGGACAGACCAATCCAGGAAAGCACCCCCTTACTGACCTTGGCTATCGCAACTGAAATGAAAAAGGAACCACTCACCTCACATGAATACCAATTACACCCCTGTGAGACAGCCGCACAGGTAAAAAATAGTAAGCACCTGACTAAAAATCAGAGGGAGAGAGTTCAACAGGTTCTGGAGGAACATACGGATGTGTTAACAGATAAACCAGGACATACAAATTTGCTACAGTATGACATGAAGCTGGTAGACTCAACACCATTCTGTATGAGAGCCTATTCTGTTCCGTTCGCTAAGGAGAAGGCATTGAAAGAGGAAATAGATTATTTGTTGAAAGAGGGGATTATTTCTCACAGTGAATCTTCTTTTAGCTCCAGTGTAGTTTTGTTGAGGAAACCGTCTGGGGAACATAGACTGTGCATAGATTACAGGAAACTGAATGCTGTCACAGAAGGTCAGGTGGATCCATTACCAGACACAAAACAGTTATTTGCCAGATTAAACAAGGCAAAATACTTTTCGAAGGTGGATCTTAGTAAAGGCTATTACCAGATTCCAGTGAAGCCTGAAGTGAGACCTTATTTAGCTTTTAGCACCTCGGAAGGACATTATGAATTCAACATACTACCATTCGGATTGAAAAATGCTCCGAGTGTATTTTCTAGGATGATGCGCAAATTGTTGGATCCGCTGAATAATCCATGTATTACAAATTTCATGGATGATATTCTCGTCGCCACGGAAACATTTGAAGAACACATTAACTCTCTGAATATGTTATTTGATAGGCTCAGAGAAGCGAACTTAACTGCTAGACCAACAAAATGTTGTATTGGATGCAAAGAGTTGGAATTCTTGGGACATACTGTATATCAGGGTAACATGACCCCTGACCCCAAGAACTTGGAAAAACTGCAGAGAGCACCTCGACCGCAAATAAAAAAAGACGTGCGATCATTCGTGTCGTTATGTGGGTTTTACCAAAAATATATCAAAACTTTTAACTCTATATGTGCTCCTCTGACTGATCTGACTCGCAAGGGAAATCCAGATAAAATTTTTTGGTCAGCGCAATGTGAATTGGCATTTCAAGAGTTAAAGGAAAAACTCACTAGCAAGCCTATTCTCAAATTGCCTGATTTGACACAGGACTTTGTGTTGAGAACAGACGAAAGCAATGTAGGCCTGGGGGCGGCTCTGTTGCAAAGGTCCTCTTCACCCAATGGGGAACTGAACCCAGTCGCTTATGCAAGCCGCAAGTTGAACAAAGCGGAACAAGGATATTCCACAAGCGAAAACGAATGTTTAGCGTTAATCTGGGCAATAAAAAAGTTCCAAATCTATCTGTATGGTAGGACTTTTGTGGTCCAGACAGATCACCAGCCTCTCGTGTTCTTATCTCAGGCCAAGCATGAAAATGCAAGATTGTTAAGATGGTCTTTATTGTTGCAACCATATCAGTTTAATATTGAATATATCCCGGGATCACAGAATGTCGGTGCAGATTTCCTCAGTAGGCACCCCTGTGATCAAAATTAGAGTAGTTGGCAGGCGTGAGAAGTTAATTTTATCTATGTGTATCACCGGTTTAGGAACTTGCATTAGTGCATGTTCTCAGGTGGGGAGATGTGTGGTGAAATTACAGTGATGCCACGTTAAAATTCCTCCAATTATAAAGATAAAAGGTAAAATAACATGTAGGGATAAAAATATAGGCAAGATATGCCAAGGCTTCTTCACCTACGCCAGCGTTTTCTAGGGTCATTGAACATTAACTAGTTAGAACATGCAGACAAACGGTTTATCCTTTTAGACGGGGTAGAAACGGAGATAAAAGAAAAAAAATGTGACGGTCTGAACACGTGTTTGAATCTAAAGTCTAGAAGACGCAATTTGTAGTTTTTAAAGAAAAAATTACGCCACTAGTTGACACAATGTAAGAAAGTGGACGAAAAAACGACCTTAGCTCTTGTTAGAAACAGACGTATCTTGGACGGTTTACGGTAATTGGTCGTTTTAGTTTGAATATAGCGGCAAACGCCGTACACGAAGGTTCAAAAACAAATTTCAAAACTAACCTTGAAAAAGTAGGTTTTTTCTTAATAATAAGTTTAGGAGAATAAAAACTAGCTAGTTTGATAGCCCATCTTAATCTGAGAATTAATATACTTTTAATTACACAGACGGACAGATAACACGGAAGATATTGACGAAAGACTATATTGTTCACTACAGACTAGCAGACAGTTTTTTGTGCATATTTTCACTAAAGTTACATTTTGACGTCCTTGAGACTAAAAATGCAAAAACAAACTGCAGATGGACTAGGGGCAGGGTAGGAGAATAGTAGCTAAAAATAACTTAGCATAGAATCTTAGAAGTAGGGGGAGACAAAATTTGTGTAGTTTTTTCTTGTAGTTTCGTCCAAAAACAAGTGTAATTTTGGGAAAAACCACGTTGGGACGGACAGACCGACAGAAAAATACTACACACTAGACTGAGACTGGACCGAAATTGGACATTTGTAGTTTGAATATTCGAAAGGTAGAGGGGAAGTCCGCTGATTGGACAGAAGCTTTCATATTATGGAAAGAAAGACGCCCGCTAGTGCCATTTTGTATAAGACTGTCCATTTACACAGTTCAAGACTATAGAAGACAGATCTATATTTGAGATCAGTGGGAACATATCACCCACCTTATTGGATGGAAGAGGAAACTATTGAACATATTTCGGATGCAATGCAGTCATGGGAAACTGGTGCTATTGGATAACACCTGGGTGAGATGTGCTGAGTTGGTCAGAGAGATTGGACCCGATCTTTGTAATTGTTTGTTTTGCTTTGTTGTGTATAAAATTGGTGCAGTAGGCAGTGTGTTGACACATGGCACAAATTTTGGTTTCAGAGTTTCTGGTCTGGCACTATGCTAGTGCCAGATGCTTTGTAGAAGTACAAGAGTGGATGCCTAAGCAGCCTACTATTTTACTCCAGCTGCTGTGAGGAGTCGGCCACTTGAATTCTTTACTGCATCGTCACAGGCCAGATAAGTGAAAACCTGGCCTGCTGTGGATTCATCAAACTATTCCACAAATACAATAAATAAATAAACCAAATCCTATTGTATAAACACTATAGCTCAGTCCATATGTCAAGGACAATGAACATTATAAACAGAGATTGGGCATGATGACACCACCCCGACTAGCCATCCAGTGCTAGTTTTCCCAAGACACTGTAGTTATTATTAATATTAACCAATGTAACAATATATCTATGTACAAAATTTTCATTTGATTGTTCAATATATATATATGCACCTTTATTGATAAATACATATTTTTTTATACGTCCTGACCAGAAGAAACATTTGGTTCAGGACTAAATAAATTCAAAAAATTGTCAAACTTAAATTCTAAAAGCCAGTGTTAGTTGATTTGATCATAGAGCTTATTATTATTATTATTAGACTTAGTGTTTACATGTGTGTGTCTGTGTATTTATTTACCTACACATTACGTTTCATTACCCTAGACATTAAACGTAGCTAACATACATAATAGCAGAATAGGTCTGTTTGAGGTCGTAAGTGGTAGCGGAAAGGCATTCTGTAACTCACATAAACTGTTATCTTCAGGAGCCTTCACAGCTGACCTCATCCAGTACACTAGGTAACATATCAACCACGCAATAACATCACAATCCACTACAGCCTTCTCATCTGTCCACGTCCTTAATAAGGTTACATATGGACTTTTAACTTTTCTGACATAGTTTTCATAATATTGGAAGCCTTATTTTGAGGACGTTTTTTCCTATTGTCATCACATAAGAATCTTCCACTACCAATTCTGTTCTTGGAGTTGTCTCCCCACTTTAAATTCTTTGTGAGAGATCTTCTCTCTCTTTTTTTTCCTCCAGTTCACATAATTCCGACCGAGGGATTGTCGGCTTATTCTGGGGTAAAACATCTCTTTGTACTCGTCGCATAGTGGCCATGTTAATACATTCAAGTGAAGACTGTGTGTGAAAAGGGGGCTCCCATTCCACTTTGTCTACTTTATTATAATTATTTTTCCTTCCAGGCCTAATTTTGCCCCGTGGCGTTTCTAGGTCCTGCACATTTTTTTCCCTGTGTGGGTGTTCCCTCATGAAATACGCCCCATGCTTCTACAAAGTTCTCAATATCGACATTTACGTCGGGCAAATAGTATTTTCGAGCAACTTTTTGGCAGATGGTACCTATTTTCTCATGGTAACCATCCTTTCCAACATGTAAGCTCCTTATTAAATTTGCCCTATATGCCTTGGGATGTACCAACTGTCCGCGACCAGTGGATCCAGTTCCGGTCTTCCTGTATAACAATTTGTTCTTCATATAATAATCTCCATAGCTTGGAGGTGTGTGACATTTGGGCAATTTTTTAAAACATGGCTTGAGTGTCCTATCCTCAATCTGCGCCTTCCTCATTTCCTCTGGATGAGCATTTTTAGGTTCACCTTCTTCCTTCTTTGACTGTGACCTTGTCTGCACTGTCGCCATGATCACAGGTCTCTTGGGATTCCCCCAAAAGACGTATCTACACCCCAATATCAGAGGGTAGATTGGTTCATCTATCACTGCTGCTCTGATTTCTTCTTCCACATAGCGAGTTTTCACCGTTATCCTTGCGATGGGAAGTGTCATGAGTGGTATGTCCTTAGTCGCCCCTTGTTTTTCCACGGTTTCGGTGGTATACTGATCTGGGTTCACTAGGCTAAACCTCACAACTGAATCAAAATCCAAACCTGTATCATATAGGCACCTTGTGGTGACCCCGTTACAAACAACATCCTCACAAACTGCGGGGGTGATAAGGTTACTGCTGTGCAGTAGGTTTAACCTTTAATCTCTGGTTCCCCGATTTCATTGCAGCAATGTTAGAAGGTTTCCTTTTACAAACTTCGGTGTTATGGTTGTCCTTCCTACACCATTTACACCACCTCTTTCCTTGGTTAAAAGGTTTTCTTTTATTATATTTTTGGTCATTGAACTGTGAGTTTCTATCACGATAATCATTTCGTGGCATATCAAAGTTTGTCCTACCTTTGTTACCTTGTTCCCTGCTATCAAATTTATTAAAGTGCTGTGTGGCCTTAAAATTCTCTATATGTTTCTTTTTAGTGCCAGCTACCTCTGCCTGGGCTGCTTGATACCTCTCAGCGACATTCAATACCTCACCCAACCTCTCTGCACCTTGTTCCATGAGAAACTTTCTCAGGTCTGGAGCCATGGACTCTCTTAATTGCTCTATCATGATCATTTCTTTAAGATCTTGGGTCTTCCCCAGAGCAGTCCATTTCTCCAAATAGGTTTCCAGTCTGGCAGAGAATTGGGGGTATGTCTTCCCAGACAAAAGCTTGGCATTTCTAAACTTCTAACGATAAAATTCACCATTCTTTTCATATCTTAATAACAGAGCCTGCTTTAGCATGTCATAATTGTCTTGGTCTTCTCTATTCACTTT
The DNA here is from genome assembly GCA_024509875.1 of Oreohelix idahoensis. NCBI lineage: Eukaryota > Metazoa > Mollusca > Gastropoda > Stylommatophora > Oreohelicidae > Oreohelix > Oreohelix idahoensis. The sequence goes on along the minus strand of JAMPIV010004871.1, from coordinate 244,746 downwards.
TGCAAACACTTCATAAGATGTTCCCTCAAGACCCTGAGATAACTTTAGGTTCCACCTTTCTCTCTCTAACCCATATGTGGTAGCCAACAGTTCAAACCTACTTAGAAAACTTTCTATGTCATCGTCTTTCTCAACAAAATGGTCTAAATGAAAACCCATAGCTGAGGTTGAGGCTCCCTGACTAGCAGTGGCATCGGAGGTAAAGGGGCTGGTACCATTTTCAGGAGCATGGCCTTGAAATTCCAACTCCCTAGTCGTAACTCGTGCTCCCTTTGTAATCTCCTATCTTCTGCTTCCCTTTCAGCAGCCTGTCTCTTTTCCTCTCTTTCAGCAGCCTGTCTCTTTTCCTCTGCTTCTAATTTCTTCTCTTCCAATTAGAGCCGCTTTATTTCAGCCTCCCTATCCGCCTCCAATGCCTTAGCCTCTTTGTCAGTTTCAATCTGCATCCTCTTAAGTTCTTTGTCAGCCTCAATTTGTAACTGTAATTTTCTTTCTTCTGTTAACTTCCTATCTTCCCTTTCAATATACTTGTCGCATTCTGAAGTTACATACTGGATCAAAGCCTGACCCTTCATATTCATTTCTTTAGCAGTCAGCACAGCAGCCGATCTGAATTTGGCTAGATCTGCCATCCTGTATCACACAATCTAATAATGTTCTAAGATAGATTACAAAACTCTAATTAACAAAGTGACACACTAATTAATTACTACTGGCTGTGAAGATTCATCAACTCTTACTTTCCACCTTAATTATTTCTTATGAATAACTTTTAATTTTAGGGACACTATTGAATTTTAACAAACCTATACCCCAATAGTTTAATTCCCGGACCAGGAGATCCCAATATATGTGAGGAATTCAGATCCCGGACGAGCCCCCAATATATGTGATGGGTTTTGATGTTATTAAGTGTGGTTGCTATGTTACTTAGTGTACTGAATGAGGTCAGCTGTGAATTTCCCTGAGGATAACAGTTTATGTGAGTTTACAGAGTACCTTGCTACTACCACCTATGACCTCAAGCAGACTTATTTGTGACTAATATGACTGATAGCTACGTCTAATGTCTAGGGTAATGAAATGTGGTGTGCTGGTAATTAAGTACACAAACACACACACACACACACACACACACACACACTAATATTAAGCTCTATGTTCAAGTCAATAAACACTGTGTTAAATTTTAGAAATTTCAATTTTTTAAAAATTTATTTTGTCCTGAACCAAGTTTTTCTTCTGGTCAGGACTTTTAAATAAAATATGAATCAGTTTCAATAAAATTACATAGAATCGGGTAAACACATGAAAGACTTGTACATATATATATATATAAGTTGAATTTACTAATATTGTTACTAACTAAAAGTCTTTAGGAACTAGTGCTAGATGTCGGGTCGGGGTATTTTCATCATACCCAGTCTGTGGTTAATAGTGTTCATTTGCTCTTTAAACAGGATTAATGGTGGAAAAAGTTATTAATACTCAAGGGAGTTTCTAGTATACTATGTTGGTTGATGAATTTCCGCAGGCCAGGTCTTCAATACTTAACTGGCCTGTGACGACTGAAGAAAGTTGTTCCTTAGGCCCACTCCTCACATGCTCTGAGGTAGTATGGTAGGCATCTCATTTCATGCAATGGTGTATTCGTCAGAACATCTGGCACTAGCACAGTGCCAGACAAAGAAACTCTGAAACCACAAATTTAGGCTATGTCTTAACATACTACCTAATCCACCATGTTTACAAGCATAAATACATTGAATTAACCAGACAGGGTCAGATCTCTCTGACCGACCCAGCACATCTACATCCAGGCTGTTATCAAGTAGCACTAGTTCCATTCCTCTCCTCTATGGACTGCACTGCATCTGAAATATTTTCATTAATCTCTTTTTTCCATATAATAAGGTGGGTGATATGTTTCCACCTGACCACCTGAAAAGAAACATCGGTATTCCACCTTTCTGATAGTTTATCATATTATATTTCAATTTCTAGGCCCTGGAACAGTTGGCTGGGGACCTAGAATAAGTACTCACTTGTCGTAATCAATTTTCATTATATGGCAGTATCAATCACTCAGAATTGTTAAATAAAAAGTTAATAATTTCTTCCTTACCACAATTCAAAATGAAAACACACAGTTACGTTGAAATAGCACAAACGCAGCTGAGCTGCTGGCTAGACTAGGGCGTCCCACTACTATTAGCATATATATTCAATGGACGACAAACTTCTTAGCCTCAACGATCTGCTTGTATGGACAGTCTTCAGCACAATGGAAACTAGCCGGCAAATTTTCCAATAATCTTGACTATTTCGTCCAATGAGATTTTTCCTCACCCACTGCTTAGAATTCTACTGCGAAGATATTTTTAGATTCTATCCTGCTTTGACTCCCCCTTGTTTACATGTACTTTTTTCCCTACCTTCTTCTCAAGGACGCGTCAAATGTAACTTTAGTGAATGCAAAACTAACATGTGTTTGCGAGTCTGCATCGAACAAATCAGTCTTTTGTCAATAACTTCCGAATTATCTGTCCGTCCTTTTATTTGAAAGCATATTATTTATCAGGAAAAGATAAGCTCTTAAAATAGCTAATTTTTGTGATTCTAAACCTATTAATAAGAAATTCCATATTTTTTTTCCATGTTAGTCTTGACATCCCTACTACCACTCGTTCACTTCTTTTCCATGTGCTGTCCAGCTATTTTCGAGAGTTTTACGTCATTCTAAATAAGAGCTAAGTCTGTTTTCGTGACCTAAGTGGCTACATGTTCTTACTTTACCTCGTATTTCAAACACTAACTACGAGTTCGCGCGCTTGCAGACAGCATCATTTTTTTCTTCCCTCCTTTTCTTACCCCGTCTGAACGAATAGGCCTTTCGCGTCCCCATGTTATAATTAGTTTTTTTCTTTCAATGACACTAGAAAACGATGGTACGGTCTACCAAATCAACGCGCTTGTGGCGTGGGCGAAAAAGCCGCAGCGTAACTTGACTATATTTTATTCCTACATTTTATTTTAACTTTTATCTTTATAATGGAGGATTTTATCGCTGTATCAATGTGTTCCACCACACTCACAAGCTGCAACAACTCTGGTTTTAAATAGCTGTTGTCAGCGAAGATATTTTCATTCACATGCCACCTCCTGATTTCGACTTTCGTGCTTGCCGAAGTGGGAGCTTTATCCTCCTGCGCTAGAACATTATGATAGGACGCATTATCCATCACCAGGCAAGACGGCCTATCTAGAGTCGGGAGGAGTGTATTCACTATCCAATCTCGAAAAATTTGCCCATTCATTTCACTGTGGTAGTCCCTACCATCTACAGACTTTGATTGAAAAATAAGCTCTGCATCACGGACAAGCCCATTCTGTCTGCTGCCAGCATGTGCTAATATAATGCGTTGAACTTTGCTGCTGGGAATTTTCCTTCTTTGGTCTCCGTCAACAGACTGCCATTCTTTCTCGTTCGTATGATGAGCATTAACCCAAGATTAGTCCAAATACACTATACCATAGCCGTCTTGCTTTCTCTCACGAATCTGCTTAAGGTATTTGCTTCGAGCTGCAACCAGATGTGGTTTTTCACATTAAAAATTCCTTCCGCCAGACGTTTTTCTAAAAGTGAAGCCGACAGTTCTGACAAGTTGCCAAAGAGTTGTTTTTGAGACGTTAATATCGCATTCAGGTGAGCTTGAACATCAATTTAAAGAAGTCTGAGGTCATGACGCTCAATGTGAGCAACCCTGACCCCATATCAGTAAGGAATCAGCAACTGGTACAGACAGATACCTTCACATACCTAGGAAGCATAGTAGCACCAGACGGTGGGGCAAGCAAAGACATCAACATCAGAATGAATAAGGCAAGAACAGCCTTCTTTAGCCTAAACAACATCTGGAAGTCCTCCCAATACAGCACAAGCACAAAATTAAGATTATATCAGAGCTGTGTGCTTTCTGTGCTTCTCTATGGTGCGGATTGCTGGGGAGTTACAGAGAAGGAAATGTCAAAATTGTCCTCTTTTCACACAACATGCCTAAGAAAAATTCACCGATTCTTTTGGCCGAATACCATCACCAACCAAGATCTGCTTACTCGTAGCAAGCAACAGGACATGCACACCATCATAGCTGGCAGACGCTAGAGCTGGGGTGGTCATGTCCTCAGAAGAGACCCCGATGCCATCACAAGAACAGCTATGCTTTGGACCCCTGAAGGAAAACGAGAGGCCGACCAAAAACAACGTGGCGGAGGACTGTGGAGGCTGGGATGCAAAGAATGAACCAGAGTTGGGGCAATGTACGAAGGATGGCCACCGACCGAGCAAAGTGGAATCAATTTGTTGTTGCCCTACAAGACGCCACTAGGCGTGATGGCCACTGACTGCTTTGAAGGTCGGTGGTTAAGATTCTAAGAAGAAGAATATCGCATTCTGCTTGCAGCCGACTTTTCAGCATGCGGAGAGTAACAAGTTGACTGGCATTAAACATCTTCAAAATCAAACGTCTAATGACATCCGTGTCAAAATCATCAGTTTTTTTTTTCTTCCTTCCTTGTTTAACCGTAGCCTCCGTACAATTACCGTTCTGTTGTATCCAACGTCGAAAAGATCTTCTATCCACACCCAGAGTCTTTCGTGTTCTCCTACCTGGTTCTTGGATGTCGTGGTATAAACAACCCATCTTAGCCTCTCTGCGAAAATGCCTGTACAATATAACAGTTACCTTCTGCAAAGTAATAAATTTACATTTCAGATTCATTGCACTTTTCATAATTATGCAGTTTAGTTTATTAATATATTATACGCTGGTGTCGTTTTGTTTTGTTGCAGCCAACTCATTGCAATTAGCATACGCCGCTGGAATAATTACTCGCGACTGTGTACAATAGGTGCGCACTCGTGCGGACATGTAGTCACTTCACTAATTCAAACAAAAAAAGTATTGAATAGCACATTTCATCGCTTTTACTGTGCTGCAACAAAAATTAAGTGCTCAATTTTTGAACGGATCTTACCTGTTAAAGGTGTTATAGTTAATTATTGTCAGCTACTGTATGCTGTGGTCGTCCTCTAGTGGTACGAGCCAAGTATGAAAGTGTTTAGAAATTGAAATCCATAGCATCAGTAGTTTTCTTACAGATAGGATTACGATAAGGCAAAAGAACGATTTCTCTGGAACTACCGTCTGACAGCAGACGGAAACAGTACACGTTTTAGAAAAGTGGCACCGAGTGCAGACCAGGATGTCGAGGATTTTATCTCGAAGATCAAGCTGCTGCTGAATAGAGGGATTAAGATGGAGGGTATTAGCAAGGACTATGGTGCCGTGAAAGATCTTATGCTACGGGGGAAAGTGTTGTCGTCATGCTCGTCTTCTTCTTATTACGTTCGTCCTGAAATGAACGTTGGTTGCGTTGTGTCCGTTTACAGTAAAGCTGCAATATTTGCGCCTTTCGGCCAACACATCCGACTTCAGAAAAGCATTTTTGGCACCGAATTAGCCTTCCATCTTCGATCCATACTCACTCAGCCAGAATGCAGTGATGCAGCCTGTGTCCAGGACCACCACTTGGAGGAAGAGTAGGGTCTTGGTCAGCTTTGGTTCGCTGACCCTGACGCAAGCAGTCATCCTATGGGTCGCTAACTGCATTCCTCACTGTGGACGCGTCTTAGGTCCCATGAGCTGGTCGCATTTTTTTCAAGATAGCCAGCCTAAGGACATTGATTTCATGGCGCAGTTGAGCCAGCATTACGTCCTGGCCTAACCGGGCTAGCCCATCCATCGGTCCGGACTGTCGGAAGCATTAGTTGCAGATGTCGGGAATATCCAAAGACAACCGGCGAGGCAACGTCGGTCAGGCACAAAAGCAGATGTTCGATAGGTCTTTCCATGCCTATCAGCCATCCAGAGGAAATTATGATATCTTCCAATCTCGTCTGCAGGTGCGCTTTGACGAGACGCCTGGGAAGGATATGTTGTATTACAAAGGGAAACCGTCCAAGCAGAGAAGTTGATCCTCATACTGGGACGCGCGTTCGTCATCCAGGCATAGCCCACAACAGAAGAAGAAGCAGTTAATTTGCAGTGCATGTGGAGGTAAAGGGCATGTGGTAAGTGTATGTGGAAATAACGCGGAGAAGGCGAGCGTGTCACCGTAGGGTTTGCCCAGGCATTGTTTATGCTTCTGGCAGGGTTAATATGAATGTTTAAAGTAGGGTGCCGTAGGGTTTGCCCAGGCATTGTAAATATTCGCCAAGGTTGCGTGAGCGTTGAAAACGGCTCACGAGAAAAAAGATAGAGGGAAGATTAAAAATAACAGACGATGGTTCACTGAATTCGCTTGTGTCGGTAAAGCGTGAGTATTTTTCTAGTGAGTAGTAAATAAAGCCGACCAATGGTTTCAGCTGGTAAACAGGTGAAAGAACGAATCAGAAGTAGGGTGGAGGAAAAAAACATATCAGCTGACGATGGCCAGAGGTCAGAACAGCTCACGGCTTGCTAGAGGCCAGTCGTTTTTTCCGAAGATGAAGGAACAAGAGATGCTGTTGTGCGGTTGCCACCAGTTTTAATAAGTTCTGTGGTATTACAGATAGTTTTAGAAGTATGCAGAAGATGCACAAGCTCTATAGAAAAACTTAGAAGTTTAAAAGAAGTCAGTGGTTAACGAGAAGTGACATTAGTTTTAGGAAGTTCAGAGGACGTGATAGTGACTAGTCAGTAACAATATGATATAACTAAGGAGTGTCACACAGATAGAGTAGAAGATGATTAAGAGAGCTTTAATAATGACTGTAGTGAGTGAATTTTTAGGAGAGATTCAGGGAATCGCCTGTAAGTATTGGTTTTTGAATTATTATGCACATTGATGAAAGTTTTACAGGAGAAATAAAACTGAACTCCCAAGTCGACAAGCCATATGAGCAATGTGAAATTTAATGACCAAGCAAACCAGAGAATAATAATAATAATAAATTCTTTAAGCGCCAAACACGGCGCATAAGGCAGAAACCAGTGCTCTCCAGGTTGTTCGTTGTGACGCCACTCCTCTTAACTCTTGCACATTATTTAGGCCCAACGTTCTTCCTTCTCTTATTATTGTTCTTCTAAGTGTTTCTTTTGGTCTTCCTTTTTTCCTCTTACCCCCAGGAACCCAAGTGAGCGCCTGTAGTGGTATTCTGTTGTTTTGCATTCGTAGGACATGACCGATATATGACCATCGTCTTTTCCTTATATAGTCGGAGACATATTTCTGCTTAGAGTCTTCTCTTATTTGTCGATTAGTCTTGAATTCTTTCCAACTGATGTTCATGAGTTTTCTAAGACATTTGTTCTCGAATGTATTCAGCTTGTTCTCCAATGATTTTGTTATTTTCCAACTTTCACAGCCGTATATTAACACTGAGATAACATTCGAATTAAACAGACGAAGCTTGGTATGTATATTCAGTGATCGTAATTTCCAAATGTTAGATAATCTATTGAAGGCGCTAGCTGCCAAAGCAATTCTAGTATGAATTTCTCTTGTTATGTCACCATCCTGAGTTATTTTACTGCCTAAACAATCGAAACTTTCAACCTTCTGTAGTTTTTCCCCGTTCAGGATGATATCAAAGGTCTCGTTAGAAAAGTTCATAACTTTAGTTTTATAGGCATTTATTTGGAGACCTATTTTAACCGAGAGATGACACAGATTATTTACTGCTTCTTGGGCCTGTCTGAGTGTTGGACTTAAGAATGCTAAATCATCTGCAAAATAAGGGTCTTCCAGGGACTTTCCATCTGTCCATTTTATACCTAATTGTTCGTTGTGGGTATAGTTTTTCATAACCCAATGAATAGCTATTCCAAAAAGTAGTGGTGACATAATACAGCCTTGTTTCACCCCTGTTTCTACTGTAAACCATTCTGTATTCCCTTTATTTGTTCTAACACAACATCTTGCATTGTCATATAGTGCTTTGATTATATTCACATATTTTGTTGGAAAACCATAGATTGTAAGTAACTTTCACAATGATGGGCGGTGTAGACTATCAAAGGCTTTTTGAAAATCGACGAAGGTGATAATAAGTGGTGATTGCATTTCAACTGATTCTTCTATAATTGTTCTTAGTGTGAATATTTGATCAATACATGATCGTTTCGGCCTGAAACCTGCTTGTTCTGCTCTGATCTTTTCGTCTACATGCAATTTCAGTCTTTCTAACATCATGCAACTTAATAATTTTCCAGGTACTGATAATAGAGATATACCACGCCAGTCTGATAGATCACCTTTCTTCGGTAACTTTACAATAATACTGTCTTTCCATTGTTGCGGTGGTTGTTCTTCTCTCCATACTTCATTTATAATATTTAAAATTCTCAAAAGGTTGTTGTCATTAGGAGTATGTAGGGCCGAAACGCTTGTCGGACGGGGGGACTCCTTCTGATGATCAGATTGCTTCCTGTTGTATCGCTCTGTAAAGAGTTTCCTATCATAGTTTAATCATTTCGAAGGAACTGAATTAAATATTGAAGGTCAAGCTTGGTACCATCATCTATTAAATGGATGATATTAATGAATTCCAAGAAGTGAGCTACATATTTTTCATCAGAGAGAACGAACGAACGAACGAACTTTATTTTCAAAGGGTTGAGAATTGGGCACGCAGGCCCGTCTGACATTCTGCCCTTCCTTTCTCTCACCTTTTATACTGAATTCATTTATTCCCATATGCATTTTACATATCAATGTCAAGGAATTCAACGTTGCAAAGTAAAATAAAGAGAGAGAGAGAGAGGGAGAGTTCACAGTGAGTGAAACAATGAGTTGTACACGGAATTAGTTACGACTAGTAAGTTGACAGCGATAGTCGACTGCTTTAAGAATTACTTGAATGCTCTCACATGTAAGTAAGGAATATATAAGGTTTACTTCATGCATAGAACTATAGGATGTTTTTTTCCCAGAAGCGGATACAGGCAGGTCTGACCAAGTTTTGTACCGGAAGAATAAAAGTACAAAATAATGAATTGCATAATGCTGATCAGATGTATTGAGATATACTGAAACAGAAATTAAAGAGGTTAAATAATTACGTGGAGCTGATAGAGGAACAAAGGGAGATTAAGTGTCTACACATATATGAGATAAAGAAAGTATACATGAAGCAACTATGCTACAACTGTAGGTATGCTCTATGAAGAGGTATCTACATCATTGAAATATATCACATGTAAATAAATATGTTTTTGCAAGAGGAAAAACAAATGCTTGAGTCGATCCTTGTGAGAGGTTGGTGTATGCCAGACTATTAGCCTTTAAATAAATCCACTATACGATCAGTCACTGTATATAACAACGAAGAAGGGAACGAACGAGTCAAGGGTTGAATGAAGGAAGGAAAGTAGTTCATCCAAGAATTACCAACTCTGGCGGAGAGGGCCAGTACTCATAAACTACTACCTTAACTTGGAAGATAAACAAACAAGAAAAGAGACTGGTGTGAGTTACTTAACTAGGCCTGCCACCTGCCACCTAGTTAAAAGAAAGTACTTTGTTGAAAGTTAATAACACCACCACCTAGGACGCAGGCGCGGTCACATACTACCTAATTGGTGCCTTTGTACCAGTTCTCTAATAACACCCTCGTTTACACATTACCTAATTAGTGCCGAGACCAGCCCTTCTCAAGTGACATGGCTACATCACAGGCAGATATAGTGTATCAACAACAGCAACAACAACAACAACAGCCCATATTCGTTTCACCACCTCTGGAGCATGAACCAACAATGGCCACTCTTAAGAGTATTACCGAGACGTTGTATAATGTTGATTTGTACGCAAAATACAACCAGATTAGATCAGTTATAACATCGTTCAAAGGAGACTCGGAAGAATTTAGAAGATGGATGAAAGACGCTGTCAGATTTGCTACTATGATAAACGCAAACACAGATACAGAACGTTAGAGGATACTATATTTGTCATCTGACTCTCTCGTTACTGACTTCCTAAGAAGACGTGAAAGTACATATCCAAGTGAGACATATGAGTCATTAAAGAAAGAGTTAACAAAACGTTATAGTGACATTACTAATACGGAGCGTGCGCGGACACTGCTTCGCAGCATCAAACAGCAACATAACGAACCAATACAATCTTATGGAGAAAGATTATTAAATTTGGCAGAGGGGGCATTCCTGAATGGGTTGACAGCATCACCAGACCTAGAGAAACATCTGGTAGGAATCTTTATTGACGGACTGTTAGGCAATAGTACTAAATTGCATATGATTCGCAAGGATCCGAATACAATAAATGAGGCGAGCCAGATAGCAATCACAGAGGAAAATGTTCAAACAAGATTTAATCAATGAATTGAGCAAGAACCAACAGCTGAGTCACAAATAGAACATGAGCCGGTGGAAATTGGACATTCCCGCTTGCGTTGGCGTCGCCCAAGCCGGACGGATAACCAGGGACATGTAAACACAACTTAGGCTCGACATTTTCCCAGACAGCAGAGCATACAACAAGTTAATATTCCTACTTGTTTCCCTTGTGGTTTTAGAGGACACATAGCCCCTGAGTGTCGATAACAACATCCTCGCCTGCACCAGCAGAGTTACAACAACTCACAATAGAGTGGTTATGGTAAAACTCGTCGGTATAGTCAAAATCTCCGAGGAGCTCACACACCATTCAATTTTAGTACAAGAAGAGTACGAATGTACAACCAGGGAAACGGAACAGTCAATCACTAAGCAGGACCGTTAGGGATGACCATAAAGAAAATGAAGATAATAATTCCCTTCATCGGAGGTTCGAACATATAAAGAACAACAACATGGTGTCACACCTAACACCTTTTCCTCAAGAGACACCGCAGCAACAAATACATTCCATAAACATTACCCCAGATCCTAGTTCATGCCTGATCAAGATTCACAACAAAAATAGTTTGATTAGAGAACAGTTATAAAAACAAATCAAACATCTTGTGAGTTTTCGACCTTCAAACACATTTATGGCATCAGTGACAGGAGAATCTCTGAAGTCCTGTGGTACAGCATATGTTACATTCCACATAGGACAGCAACAGATTACACATCCCTTTATAATTACACGTGGGATGTCCAGAAATAATTTTATCTTAGGTAGAGATTTTCTTACCTCTCACAACGCCAGGATATATTTCAACCTGAACAAGATCAATATTAATGGGGAGTACATACAACTACAAGACGATATACACATAGCATCTTTGGTGCGGTTGACAACTCCAGTCACGGTACAGCCTATCACACTTGTGATAGCTAAGGGACGAATCAAGTGTTCTAATTATATTGAACCAGGACAAACAGTACAAACTGAGCCTTTGGAGAATGAGGACATAAATGATGAACCCCTCATGTTTGTTGCTGAAGGTATCGCACAAGTTTCATCCTTACGTGACTTTCCGGTCATGATTATAAAACGTCGGGACAAGCTACAACGATACATAGAGGTACAATAGTCGCAAAAGTACAAAGATCGTCCTTGACCGCTACCAAGAACAGCAAGATACCTGAGGTTGGTCAGAGTCGAAACCATTATCCCCCTGCTCCACGCATATCCCAAAATCATACCCCAGGTCACCCTTCCGACTCTGGCAGAAAATGTCATTGGCAAAGCACATATGTTAACCAATCCACTAAAAGATATGGAGTTAGGCGTTACACACGAGCAACAAGGAAGATGGGCCAATCCAATAGAACAGTGGACAGATATAGAATTTATGACCAGCAGAATAATAAGGGACAAAGATGTCAACAAACACTGCATAGGTATAAAATAAATAACACTGGGTATATACCTAATAATCGTGTTAATTCCACACACAGAGAGAGGAAACATAACAAGCAAGATGACACACCGTATATGAAAGCTTCCAGAGATGAACCTCAATACATAGATGCAGATGCAAAGAAAGATGAATATCATAGTTATGCACAGAGAGTGAGTCAAGTAATCCAAAGAAAAGCACAGGATGGAATATATAGAAGAGCAGGCGATAGCACAAGACAAGTTCATTATGTCAATCTTGTTACCCACCATATACTACCAACTCCAACAAAGCCCTTTGAATACTGTCGTAGTCAACGACATAGTAGACGTCATATTTATAATACAGAGGAAGAGCATACTCCATGGCGGAAACCCAGTACGAGATACTCAAACAAACCACTGTATCGAGGATATGAATTCAGATATTCAAATCCCTTTCAATACTGCCGTAGTGAACGACAAAGCAGACGGAACGTATATAGAACAGATGAAGAGCATATTCCATAGCGGATACCCACTGCGAGATACGCAAATAAATCATTTTGTCAGAGAGAAGAGCCAGACATTTTAAACCTTCTGATTATTATAAGAGAGAACAAGAGAGAAGTAACTTTTACAGAAGTGAAGAAGACAATACGAGTGAAGGTCAAAAAGTAATGCCTCCTATTTTTTATGTATGTAAATACTGCATCGGTGTGCAATTTGTAAATTTAGCAGGATTCCTCAAACACTCTTCTGCACTGTATAGCATTACCAACCTGTTTCAGTAACAAGGGGCACCACTGTAACAGTTTAAAAATGGCTGCCAAAGATGTTCGGTTAAAACAACGTTATGTCATAAAATTCCTCAATGCTGAAGGCGAGACCCCAATTCGCATCCACGAACATTTGAAGAATGTTTATGGAGATTCAACAGTGGATGTTAGCACTGTCCGACGTTGGGTACATCGTTGTGACGAAGCTGAAGTAGGTCAATCCTCAATGGCTGACGCAAAGCGGATTGGCCGTCCGTCTACCGCAGTGACTCCACATAACATTCATCGAGTTGATGGCATCATTCGTGGTGACCGTCGGGTAACACTGGATGAACTTTCTTCCATGACGTCCATTAGTAAAGGCAGTGTCCAGAACATCATTAAAGACCTGGGTTATTCAAAAGTTTGTGCACGGTGGGTACCCAGAATGTTGAGAGACAGGCACAACATCGCAGACAAGAAAGAAGTTCAGAAGTTCACCATCTGTAGGGAAAGTTATGGCCTCTGTGTTTTGGGATGAGAAGGGTGTGATTCTTCTTGACTTCTTGGAACAGGGAAACACGGTGAATGCAGACCGTTACATTGAACTTTGAAGAAGCTAAGAGGTCGTCTTCGGCGACTTTACCCATTAAAAGATCAGAGAACTGCACTACTGTTGCACGATAATGCCACGCCACACACCGCTAAACGCTCCATTCATGCGATTGCAGAATTTGGCTGGACATTATTACCACATCCCCCTTACAGTCCCGTTCTTGCACCTTCTGACTTCCATCTGTTTGGACCACTGAAAGAAGATTCGCGGACATCACTTTGAGGACACTGAGACCCTTAAACGCACCGTACGCCAGTGGTTTAGGAAAAAGGACACAAATTTTTACCGTGCGGGGATACATGCCCTTGTGAGAAGATGGACAAAAACTGTAACAAATAACGGAGACTACATTGAGAAATAAATTTTTGAAGTTCAGACTTGGGGTTACATTTCAATGTGAATTTTATCTGTTTTCTTGCCTATTGAATGAAATTAAAAATTACGAGGCATTACTTTTTGACCGTCCCTCGTACATATGTTAAAACACTGTGGACAAACAATGAGTCCTACAAACGAGAAAAGCATAGAGCACACCAGATACATTGTTACAATTGTGGTAAGCCAAATCACACTGCCAGGGCGTGTCGAGCAAGACCCAACAGCAACAAGATAAATAGTATCTCCAAGGACTGGGATAGCCTCAACAACAGAACAAGACGTATAGCCGTCAGAAACTTCATTGGCGAAATAAGAAAAGGAACAACGTGGCAGATAAATAATGTGACGACAAGAAATGAAAAACACTGCAGAATCACATTAGACAACGGACAAAAAGTACACATATGTCCAGAATGGTGTGAAAAGAGATCCAACAGTGAGAAAAATAAGAATGTCAGACCACCACTTCAAAATCTACAAACTACAAACATTGTACGTCTGAAAGTAGATACAGCGACACAGAGTATAGAGCTACAGTTTTAGCGACACAAACAGAGATGTATACTGAAACGTCACACTTGGGGCCACCACAAAATGATAAAGACTTCATGAGAGGAAAGCAAACATGGTCACATATGTTAGACAATAACACAAAATCTAAGATACAACTCAGTGAAAACGGGAAGAACCGACAAACGGCTCAAGAAGTAGTAGTACCACAGCATAGGGATATCGCTGAGGTAAAGAATAAGATGGCCGAACCAAGTGTAAATGAGTTGAAGAAAGCAATAAAATGCACCCTAAGAGGAGGCGACCTCAACACCTTGACAATAAAGAAGGTGCACAAATTGCTAGAAGTAAAGTTTGATATAGACTTATCAAACAGAATAAATGAAGTACGCCAGCTTGTGATCGATATTATGCAAGAGGAGTATGTGGAGGACACAGTCAAGAAAAAACAAAGAAGCAAGAACTTATCACAGAAATAACATGAGAAGTCAACACCAGCCTACACACTCCATTTGGGACATCGAAGACGAGAGGCCTTTGCAATCAGCAACGAGAAACAACATAACCCCACATAGTCGGAGCCTTACAGAAGAACATACGAGTCGACCATTACAACCGTCAGCTTCCAGTCAACACCAGCCTACACACTCCAATTGGGACAGCGAAGACGAGAGGCCTTTGCAATCAGCAACGAGAAACAACATAACCCCCCATAGTCGGAGCCTTACAGAAGAGTATACGAGTCGACAATTACAACCGTCAGCTTCCAAACAACACCAACCTACACACTCCAGTTGGGACAGCGAAGACGAGAGGCCTTTGCAATCAGCAACGAGAAACAACATAACCTCCCATAGTCGGAGCCTTACAGCGGAGCATACGAGTCCACAATTACAACTGTCAGCTCCCAGTCAACACCAGCCTACACACTCTAGCTGGGATAGCGATGATGAAAAGACTTTACAAGCAACATAATCCATCACACTCAGAGTTCTACAGCGGAGCATATAAACAGTAACAAGAATGTCATTGATACGCCTTTGGCACCGGTTGAATCAGAACTTGAAACAACAGAACGAGAAGAAAGCAACACCGAGTGCATGGATGACACTACCAACACCGAAATACGTATAGCCACCAAGCGCCCTCACCAACCTTCGTCACCAGATTCTCCACCAAGAGCGAAGTTGTTACGTCGACCGCAAGAACATGTACGAGCCAGGTTCAAAACAAATCATCGTCAAGTACACAAACCGTCTCTAGGTTTACAACAACGTACAAATATTCAATCGCACCCTTTCTCCTGCAGAGCGACTATAAACACGACATCACAATTGATACCAACTTCGTCACAGTACGACAGTCGTCTCTCCAGGAGAGAAATTACACTATTAGAGCTTGCAAAACAAATCTCAAACTTAGTGTAATCGTCGTAAAGTACTCACCCAGAAATAGTACTAATTCGCAGCACTCACCCAGCAATAGTTCTTATAGGTACTCCAATCAACATAGTACCTACAAATTAAGTCACTTATTTAAGTTTTCTCTGTGATTAACTTAGTTGATATTGATATTCTGGAGCACACTTAGACACTCACATTACTCACTAACCTTTTAATGAGAGAGTATAGAACTTTGAGGAAAAAAAGATAGTAGAATAATTACATAGAATCTCATGAGTTATGACAAAGTAGAATAATTACATAGAATTTAATGAGTTGTGACAAAGTAGAATAATTACATAGAATCGCATGAGTTGTGACAAAGTGGAATAATTACATAGAATCTCATGAGATGTGACAAAGTAGAATAATTACATAGAATCTCATGAGTTGTGACAAAGTAGAATAATTACATAGAATCTCATGAGTTGTGACAAAGTAGAATAAATACATAGAATCTTATGAAGCTTAACAAAGTTCTTCCCAAGGTACAAGATTCAGCACACCAGAGGATCAAGACTGATAATTATTAGTATACATAGTCTTGTATGCATATTGATGTGTATAATGTATGAATTTCAGGTATATGCTTTTCAGGACTGAAAAAAAGAGAGAGGAAAATGGAAAGAAGAGATATGATACATATCCAGCCAAGTCATAGTAGAGTAAGAAACTCTCTTACTCATATACATGTGCACATAATGCACTGATGATGAACATTCCCACTTACCATTGCACTGGTTATATACCGACACCAGGGATACGACATGAGTGCAGTATTGATATTTTAGGCACTCCTTACTTCAGAGATGATGGTGATGACACTTATATAGTCATGTTCACATTAATGTCAGGCACAATGATGTTAGGTATTTTGTTAAGTCTGATATACTTGAGTATAGCGTATATAGTTTCAGACAGAGTTGACGATTTGACTGGTGCATCCAAGGCTAGCATCAGCCGAGCACATCAAATTCTGACTTAGCGACACATGTCTTTCACTATCACCCCAGGACAGTTACTTATGCATGCTTTGCTCTACTACTTAGATTAATTCTGCTTATCTGTCTGTTGTAATGCATCAACGACATTAACGGCGTATACTTTAAGACATAAAAAAGGTACTGACAAATCTCTGTGTCCAGAGGCAGTGACCATGTCGAAAACATGTATATACTTAAATATTATAAGTGTGGAGTTATTATTATTAATTATTTGGTTGTATTAAATGAGGTCGAGTATTGATGATATACCTCAAGTTAAGACTTGATAAGTGTAATGAGATACTGTTACACTGGGCATCTTAATTTTTTATTTTTTTATATATATTGTGATTCATAGATTGAAAATGTATATATACAGGAGCAGATATGGTGGTATGCTAAGTGTAGACGGGATTAGTAGTTGGTAGAACACAAATGTCTCCCTACGGGATACATTTGTATGCCCCGCGTTGTATGTCACGGTAGGGTTTGCCCAGTCATTGTTTATGCTTCTGGCAAAGTTAATATGAATGTCTAAAGTACGGTGCCGTAGGGTTTGCCCAGGCATTGTAAATATTCGCCAAGGTTGCGTGAGCGTTGAAAACGGCTCACGAGAAAAAAGATAGAGGGAAGATTAAAAATAACAGACGATGGTTCACTGAAATCGCTTGTGTCGGTAAAGCGTGAGTATTTTTCTAGTGAGTAGTAAATAAAGCCGACCAATGGTTTCAGCTGGTAAACAGGCGAAAGAACGAGTCAGAAGTAGGGTGGAGGAAAAAACATATCAGCTGACGATGGCCAGAGGTCAGAACAGCTCACGGCTTGCTAGAGGGCAGTCGTGTTTCCGAAGATGAAGGAAAAAGAGATGCTGTTGTGCGGTTGCCATTAGTTTTAATAAGTTCTGTGGTATTACAGATAGTTTTAGAAGTATACAGAAGATGCACAAGCTGTATAGAAAAACTTAGAAGTTTAAAAGAAGTCAGTGGTTAACGAGAAGTGAGATTAGTTCTAGGAAGTTCAGAGGACGTGATAGTGACTAGTCAGTAACAATATGATATAACTAAGAAGTGTCACATAGATAGAGTAGAAGATGATTAAGAGAGCTTTAATAGTGACTGTAGTGAGGAATTTTTCAGGAGACATTCAGGGAATTGCCTGTAAATATTGGTTTTTGAATTATTATGTACATTGATGGAAGTTTTACAGGAGAAAAAAAACTAAACTCCAAGTCGACAAGCCATATGAGCAATGAGAACTTTAATGACCAAGCAAACCAGAGAAGGAATTGAATTAAAATATTGAAGGTCAAGCTTGGTACCATCATCTATTTTATGGTTGATATGAATGAATCCCAAGAAGGAGCTACATATTTTTCATCAGAGAGAGAGAGAGAGTTCACAGTGAGTGAAACAATGAGTTGTACATGGAATTAGTTACGACAAGTAAGTTGACAGCGATGGTCGACTTCTTTAAGAACTACTTGAATGCTCTCACATGTAAGAAAGGAATATATAAGGTTTACTTCATGCATAGAACTATAGGATGTTTTTTTTCCCAGAAGCGGATACAGGCAGGTCTGACCAAGTTTTGTACAGGAAGAATAAAAGTACAAAATAATGAATTGCATAATGCTAATCAGTTGTATTGAGGTATACTGAAAAAGAATTAAAGAGGTTAAATAAGTACATGGAGTTGACAGAGGAACAAAGGGAGATTAAGTGCCTACATATATATGAGATAAAGAAAGTATACATGAAGCAACTATGCTACAACTGTAGGTATGCTCTATGAAGAGGTATCTACATCATTGAAATATATTACATGTAAATAAATATGTTTTTGCAAGAGGAAAAACAAATGCTTGAGTCAATCCTTGTGAGAGGTTGGTGTATGCCAGACTATTATCCTTTATATAAATCCACTATACGATCAGTCACTGTATATAACAACGAAGAAGGGAACGAACGAGTCAAGGGTTGAATGAAGGAAGGAAAGTAGTTCATCCAAGAATTACCAACTCTGGCGGAGAGGGCCAGTACTCATATACTACTACCTTAACTTGGAAGATATACAAACAAGAAAAGAGACTGGTGTGAGTTACTTAACTAGGCCTGCCACCTGCCACCTAGTTAAAAGAAAGTACTTTGTTGAAAGTTATCAACACCACCAAATAGGACGCAGGCGCGGTCACATATTACCTAATTGGTGCCTTTGTACCAGTTCTCTAATAACCAGTCCACCCTCGGTTACAAGCGCAGACTGTGTTTTAGACACCATTAACAATGAAGAATGTGAGGGCTGCAGGCAATTATTTGTGCCAGAAGGAAAACCCTTGGTTATTATCATTAGCTGCCATCTCCACAACGAAGGTTGGCTGTAAAGGATCTCCAACGTCTTCTGTCTCTTGTCTTTGTGATGCTCTCTGATACTCTCTTCCCTGTCCATCTCTTGATGTTATCTTCCCACTTATAGCGCTGTCTTCCCCCTGCACGTTTGCATTGGTTATATGCAACCATAATTTCCCCTGTCTGTCTTCCCTTGACGGGAGTTGGAAACTCGAACAGCACCCATGTTTTGTGCAGCAAAAGCATGTGTCCGTTCTCAGAGACATGGGATGTACCATCATAAGAGTACACAGATCCTGTATCGAGTGGTCGTGTTTAATCGGGAAGACAATGAGGTGCATCACATTTGGGGGTAATATGGAATATTGTTGATTTGACATTGTTGACATTGACATCCCATTCCTATCAGGGAGGGTACGTACGTGTGTCCTTGAGGCGCCGGTGTCCGATTTGATTGTTACAAACGTCCTTGTGGTGTGGGACTGAGCACAGTCCGAAATCGAAGAATGGCAAAGGAATAGACAACAAGTTGCTAAAGAGGTGCTCACCAGGGCACATTCGAAGGCAGAAAAGGATAGGGAGACTCCTCAAGTCTCAGGTACACCCTTTGTGGGAGGTGATGTGGTCCCCAGCGACCAGGATACATTAGTTACCGTATTCATTAAGTCGCAGAAAGCGGATGGGTGGTTGCATAAGTTATTTGACCTTGCAAAGACAGGTGAGTTGAGGCACTCCAAGACATCCCGATACTGGTTTGAATATAAAAACCAGATATTTACCCGTTGCTTTGTGAAGCAACATCAGTTTCCGCGACAGGTGGTGGTACCAGACACAGTGAGATCGAAGGTGTTGGAGCTAGAAAACGGCTCCCCCTTCCCTAGCCGTATGGGAGTTGCTAGGACTTGACACAGGGTCCTCTCTCAATTTTACTGGCCAGCCTGCAATAGGGACATCACAGTGTAGTGCAGATCATGTGTAGTGTGCCAAAAGACAGCTCACAGGGGTAGAGCACCAAAGGCCACTGTGCAGGCAGTAGACTTGTTCCAACGTCGAATTCAGAAAGTCGCTGTGGATGTTATAGGCACATTGCCGATTGCATCGGACAGAGGGTGCCATTTCATCCTCACGATGGTTGCCTTGTGCACTAGATGGCTGGAGGCGGTGCCGATGCGTTCGATTACTTCACAGGCGGTGGCCAAAGCGTTACAGCTGTTATACTGTAGATTCGGGTTCCCAGTGTGTGTTCTCTCCGACTAGGGAACACAATTTATTTCGAAGGAGATGGCGTTTACCTCTCCCTTCCATTCTTAGGCGAACGGGGTTTGCGAACGCCTAAACTGCGCTGTCAAGCACATGCTGGCGAATGTGACTGCTGAATTCCTGCAAGATTGGGATAAATATCTCCCGGTAGTACTGTTCGCGTATAGGGAGGCCCCTCATGAGAGTACGGGGTTCTCACCGTTTGAAATGTTTTACGGAGCACACCCCAGGGATCCGATGCATGTTTTAATAGACTGGCTGGTAGGAAAGTAAACGGGAGAGTCGGCGGTGTCTGCGTGTGATTGAGAGAGGATAATTAGGTCGTGTGCTATAGCGCGTGAGCAGTTAACTCAGGCGGGTATTCAGTACTGTCGATATGCGAACCGTGGTACAAGATTGATATCACAATAGCCGGAAGAAAGGTAGTTGCTTTTTCCTACGAAGGAAGACAGATTAAGAATATCCTGACAAGATCTATTCAAGGTCCTCAAGAAAGTGACGGACGTTGACTATCTGATTAAGGTTATGAATAAGGAAAAGGTGTTCAACGTGAATATGCTCAAGCAGTACCACGAGCGCCCGGCAGAATTGACATCGATAGTCGATGCTGTTGAGAAGCGAGGTTGAGAGTCAGCAGCGGCGGTGGTGGTCGATGACAGCTTCGACAGCTGCGACGATCTGAACTTGCAATTGTCTCTCGTTTCGCTTGCTCCGACAGAATCATGGGTCGATGTGTAGATCTGTTGAGATCTGACTCACTGGCAGAAAACTCAGGTGTGCAATCCGGACGAATTTCACTGATGTCCTCACTGATCTGCTAGGACCGACGGACGAAATTGATAATCCACGACATAACTATGACCGACGATCAGCCAATCAGAGTGAAACGATATCCGTTACCGCTGCATTATGTCGGTGATCGAGAAAGAAATTGACGATATGGTGCGGCTGAACATTATTGCTCCCTCCGAGTCTGAATATCCCTTTCCGTTGGTAGTTGTACAGAAAAAGAACGGATCCTTTCAAGTATGCATTGATTTCAGTAAGCATAATAACATCACGGTGGTTGACGCAGCGCCTATGCCGAATCAGGAGGAGCTTCTGGCCAAACTCTCACATGCTAATTATTTCAGTAAGCTAGATCTGTCAAGGGGGTATTGGCAGGTCCCATTATCCGAATATCCAAACCCCTCACGGCATTTGCAACACCAAGAGATCTTTTTCAATTTAATTGTTTGTGTTTCGGGATAAGCAATGCACCCGAAACCTTTGTTTGAATGATGAGGAAGCTATTAGGTCACAGAAATGATGTAATTACTTACATCGATGATATCTGCGTCTTTCACGATACATGGGACTAGCATATGGAGGGGTTGTTCGCCGTGCTAAAGTGTCTGAAGACATATTGCCTCCCTGGTCGTCCTAGCAAAGTGTCCATTGGTTACGCAGAGCTTAGCTTCCTGGGTGACATTGAGGCCATAACGTAATCAATTCAGAGGATAACACAGTGGCTAAGATCTTGTAGTTGCAGCTACCGAAGACGAAGAGACAGGTGAAGAATCTCTTAGGACTTATTCATTTCTGTAATACGTTCATTTCAAATTTTTCGACTATGGCTGAGCCGCTTGCTGCACTCACTAAAAATGGGCGACCAAACCGAGTCAAATGGTCCACGGACTGTGACAACGCACTGGTTAATATAAAAGAATAGTTTTCCAAGAAACCCATCTAGAGGTTGCCTAATTTAGACAAACCGCTGATACTACACACCAATGCTTCGTCGGTATGCATTGGGGCCTGTCCTAAGCAGGACCATAATGGGTCACTCCACCCGGTGTTATACGTCAGTTTGAAGTAGTTGCCAGCTGATACAAGATACTTCACTATCGAAAGGGAATGCCTTGCTATTGTGTGGGCTGTGTCTAAAGCTGGCGAGATACCTGTTGGGGGCGCATTTTTTTCTCCAAACGGACTATAAATCACTGCTTTTTCTGCAGTCTGCTAAATCTACCAGTGCGAAGATGACACGGTGGGCGTTATTGCTGCAGCAATTTCATTTTAATATACTCTCAATTGAAGGAATATATAATGCAGTGGCAGACGCTCTGTCCGATTGTAATTTTTGTGTGGGGTCAAGGACAGGGGCGTCCTACTATGAGTTATGTTACATATGACATTGTGGACAGGTAACAATTCTAAATACTACAGTGTGTCATTTTCATAGTTGTATATCATGACTGCTGGTAAATTTCATATTTTCATGAAGGAAATTTCAAATTGATGTATATTGATATCATGATGTACGTCGCCATAAAGGCAGATTGTTGATTCTGTGTCTGGTTGGATGAGTACGGGAGTGAGTGAATTTTGCATATAGATACTTAATACCTTACGTGGATGATTATGAAGATACCCAGGTGAGGCAGCTATTGTTATTTTTTTACTGCTGCCATTACACGTTATGTACACATTTAGGAGCTTTGTCAGTTTTACTGATATTGTATGTGTTAGATTGGTATGGGGCAAGAATGGCTCTTACAGGTCAGTGAGGGTATGCTGTTATGTGGCATAGGTGGCCTGTGAACCTCTGATGGAATCGGGGCCCAGCATAATCTGATGGAAGAAAACTCCTTGTTCTTTCTTAAGTAAGGGGGGGGGGGAAGAGTTGGATGTCACGGCGCTACTTCGCTGCACGAGTAACCGCTTGTTCGTAAATCGAGCAAGATATTCGAAAGCCGCCGAATGGCTGACGAATGTAGACGAACGATCGAGGTCATGTGATCAGCTTGTATTTTGGAGCCAAGGGTTTCAGCGCCGTGGCATTTATCGTTCGACTGCCGTCCTGTGTGGACGCCTTCATGCCAGATTGTGTGCTGTCCATTGTTACGTGCGCTTCCGGGACCCCAGTATATTCTGGGTGCTTCGATGACTTCTAGTATTTGAGGATGACCAAGTTATTATATGCGTATTCAGTTTGTAGAGTCAAAGTCCCTCGGGTTCTTATCACTTTTGTAGGATTCCGTAATACTGTCCGTTGGTATCGATAATGTCTGCTTTAACCCTTGTGATTCATTATGTGCTGAATGTGTTTCATATTAAATATTCGACCCTTGACTGACCTGTATGAGTCTCTTGTCTTATTGATTATATTGGCAGTGTGAGATGCAGCGTGTTAAGACATTAATCATCACTGGTCATGATCAGTTGAGGATGAATAGCATTTAACTCAACTCCGAATACGATAGTTGATAACACTGTGATTTTGACGACTCAAAATATTTAATTAGTAATTTCATACCATGAGCAGACACCAACTACATGGGAACAAAAGTCACATCACATTCATGTACGATCTGTAAGAGTTCTCATTATTTCATAAGCACATGTTCACAATCTCTATCTAGAGTCCTGGTTAGAGGTCAGTTCCTTTTTAAACGGCCAATGTCCTTTGGCATAAATTCAGATGCTAACTAGACTTAACTATCCTGCTAGTTATGCAATACACTTATTATGCTAGGCTTACGTCTACTGCTAGTCGTTTAATATCCGTTACACTAGGCTTACGCTTGCCGCTAGCTGTACAATATCCATCTATACTAGTCTTACACTATTGCTAGTAACATAATGTTCCTTTGGCATACCACGCCAGGCTAATCTGCCCAATTATGCAAACTGCGTTATTCATACTACGACTTACGTTTGGTTCAAGAAATACACTGCTCAAATGGCTTCCCAGCCACACAATTAAAAAGTGGTTATACCACACAATATAAGTGGCAATGGCCACACTTCTAAAACACACTGCCGTACGGGTCAAAACCCACAAGTCGAATGACGTTATAAAGACATACGCGTCATGCATAGCGATATGCATACCACGTCGTTAATATATATTCAATTGCGATGTTCCATGGTGCAGCAATCCGAGTGTGATCAAAACTCGAATGCATGCACACATGCAACAACCATCGACATCGGTCGATGAGATATATCTCTATTCGTTTGAGGTGTTCCATGATACAGTCATTCGGATCGTGCACAAATCCAAATGTCTGTAAGCATGAAACAATCATCGACATCAGTCGCGGAGATATAATCATTTGAGGAATGCGCCATGCTGCAGACATGAAGCAATCCTCAACATCCATATTGGATGGAATTTCGTGAGACAACATCTGCCATTAGAGCCTTTGTCCTGGTGTCAGTATTCTAGAGAGGTTGTTAGTCTCTCAGTGGTGATTTTTGTGAACTGAGGTTGTTATCGTAAGTACAAGCAATTTGTATCTGATAGTTGTCAGTTTGACATAATGGTGTCTTGCCGCCCGTGTGAGCGGGGTTCATTGTAACTGATAGGTTTTTCTAGTGCCTAGATTTATACGATGTATTAGCTGGTAGTGGCAGTGTATTTATGTTTGTTGCATTTCATCATGGAAAGGTACCAGTTGGTACCCACACACCCCCCCCACACCCCCCATACCCCCACAAACCCACCCCAAACCACAAAAACCAACAAACTCCCACCCCATACCCCAACACCCACCACACCACCCACACCCCAAAAACACCCCCCACACCCACACAAAACCCCCACCCCACCCCACCCACCACACCCCCCCCCCCACCCCACCCCCACCCCCCCCTCCGCACCCCACCCCCCCCCCCCCCCCCCCACAAACCCCCCCCCCCCCCACCCCCCCCCCCCACCCAACCCCCCCCCAACCCCACACCCCCCAAACCCCCCCCCCAACACCCCACGAATTTCAAGGCTCATTTCAACATATAATAGAACACTATAAACGCAATCAGAAACCCCCATAAACTAAAGTACTCAGAAACGTCACTAAGAAAATTGGCACTCAAAGTCATAAAATGCACCTCTCAACACGTCCATACCAAAACAATGACATACAACATTATCCAAACAAACTTAATTTCCCCCATCAACCTTTTCTCTAACACTAAAGCCAAAACCCAACAATCCTCCACGCATAAAAACCATCTAAGTTAATAGTCCTAACAAACCATGGAATTGCTCTCAAGATTTTTACCAACAATCTTCATAAAACTCCTACTATCACAAGAAGTGATCAATCCAAACCAAACCAATCTCAAACAAGTCCCCCCAGATGCTATCTAAAGAAAAAAAAAATCAAATTTCATTCTAATACTTTACCCAGAAGCAACAAGGGCGCGACAACAACGATAACCCCAAAAAAACAAATGAAAAGTCAAACCTCCGCATAGGACAACAATGAACATCGCACAAGATAAACAACTCACAAACCCTCATATACATATCCCCCTCCTAATTCCATTCCACAATAAGTCCAAAATATACAAACCTCTAGCTGTGACTTCAACATCCAGCATGTGTCAAACGCAAACTGCACTGACCTTCAAGTAAGATCTACGACCCCCTAACAAGATCCAACTCCAGAAATCCACAAATAACCCACTCTCAACCCACACCTCCTATCAAGACTCAAAAATAAGAACACTTAGATCCACCTTAGACCCAGCATCCTCCCAAAACAACATTAAAAAGGAAGAGCCACCCAAGGTTATGAACTCAACAAGTTCACCAACCCAAACACCCCCCAAACAACCCAAGAGCTTGAGGTGAAAAATGGTTCGTTTACAAGACCAACAAAGTGCTGATACAACTCCAACCGACATACTCAAGGGCCATTCATATTACAAGACTGTCAGAACCAGGAATGTTAAGATCTATCCACATCAGCCAAGACATTAACATACCTGCACACTCCATTTTGTCAAAAAACCCATCCACCCCCAGGCCTCACATCCAGTCCCCAAAAACCAATACAAACTCAATACCATCTACTGTGACGTATCACTAATACATTAGAGATCACATGTGATTTCAGATGACCTGCGTGGAGTTGATAAAGTCTATGAAGTTCTTGTACATTGAGTCAAGCGTATCGGTCCGCTTAGATGAGACATGATCTAATAATGACACGTGAGAACCATATCGAGATATCTGCTAGAATTACATAACCAAGTTCCGTAGCATAGAACTAGATCCAGACATTGACTTACAATAGTACAGCGTCTTGTATTATCAGGTTCCATGGATAAGAAACTATAGGACATCCTTTTTCTGAATAAAATCATATCACTAGAGCCGCCTCAGAGACCCCCTAACAAGATAAGCTGGTTGAGGATTACAAGAGGCTGAACACAAAGGCGGCAACCCGCTTCCTATGGGGCATGGACCCAAGACCGTTTGGACATAAACGACTCCCATGCACCAACCCAAGGGAATCAGCCAGTATTTCAATTTTTAACCCTTAGACCCTCTCCTTCCCACTCCCAAAACTACTACCCCCCCCAAACTCTTCCTCGCCTCTAATACATTTGTTTTTACTCTTGCAACAAAAGGAACAACCAGTACAACCGTCCCACCAGAAATTCTCCCTAAGGTCCTTACTTTCTCTCTATTGCCCTTCACCACCCTAACATACAGTAAGTCACTCACAATCAATTTAGCTTGTACACAACCCCAATTCGCCTCCCCATCTCCCAAGTTACCCATTCCCCCTTATCCATCTTCCTAAATGTATTCCCTAGATCCTTAGTACATCTCTTAACCTTCCCTCTACTCCTACTCTAAATATAATTCCACCACAGTACAGTCCACAACATCACCCCCTATCCCCCCCCCTCCTTTAGACCAATCTCATCTCTAGTAGAGCACACAAACAACCCAACGACACAACCTTTAGCTTGTTTAAGACTATATCCCTTTGGTTGCATATATTTATTACTGGGCGTAACCCCAACGTACCCCCGCCCCCCCCCCCCCCCCTCACACCCCCATCCCCTCACCCACACACTCCTACCCGCCCTTGTTATTAGCACCACACACTCCATCGCGATGAGACCCTACCGCCCCTACCTAGAGGAAGCCTGAAGATCACCACCACGCCCCCCGCCCCCCACCCCACGACCACTCCGCATACTGAATCACTCAGATCCATTCCCTGCCCTCCCAGACTGCCCCCCACAGGCTGGCATGCCCCCTTACCCCTACCAGTCCGACCCCAACTGCTCACATACTAAACTGGTACGCCCGGAAGCAACTACCATGTTCGAAGATAGTCACCCCGCGCCCGCTGCTCGAGTCCAAACCAGACAACTCTCACTCCTAAGGGTACCCCTAAATTCTCCCCAATTACAGCCCCACCACAAAGCACCCCCCCCCATCCCCCCCCCCACACAGTCACACCATCAGGTCCCCACCACTTTGTTAACCCAATCCAGCAACCCTGCCTCATCAGACCCAGCCTAATTGTCGGGACTTGTGCTATACCCCATAAAAATACCCCCCTATACACCCCATCCCCCCCCCCCCCACCCACTGCCCCCCCCCCCCCCCCCCCCCCCCCCCCCCCCTCCACGAACCTTCGGCCGTACCCTCGTCAAGATCCCACCCTCCACGCACTCCACACGCCCCACCTCCATACCTCCTCTATCTACGCCCATCTTATATCATGCCTGTCACATTAACATCCTGTTTCATAGCTATCGCCCACATGCAATACCACTCTCTCCGTAGACAGACACCTCTACCCCTTCCACTCATCATCCTTCTTCATTTCAAAGCACCAGATCACACAAGTCAATGGGCTCCGTGGGGTCGTCACCTCTATAGTCGGCTGGATGCACACACCCACTGCACTGCAGACAGGGTCCTTCACTGCTCCTCTCACCCTCCTCAGCACAATGCGTTACAGTGTGGAAAAACCGTGTCCTGACACCAATATAGTATATTATAACATTATATATATATATTATATATATACCCTATATACTCACTATACTATACTATATATCTATATTTTCCTCTACTTTCTCTTTTCCCATTCAATTTTAATTTTTACTACTATCTATATTCTTCCCACTAAATCACCCACTGCCCCTCCGCCTTACTCATCCATCGCTTCATATTATACCTCATACTGCACAGACTCAACCATTAAAATACCGCACCACTCATTACTTATACACTGATGCTCACCGAGAACTCGCTCCCGCAGGACAAACATATATCTCCGCCATTGCCTCGGCCATCTCACTGGCGATCTCCTTCCCACCCACACCATGTCCTCTGTAATGCGACTACGCCAGTAGCGAATGGCCATGCTAGAACTGGATAAGTGCATGATCCTGTCCCAAAACAACGCCGCGCTATTGTGTAACGGAACACTAATCATGCCCCTCTCCCAACAACTGCCCCCCACACCGCTACACGTCGCACCTAACGACAGATTTCACCCTAATACTGATATGGTCCCCCTGAATAATTATCGTGTACGCGTTGTGGCAGTTTAACCTCCTGCTCTTAACAAGGCCGTTGAACGCGAACAAAACACCCAGTACACTGCCTGCTTGAAATGCCACGACTATCTGAAAACACGACAGCCACGAGACCATTGGTATGTTGGGACCGGAATGAGCTCGCCTGGCCATTGCCAGTAAGTTGAATTGCCACCTCATTCACTACGCTCCGTACCCGGTCTCAACACCTCGCGAGAACGTCTCATCGGATCCTCCCCTCATGGCAGAGCCCGGGTTAGACCCTTTAGATGTGTCGAACCTCGGAATTACTACCCCTGCGCAAGATCGTCATATTTGAGCTGAGTCACTAATGCGGTCATCGGTTCTCTCTGGCACAAGCTCAAACAGTCAGACGCCCCCCCCAACCTACATGGACCCCCGCTGGTCGCTGCGCGCACTAAGTCTCTCGAATCGAACAGTCTACGACGACTCAGAGGATACAAAGACCCTTACTGCAACGGAACGGACCTTAATGTTGGGGCCAAACGTGAGCTCATACAGACATCGTCGTCAGCAGCGCCTGCAATGGGCAGTAGCAACCATGTCAGTTGGTACTTAGACGGCAGTTGCGATCCCCATTGCTGTCTCTATCTCACAGCTCCGAGAGCAGATTTCAACGTATCCTTTGCTGATGGACGTATTGCGGATTTGCGCGCTACGTCTGTGGAGAGACGCTGCTGAAAGGATTAGCTGTGGTTCGACAGCTCAACCGATTTGGAGGTTGGCTAGTATTCCACATTTTGGGGTGGATTCAGTTTTTCACCAACGCTTGCATCTTCACGTTCTTCCGCTGGATAAATCGTTATTGCTGTGACCATATCGAGCTGAGGTTCTGGATGCATTGGTTTCTCCTGCGTTCACAAATTATCCAGACTTGCAGCTTCTCCAGCAGGATAACGCACGTGCGCTTACCGCATGCATTACGCAGCAATATCTACAGCAGCGACGATCACTTGTAAACGCATCCTGGTTTGGCACCTGACCTATCATTCAGGACATGTGCCCTATAGGACGTCTGTGGGTCGGTAGCATGGGTCGCAAGAGGTATAATCGACAAGGTTCCCCCCAGACTATACTATGCATCACTAAACTACCGTCTCAGCACATCGCTCTTAACCACGTGAATGGGACTTGATTCCCCGGAATTTCCTTCAGAGTCTTGTGCGTTCCATGCGGAGCCGCGGCCAAGCTTGTTTGCAAGCACACGGTGGACATACCAGATACTGAGGATAGTGTGAATGAATTTTTTTATTGGTTGCATTTTGGGTTTTCTCCCTTGCCTGCACAGAATGCAATGAGTTTCATAACAATCAAATGTACAAATTAATGACCAGCATGGATTCATAGGAAAATGAAAAAAGATTCCAAATATGTAAACTTGTAAACACTTATATTTACATTTCACACTCTGTTCCTGGATTATACAGGTGGTGCGTTTTTTAATGTTCTATCAGTTTATGATATACAGATCGGGTATAATGATGACGATGAACACAACTAGGGAACAAGAATAGATGATACCAAAAAACAAAAAAAATGGAGAGTTATAAAAAAAGATACAAAGTAACAGAATCACTTCTAATTTATTTCGGCAAAATTGATTAGCCAAAATACTCAAGGCTTTAGCAAAGCAGTTACATAGAGACCCAACTCACAAAACAGCACCAAATCTACGGGAATAATTCTCTTCATTGCAAGCAGTGAAATCTAACAGAAAGGAGCGGTAGCAGGCCCGATATAGTAGAGGAAAATCGATACATGATTAAAATACATACCTAAATACGGCTGGATGCAAAGTCACATTAGCCTGGATTCCATCTCATGTTGGCATAACAAGAAATGAACTCGCTGACAAAAAAATTGAAACAGGATTAAGGAGATTCGAAATAAAGAGTCTAAGGGCAAGGACAACAACCAAAGAAAGGAGAATATAATTGGACCAGAGCACAAAAGTAGGGCCTGCATACCAGCTTTTAAAAACACCAAAGAAAATTGTTAAATAAAATACCAGTACATAAAAATACTACTCCGTCTCAGATTGGGAACCGGCTACTTTAGAATAGAGGAACCCACCTGTGAAGAATGTTATGACCCTACTACCATTAAACACTTTGCTCTGGAATGCATAGGAAATAACGTACTACACAACAGACAACAATCATCTCAGTTTAACTGTGACAACTGCAATAATAGTGATGGTGATATTACAACTCCAAACCCCACCCATTAATGGTGTGATTGTATGACAATCACAGCATCACCACCTCAATCCAACCACCATCACCAACCCTTCTCCCCACCAATTTCCCAACCATCTACCATCCATACACCATCGTCACGACCATCACCATCGTCACGGCCATCGCCACAATCACCATCACCAATTACTCCCCATCCCAAACCAATCCACCATTCATCACCATCACTTTTCCTTGACACTCCCCATAATCTGATCATGAATTATCTACAGTCATCTGGTTCCTTCTCTCATGAAAGCCTCCATCCTAAACTATTAATATGATTTTGGAGCAGTGGTTTTCGTGGGGAAAATAGTACTTTCATTGAATTAGGTTCTTGCCTGGCTCACATTATTCTTTTGGATAAAAAGTATTAAAGTTTTAATCTTGTTAATAATATTTCATATTACCGCGAGTAAACATGTACTATAAGGTCATCTAATATTAAACGTCTCATACATTCTTCCTCATCTTAAACGTTTACTTTGCTGTATGTCCTATATCTTTAATGTTGTCATCTGTTATTACTCCTTCAATGTTTTACATAAATCTCTCTCGGTGTTGTTTTTCAGACAGTAGTATTCGGCTTACTGGATTTATAATTCAGAGTTTTGATGAGAATGGTACTCGAGTATTTAACTACAGCGATCCGAGTACAACTGGTCAACCTGTATACTACGTTCCATCTGACCTACCGACCTCACTAATCTTTCGTATAAATATCACAGCCACTCAGTCGGAGAAAATTTTGACCCTGTGTGAAGTTGAAGTATATGGAGGTATGTATTACAGTTGTTAAATCTGTCTGCCTATACACACACGATCACAGCATTGTTCACACACCAACCATCAACTACCTTTAACGTATCACAACCAACAACTGTTATATCTATGTTCATTAGCAGACAACAACAGTTGCAAGGCGGTGTTTGCGGGGCTGTTCGATTCCCCCCATAAAACGTAATACTTCCCCAGCTAGCGCTGGAGTATATGAACTATCAGACTCAAAATGCACTCAAAGGACATGATTGCGTGGACATCAAAATAATTTGGACTTTCCAATTAATTATTGTAGCATGCATTTTTTAATTCTGTTACCTTCTGTTGCTCTGTATTTGGGAGCTGTTAACTGAACATGTAGCCTAGACCAGCCTTTCTCAACCTTTTTATCATGGAGGAACACTTGAAATAATTTTCAGGGCTCACAGAACCCCTGCATAAAAATTAATATATACTGAAGCACATTTAAAAACACACAACTATTATTATATAATGATGCCGAAAAGCTGGAAAAAAAGTGTGGGAATGGATTTTCCCCGTGTTTGTCATGAGGTAGAGAGCGAATGGCTGCTGGAACGGAAAGTGCATGATTCAACCTACAGGTTTGTGTACAGACTACATGAAAACAATGAAAGTTACACGAGCAACCACGATTCCCAAACAGCTGTGATTTCCTGAAAGTTGTGTACGCGTTGTGGCAGTATACTAGGTTATAAAAAGGTCGTTTGAGAACCAAAAACACCAGTACATGTGCTTTAAATGCCCACGACTATTTAGAAACACGACCGCCAAACGAGCCATTGGTATGTTGGAGGTACGGGATGGAATGAGCTCGCGGGGGCCTTTTGGCCAGAGAGAGTGAATTGCCAACACAGCCACTATTGCAAGGACGTATCAATGAAACGCTTACAACGGGAAACCACTTTTTTGGCAGTGCCCGGGATTAAAACTTTGGAGGGTTGGCCAAACCACGAGTTACTCCCCCTGCGCTTGATCGTCATATTGTGCTGAGTCACCTAAAGATTCGTTCTCTCCTGGAAAGTCAAAAACCGCAAGAGTCAATAGTGGTGCAGGACGTGGGCAAGTCTCTCGAGATGACCGTCATACGACGAATAGTCAGAGATTACCTTGCCTTACTGCAAGGACGACACTTATGTTAGGTCAACTTGTCTCACAGGCATCGTCAGCAGCGACATGCAATGGGCAGAGCAAACATGGTCAGATGGACTAGACTGCAGTGGAATGCTGTCTCTATTCACAGACGAGAGGCAGATTCAACATCAAAAAATCCTTTGCTGATGGACGTATGCGGAATTTGGCGACGGTTGTGGAGAGGCGCTTTGCAGATTGCTTGTGTTCGTCAGCAAAAACGATTTTGGACTGGTAGTGTTGGTATTCACCTTTTGGCGAGAGAGATTCAGTTTTTCACCATCGCTTGCCTCTTCACGTTCTTCCGTGGAAAATGTTAATGCTGTGACATTATCGAGATTGAGGTTCTGGAAATGCATTTGGTTGCTCCTGCGTTCACAAATTCTCCAGACTTGCAGCTTATCCAGCAGGATAACGCACGTGCGCACACCGCATGCATTACGCAGCAATATCTACAGCAGCAGAACATTGTGACGATTTATTGGCCTGCCCTATCACCAGACATGTTCCCTACAGAACATCTGTTTGACGAGCATGGACGCAGAGTCTACAGGCAAGGTTCTCCAGCTAATCTGCAACAGCTCGAAGCTGCTATTACACGTGAGTAGGACTTGATTCCCCGGAATTTCCTTCAGAGACTTGTACGTTCCATGCGGAGCCGCTGCCAAGCTTGTTTGCAAGCACACGGTGGACATACCAGATACTGAGGATAGTGTGAATGAATTTTTTTATTGGTTGCATTTTGGGTTTTCTCCCTTGCCTGCACAGAGTGCAATGAATTTCGTAACAATCAAATGTACAAATTAATGACCAGCATGGATTCATAGGAAAATGAATAACGATTCCAAATATGTAAATTTGTAAACACTTATATTTACATTTCACACTCTGTTCCTGGATTATACAGCTGGTGCGTTTTTAATGTGCTTCAGTATATATCCAGCTCATTGAACGTTAGCGTGAGCATCAAGTTGTAAATATAATAACCCAATAAAAATTGTCATTGCTCTTTTGAGTAGAGAATGATTTTTTTTTTCAGTGAATCTGTTTAATTTGACCAACTTATTAGCCTGTCCTTATAGCGTTACTTTCATAGTTAAAAAGAATGAGCTTCCTGACGTTTAGACCAGCCATCCCAGTGAATAAAAATAAATACTGATACCTGCACTTGTTAGCAGCTATCGTCAACCTAGCTAGTGCTATTAGGTTTGGCAGAGGACATATGACCCTCAGAGTTTAGTAGATAAGACGTTTTATAAGAAAATATTTCTAATTTGATCTCATTGGTGAGATTTACATTATACTAACTTGTATGTCGTGGCACACCATCATAATAGTCTACGCTCCCCCTAGTAACGCAAATTTATTACTCTATTACACACGATGCTCCCAATTAAAAGAACACTACTGGTTTACCACTAATTGTTCCGTCTCGTAGCTCCCTCACAACCTCTACCATTTAAACTCTATTGCCCAACCCAACACTTTGCTCCCCAGTGATCCCCGCCGTCCCCACACATCTGGAACCCACTAAACCATTAGACAAACAACTCCCATTCTATAAACTAACCCCCTCTCACCAGTCCCAACATTCTCTCCTCCAAATTACACGCGCAGCACTCACACAATTACCTAATACACCACCCCACCCAAATCACCAATCTCTCATCCCACATATCCTAATTCACATAAATGCTACCCCCTAATGCTCATCTGTATTCCGTATTAACTATCTGCACTGACAATAGATCATGTGATCATTAAAAACCATCCCACCTCTTAACTAATCATCTCCCGTCTCCACAACCCCCAATACCACTCCAGAAAAGTCTATCAGTCCACAATAATCTCCCATTATCCCAGACTAATACGTCAAGACCAATACAAAACCCCGCATATAAAAATTACTCTACCCATTCATAACTCAATCCCACCCAATTAAAAAACTGTAGTATCCCCCAATAGATCTTACCCGTACCAAATGCACTCAACTCCACACCCCACATTACAACACACATTCAACTGCCAATCTAAATAATTAACTGTATATACGCCAAAACTAAATATACAATTTAAAAATATCACACCACACTTACAATTCAAAAATCAAACTACCCCCTATTACACAACATTACACAACAAATATCACAATATTACCTACACCTAACCTACACCAGCCTATACGATTATCACAAATTTATACCACCATAACCCCGCCCCCGCCACTTCACCCAAAATTATCTACATAACCCTAACCCCACCTCTCACAAAACCCAAATTGGAACCATACATCACCACCTTAATATACACAAAACCAACACCACCCCCACCCAACAATTAACCTAAACCCAACCCAATTTACAACAACCTCCTCCCACCCCATATCCCACTGTCTTCCATCTTCCCCACCCAAGAAATCCAGACCTGAATAGTACGTCTTTACTAACAGACGAGAATAAGGACCGACCCCGACACACCAGCTCCCCCACTCCCTACACCCGTCGACGCCCCCCGACCAGTAACCCCTAGAGAGCCACTCCTCCCCACGACGCCCACACCCACACTCCAACTGGGCACCACACAGCGAACTCAACACCGAAAACAAAAAACCTTCCCCAAGACGCACCCCTCGCTAGGAGAACCCCCCACACAGCCAAACGCTGCCCGACCGTCACTAAGGTGCACTACACCACGTCTTCACACACCTTCAACCCCCCCCTGCTTGTGCTGCCCTCCACTCACAAGTCTGCCGATCCCACTCCATAAAATCTCCTCGTCAAACCTGCCACACTCGCCCCCCCCCCCTCGCTCACACAGAGTCCAAGACACCCCCAGACCCCCCATAACCCCCGTACTAGAGCACTGACCAGACCGACACAACTCCGATATAAGTCCCACCTCAAAATACATAAGAAGAAACATACCCCAAATCACCCAGATCACCTCAGCAACATTCCAGACAAGAGAAATCCCAGTCCTCAATCTGGAAACTAACAACCAAACCACCCTCCGAACCCAACATGACCACCCCCCCACCGCCTCGCATCTACGTAGATACAACCCCCCCCCCCCCACAAAATCTTTTATTTGTCCACCACTCGGACCCTGCACTCCAACTTTCTGACATCATGCACCCAGCGCTCCAACCAGACCGCTGTCCTCAAACAATGCGATCGCAACCACCACAACCACCGCTACCCCCGGGTCAAGAATAACCTGCTCGGCCCCCCCCGCCCGCCCATTCCTCCCCACACCCCGAAAAAGTATATATACCTTCGTGAATCAAGCATATCATCTAACATAGACAAACTGTCCTACCCCCCATGAAAAACACCGCTCCCCGCTGATACTTATGCCGAACACCGCCGATAGGCAATTGTTAACCCACCCACCCACCTTCCGCGCAGTCCCCCCCCTACCTAACCCCCCCCCCCACCCCCACACAACACCACCACACTGAAATGAACCCTACGCCGACACCCCTGCGCCTATTAGACACCCCCTGCAGTTTATGCACAGCATAGCGCAGCGACATGTACAAATGAGACCACGACATCATCTATGCTCCGTCCGTTCTCACGCCACCCACACTCACCCCTCGCACGTCCCCATCCTAAACCCAACACATTCTCGCAAAATATGAACTTAAAAAACTCTTCCAGTGTCTCTATAGACCCTCCTCGCCTATCACTCCACGCTTTTGACTGACTCAGGCCATATTAAGCCCCCCACGGCACCTCCCGTCCGCTATAAAACTCCACACGCTCGGACCACCCCAATCCCCCCCACTGCACCCCAGTACAACACCATGTACTACTGCCGATTGAATCAAATTAAATGTGTATATATACAAATAATAAAATTTAATAAATCAGATTAAATTAAAAGTGTTGTTAACTTAAATAATTCTCTTCCTCTACTGAAACATCCAGCTCTTTGTATACATATTGTCCACACCCAGTATCCCCGGCCAATCGTATATAGTTTACAGTGTGTTTACGCTAGACTCCCCATAGAGATGAATGTCCCTCACCTTGGCACAGGAATCATATCAATTGGATGTATTTTTTTATTTTCTTTTCTCGCCGCATTCAATACACGCTCTTCCCTTTCCTCTGTGTCCAGTACACATAATCTTGTACCCAATAGTCACAACTTCGCATCGTATTCGTTTAGAAGAAATTTATCTCAACGACGATTCATCCCGTCTTGAGATCGAGGGTGTTAGTGCTTAGAAATATGTTCTAATAGCAAAACAGTTATATGAAGGTGAACACCCCCACACGACTACCTACCCGATTCTAACACCACTGGACCCCAGGAGGAATAGTTAAGGAGAAGATTAGTCTCGGACTAAACTGATATAGTTATTTCACAATCACTAGGCCAGCAACGAGTCAAGTCCAGACCATCCCTGGGATTATGATAAATTTTTATAGTGTCGCACGATACATAAGTCAACAAATAAGTATTCTCAACTACCCACCCATTTCCTCATTGCACTGTCGAAACCTGAACTGTGTAAACAGTACACTACCAATCCATACACACATCCACCAATTCTACGCGCTCCGATCAAACAAAGGACTCAAACACATACCCCACATAAATACCCCCCCACCGCGTGGAGAAACAAGACTCTAGGCAGGTGTCCCCTCCACATACTGAGTATAGTGCCGATCTGAGTATCACATGCTATAATACAGACAAAAAAGTCCGTTCTTCATAAAGTGTCATGTGTATCTCGGCGTATGTAACTTCATTCCATCAAATAATAATAACCCCCCCCACCGTATTCCCTGTGTACTAAACATGTTCATGTGTCACTCAGAGAAATTCAAATTACCAACTCCCACCAACCAACCCCCACCCCACCTATATAAAAAATTGTTTGTAGATTCAGATATCGATTGTCTTACAGCCACCAATTCTTAATGTGAAATAATATAAACCCACCGAATAAGTTGCTTCCCTTTGTTGTGAAAGGACACGCCACCCACAAACGCTAAATTCATCTCTCTCTCCCCCACCTCTTCAAATAGGACTCCCTCACCAAACGCGCCCCTGCTCATACCACCCACACAAATACCCCCCAATAAACCACCCAAACCCTATCCACGATCCTTATCATAGAATGGACTGAGTCAGAGCCCCCCCCCTCAGCAACCAAAGAGTTATCACATAACATCACCAACCTACACAATGTTAGATCCCTCACACCTCTCGTGACTGTGTAAGTAAAAAGAATACATAGTCCCCAAAACCTCCGACGTATTAATGCAGCGATATATCAAAAAACACAAAGAAGTTAGTACAGATGATGTAAACCCAAACATAGGATTACATGTAGAAATATGAGAAATAGAAAATTAAACCAATACCACCGCACTCCCTCTCTCCGGTAATAGTCATATACGTGAACGGACTACTCCAAATACAATACTGCCTCGCCCATTTACCCAACTGTGAGAACAGGGTTTAGTCTCGAATTTGTGTAGTCACAGATGTGTCGAAAAAACTTTACACTGATTGTAATCTATTTCCTCCGACGCGTCAACTCTATTATACTTGTTATGAAGCGAAGAGGTTATAAGTTGCATAAATATATAGTACTCCTAGTTCCCTCAAGCTACATATGTTATCGATTCTACCTGCAATCTAACAAAGACGTGGGCATAAGCGATGAACCCCCATAAATTTGCGCTGGGTCTTTAAAGAATGTGAGTACCTTACCTAGGATATGACAAAACCAATAAATGTCAGAACACCTAGCGAAACCAGATTCATACTGAGAACCAAGCAGACGTTGCAAAAGGAGAAAGATATCATTTCCAGTTATTGCGAAGCATCTGATTGCTAGAGCAGTGCAAATAGACTTATAGCGAATGCTAAAATTAATGAATCTTATACAAATTAGTTGTTGCCATTAAGTACCATACAACTCTTGAATGTCTCGTCTATGATGTTTATATATAACTACATATACCTGAGTTCGAGCCTGTGTCGTCTCTACTCGCGCTGCTTGCTCCCGTCCCTGAATGTGTATGGCTCAGTGGACAGTGCTCAGACGCTCTCTCTGCCGCAATCTCACTCCCCAGCTCATCGTCTTTCGCGCATTGTCTAAAACGTCAGGAAAATATGTTCTTTCGTATGCCAGTGGGCTGGAAAAAATTAAAAATACATAATTCTGGGTAAGGTACAGTTCCAGTTAAGAATTATATAAATAAATTTTTGGTTTCTTTGTTTCTTCTTGTCTCATGTGTTGCCACTCACGAACATAGTGTGATACACTTCGCGTGAGCTTTGAACACACCCATGCTGCCAAGAGAAACATGGTGAAATACCCACTCAAGAGATCTAGACATTCGTCACCCTTCTTCCTGCACTGCACACTTGATATTGTAGCAGTGTGATAGTGACATGAGACACCGAGAAATACACAACCCAATACTGTGCGGTGTCTCACCTACTACATGCAATGTTGAGCGGCACGCGCCCTCTTGCCATCCGCCCCCCCCTCCTGTTATGTTCGTTTGTCATTGTGTCGTGTTCTCTTTCTATGCGCAATGTGCAATAGTGATGAGACCCTCTCCCTAGACTGTCTATGTCCATCGCCGGACCTAAGTGTCAAGATGCTTTCTCGAGTGACTTATATTCCACCCGACTTCACAGCTACTACAAATTTGTTTGCATAAATTGCGCTGTCGCGAGTGCATACTACAAAGCGACTGTCGCAGCCTGTTCTCTGTCCGCATGCCTCCGCGAGCATATCATAACTGTGTGATATACCTCGCCGACTCATACAGTCACCTAGCCCCCTCACTAGTATCCCCCTCCTAAATATACCCAAACCTCCACCTCAATACTCGCCCCCACAGACATCATTACCTATACCTGTTACAGCAACCAGTCTCCTCGCTCAAAATCCCACTTTCCACCAACCCCTCCCCCCCCCCCATCTCTCACTCAAGACTTACTCTCATCTAAGAGATCACGAGTCATCGATCTGTATTCCGTCATCTCGATATACCTATTCTGTGTTGTATTGTTAAACACTAATGATCTAGATTATTAATATTATACTTACAGACTCTGTAAATTTGTAGTTGACGTAATTTACTATTCTCTGAATCCCCCTGTCAAGTACTCCTCAACCTGTCCGCACGCTAAACTAATCCTCTGCTATGTTAAGCTAACTTATCACGGATATTTCTTGTGCTGAGAAGTTAATAGTGCGCTCGATACTCGCGTGACTCTAGACATATAGCTATCACCTACTCGATAGTGAATAACAAATATTCGCTGCAACCTACGATAAAATTTAATGTAACTCAGTACGACAGTACCCTGAACTCTGCTCGCATATTGATCTGTTCCCTAAGTATACCCTTGGTCACCAATCACTCAGTGTGTAATTCGCCACGCCGTGTTGACTCTGTGACTCTTCGTTCACATTAACACGTCCTTGTCTGACATTTTGTAATCTCTACTATATAGACATCGACTGTTCCCTATCGTTAGCTCTTTAGACATAATCAGAATCAACCGCACACAGTCCACAATGATACGTACCGTTCATATAGCGCACGAGACACTATTCTGCCATGTGTAAAACCCATACCGCCACTACATATCACCAATGTGTCAAGCTCCTGTGAGCTATCATTCAGCTCATAACAATTCACGCCACCTTTGTGTTATGAGTGAAGCGATACCCATCCCTGAAATACCCAAACACAATTCCCTTTCCTGCATCTACTATTGAACCAAATCTAATTCTACCTATGAACACGACCCTTGTCACCCCCCCTCACCTTACTCATCTCATACAATGAACATACGCGTGTTCTTAATGTTAACCCCCATCTCCATCTATCTAGCCCTTATCGTTTATCATCTTCATATCCAACAATGTACTCTCTCGACACCCTGCTACCGTCTAATCATACTAAGGCCCTATACACGCTCCCCCCTCCGCTCATCCTTCCAGCCTGTCACACGTGCCTAATACACCAACAGCGTCACCTCCTGATACAGCCCCATCCTCAGCACTCCCTACTCAGCACGCTCCCCCTCGACCGACCTCTCGAAGAACTTCTGCGCCAGTTCCGCCACACACAGCGACGCCCATTGACTGTGTTAGCAAGTGTCTCTCCCCACGCATCCTTCAACCCGTTCGCAGAGTTCGAGTCCACAACATTATCCACCCCCCTATGATATCGTCACAGAGGGACATCAACAAGAGTGCGCAGTTGTCGGGATAATGTACAGTAATTACGTGTGTGTGTCACAGACGTCTGTGTTTCTCTTCAAACTCAGTCCGTTGTTACCAACGGCAATCTGTCTATCTGTTGTCCGATGTGAAACTGTAGCTCTACTCAGTGTGCCTCGACGTTAGTGTGACAAGACAGGTCATACATGAATACAGTGTCATATCTGCGCATGCCAGGATTGGTTAGAAGAATCTCAGAGCAGGTTGGCAGATGCGTAATAAGATCGTTGTCACGTAAAGACATAACACTCTAAGATGGATAATTAATTAATGCTCCTGTCGCTCATGTGAAGTTATCTAATGTGTGATTTTGTAGTGATTCATGAATACGCGTAGGCATTGTCGGTCTCACACAGCACAGTGTCAATAACCATCTCCCTACACCACCTAACCATAATGTCATCACATTGGTATTGATCTTGTAAGCAAATTAGCTCTGTGCGCTCATTAGTATAATCCCGTGTGACCACACAGCAAACGCGCCAGTCGAGAATGTGTGTGATTTACACAGTCAGAATATGACGTCTATGTCCCATGTTGATACTCTCTCAAGTCACGTCACGCGGTCATATTCCGTCAGCGAGTGTGATAGAACCATCCCCATATCAAACTCTCTTCTGTATCTCGTCATTGATGAATTGTAGATAATAAGAGCTTAGTGATCGTCCTCGTGTCACACGTCTGCTCGCACAATCCGTTCGTATCAGATGAAGCT
The DNA here is from genome assembly GCA_024509875.1 of Oreohelix idahoensis. NCBI lineage: Eukaryota > Metazoa > Mollusca > Gastropoda > Stylommatophora > Oreohelicidae > Oreohelix > Oreohelix idahoensis. The sequence continues at coordinate 203,123 of JAMPIV010004871.1, read as the reverse complement.
TGTCTCTTCCATATATTTCAAACACTACAATCATCCGGAAATCGGCACTCTAACCTAGATGCAGACGCTTATTCTCGACATTCATAAGAAATACATCTCCCCAACTCCTTCCCTACACATCATCCTGCCCGTTCTGTGTATCTAATAGACAGTATATCTGAATTTATAGTGTGTGTGTACTGTTGAACGAGTAGAGAGACTCGTGGACTTCCAACGAATGATCTGTGACCCTATCGACAATTTGAGCATATAATACTTACCATCCTCCTAGCTGAAGACCTGACAGACATCATCTGATCAGAGACCAGAGATACTCTCAGAGAAATGTGCCGAATGTACATGCTCTTCGCGTCTTGTAGACTGACCAACTGGTACAGTAACGCTAGCCAATGTCTCAGCATGTCGACACATCACTGTAGTTTTACTCAGTAAACCGTGTACCTCTGATGTCATCTCTGAAGTTACACTGTTTCTCTATAGACCAATACAGTCCATTCTTCATATACTTGTCCTCTCTAATCATCAGCCCACACTATTGCGCCTCCGCCCTACACATTTGTCTCACTGTTGTCTGACTTAGCTTGAGTGTTCTCTCGATGTACGCGTGTGTGTGTCACTCCCAGCATAGGAAAACTTAGATAGTATCAATATCAGTATGCTCTCGATCGTCTGTCATTGAGACCTTGCTCAGCTCGTGTGACATCACCCGGATTCACGTTGGTCTGCTGTGTGTCGATACACCTCTACACGCTGAGAAGACGAATAGACAGCTTTAGATGCACTAGGTACTCGACTCAGCTAATAACTGACTTTGATCAATGCGCGGTTAGTGTCATGAGACTCTCGTTACGCACGTAATTCGACGTAGTGAGCTAGAATGTAGCTACATTATGATCTGCGACTCTGCGTAGATATACTCCAGTAACAAACACCTTATTACACTGTCACGCTAGACATCTGTGTTTCACCTCCTTATGTCAGTACATAAGCGGGTACTCTAAAATTCTAGTGAAGAATGACTAGATACATATATAATGATACAAAAGATATGAGTACAGACATCAATACCCACCATAGATAAAAAATTAAAAAAAAAAAAAAAAAAAAAAAAAAAAAAAAAAAAATAAGATAAAAACAAAAAAATAGAATAAGAAATGATAAAAAAAGAAATATAATGTATATATAGAGATAGAAGTAACTAGTCGCTAAACGTCCAGTGCCATCTCGGTGATAGAGTCTTTTATATAATCGAAACATGTTTGTAGTGTATCGCGCACCATCACATGCTCGATAGGTCCTCAATATCCCAAAACCAACCAGCGCTACTTCTCGCGGATGTCGCTCCACCCCATTCAATTCCTCCTATTGTTCTCTCTACAGAGCATCTGTCGTGTAATTGCACACGAACTGCTCTGCTCTGTATTTATTTCTAGTCAGTACCTATTGGCAATATGTGTCCAGTCATTACACACTCTGAGCAGCTCATATATAGACTTCTCTGCCTGAGGTATCACAATCGTAACCGTGTTCAGAAGAGTTCGTGAGTTTTCTAGAAAGAGACCATGTTATAGCTGAGGATCTTACAATTCAACAAAACCTACATACACGGCCACTTAGGTGGCACAGGTGTAAGCCACCCTATTATGGACTAGAGACTTCTTTAGTCTGTGTCCCTCACGACCGTAGCATAGCACCGATCTTTATGTATCAATGTCATGTGGATGTCTGTACGCTCGATTCTGTGTCACGCTATCGCTTGTGTCTGTGATTCAATCACTGTGCTGTACGATCGCTAACACATGAATTGCGGTGAATAATAATCCACCAACCCCCTCTGTAGGGACCATTAGCTCCAGGATACTTGCTAAAACGCTTCTAATTTCTCATCACACGGGTCTCTGCTCGCGCTGACTTAACCGCAGATTCACTAAAGCAGCACTCTGCAGCTCTGTGTGCCGACCCTGCTAATCTCACCCTAGAACACTCGCGTCCGCCATGTCCTCCCCGATTGAAAGTATAATGTCCTTCACTACGGCCCTCCTAAATACCAGATCTAACAGAGCGCGAGAGTATTATGTGTCTTCACACGTGTATCTCTATACCTCGACAGTAGCTACAGCTGTGTCCGCGAGCATACAGATTCTAATCGACTCTTATACTGTCACCCTATAGCAGTAGTATAGACTTAGCAGCACGAAAGAATCATATTTCCTCAAACCTGTTCCACGACCAGTACACTCTCTTGCCCTCAAAATCCCCTAGCATGAGATGCGCACATATGTCTCGGCCTGATACCAGCATCGCTCTGGCTGTTGTGCTTTGTTGTCTGCTAAATTTCTGTTACAGTATTGAGTAGACGAAAGTCTTACACAGCGAAACTTCCTTATTGGCGCTCATCCCCTCGTCGCCCCCTGTGTTTTTGTGCTTTTCACTGTGTGCCCTATGACACACATGTTATACTGACTTCAGCCAGAAGCTACTACAGAGGGATGTAAGGCTCCTTGTGCCCTCATAATAATTTACGCAGTAACTAGCTGAATATCGTAGCTGTGACTCTGTCTCGTCACATTGTGTGTTGCCACCACCGTTATCCGCCCCCCCTGAGAGCGCCCCTGCTGAGTCATTTAGTCATGACGCTCAGCGAAATTACGTGTATGTCTAATGAGCTGAGTAAGATCTAAACTGAGCGTGATCCGCTGCGACTACGTATGGTCTGATTAAAATGTACAATATTAACTATCCCGTATCAAATGTTTGTTTAAGATAGGAATCTCTCGTTTTTACCATCGTCACGATCTAACAGACCCCACCCCATTCCATTATCCCCCCCATCACCAACTATCCCCCAACAGCGATCCATGTAGTCTAGACCCACCGGTGGTAAGCGACAACGTTCTCATAGCGACCGCCAAGAGATGTTCGAGGGAAGGCACCGGTCTTTCCAAATATTTCTTTAACATATTAATATGGTAGAATTTTTCCTTTCCTTTAATAGTGATCTTGTAGTTCGTTCTCGAGATCTTTACAGGACGGTAAGCGGCCCTTGCCATTCGATACGTACTTTGTTGTTTCCGGTTGGAAGTAGCAACAGAACTTTCTCTCCTGGTTGTAATTCTATCTCTTTTGCTGCTCTGTTGTATCGTTTAGCGTGCTTCACGCGTGCTTGGCTACGGTTGGTTGTTGCTAAATCCCATCCTAGTTGTAACCTTTCCTTAAGTTCCGATACATACTTAAATGTTGAGACGACTGTCTTATCAGCCTTATGGTCTTTCAGTGACCGGAGTAAGGCTTCTAGTGGGCCCTTAATAGGTCTGCCGAAAAAAAGCGTAGCTGGTGGTAAACCTGTAAAGGCCTGGGGGACTTCCATGTAGGCGAATAAGGCTGGGGGAATGAAAAGGTCACAATCTTCATGTTTCTCTTGTCCCAGCTTACGTAACATCATAGCGAGGCTTCCGTTGACACGATCTACTAACCCACTTCTTTCCGGATTATATTTGCTGGTGTAGATGTGCTGGTCCATCAAGATCTTAAAGATCTCCTTCATCAACAGGCTACGGAATTAGGATCCGTTATCCGTCTAAATATGTTGAGGGAATCCTAACCGTTTAAAAATCTGCACTAGGGCTTCTGCGACATGCTTGGAATCCGTGCATGTTAGCGGTATAGCTTCGGCAGACATAGTGCATGTGTCGACTAAGGTCAGGATAACCCTTCTTTTAGTCCTTTCCACGGGTCCTATAATGTCGACTGCTACCTGTTGAAATGGTGTCCAGACTATTGGCATTTCTCCCATGGGAACTGGGGGTGTCCAATGCTTAGGTACCACACGTTGGCACGTGGCGCAGGATTTCACATATCTGATAATATCAGTGTTCATTCCTGGGAACCAATAGTGTGTCGATATTCGCTGAATAGTTGCGTTTTGTCCCATATGTCCGCTAAAAGGAAGAGAGTACCCCATTTCTAAGATTTGGTCTCTGTACTGCGTCGGTACTAGGAGCTGGTTATGTCCCTGTCCAAGGTCGCCCGTTCTTTGATTCAGCACTCCATCCTTAGAAAAGATGTCTCCGTTGTGTCTGGGGTCCTTGGCTATGGGTAGTTTTCTTAAGCAGGGCTCCAAGGTAGGGCCGTTCCTTTTTGGTTTGCCCTCTTGCAGTTACTGCTGCCACAATCGGCTCTTTCGGTCTCCGTATAAACACATATCTACAACCAAGTATGACTGGGTAGATCGGATTATCCATTAAAGCCGCTTTGATAACACCTCTGACGAAATCAGAGTGTACCTCAATCAGTGCGACTGGAAGCGTTACAGATGCATCTCCTTTGAAAACTCCACATAATTGGACGGTTTCTTCTGTTTCTTGACCAGGTTTGACCAAATGCCTCGCGACAATACAATCAAAGCTCAAACCTGTATCAAACAAACAATAGAGTGAAGTCTCGTTCAATGTAACAGTTCCTCGCGTTGAAGGCCTCTCACCCTCATGTCGAGAATCACTGACATTCTTCCTCCGTTGCGAGTCTGTAAGCAACCGATCCGACTTGTCCCGGTTTTCTTGCCCTGATCAGATGTCCCTTGCGCAGCAGTTTTCCCTTTGTCGTGTCCTTTCTGGCCTGGCTGCCATCAGTGACGTTTGGGCTGCTCATGGGGGTTGGTAGGGTATCGAGTTTTGTAGAATTTTGTTTTTCCTTCAGGTGCGGTCTGAGGTAAAGTTTCTCTTTCGTGTTGATGGGAAAATGATGGGGAAGACTGATCTAGATTTTTTTTCCGAGAAAGCTCATCTGTAGGCTTGCGTTTTGAGCCTGGAAGCTTGGCCAACGCATTGGTATATCGCTCGACTTACTTAAAATGTCTTCGAGCTTTACAGCTCCCTGTGCAGCAAGAAAGCTGCGGGTTTCATTTGACAAGGTGCTTTTGGTTTTTTCGGTTAGAATAAACTCTTCCAACCCTTCGTAAGTGCAAGGGAGCTCTGAAAGCTCCAGGCACTTCGTCAAATATCCCTTCAGCCGGGAAGAGAACTGGTCAAATGCCTCGGTTCCTTCCTTCCTGCTGTTCCGGAACAGTTGCAGACATTTGCGAGCGTTCATTTCGAAATGCTCAAGTAAAGCTTTTTTCAACATGTCGTAATTGTCTTGATGGCTGCTTCCCCGTTTCACATACGCATCATATGGATTGCCTTTTAAAGCCTGTGAAAGCTTCAAACACCATCGCGAACTTTCTAAACCATACAGTGTTGCCATTCTCTCAAATTGTTCTATATAAGTTTCAATGTTCTCATTTGGGCTTGGGAAGGATTCTAGGGCAAAGGACATAGCTGCTACTTGAGGATATTGAGTACTGGGAAGATCAGTTGAGAGTGACTGGGGTGAGGAAGGCTCTCCGTTGCTGGAGCTAGACGCTGCACTGCGACTTTGGAGCTCTAGAGTCATAAGCGCCAATTCGTGCTGACGTCGTTGCTCATTCTCTCTTTCCTCATGTTATAGTCCTATTTCCCTTTCTTCTTCTTTTAGCATTGCTCTAAGTTTTGCACGCTCAGCCATGGTAAATAACTGACTGCGACTCACCCGAGAAAGAAAGAAGAAAAGGGTACAGTGCTCCCTAACAAATAAGAGTGTGCACTACAGTGCAAACTAACTTTTGTACTTATAACATTTTAAAACTTTTTATGTGCTCAATAGACACAGTGTATGTCCATGAACCAAATTCTACAGTTTCCTTTGTTAAAAAACGTGTGATTACATGGTAACCAAAAAAAAAAAACATCCACCATATTGGATTTTCACCAATTTTCGAGAGCTAAAAATTGATGTTTCCCATTGAACAAACTTTATCAAATTGCTCACACAAGTTGTGACTGACAATTAAAACCATTTTGCACATGCTTTTTTTGATAAGTTTAAACTTTTATTTTTAATGATTTTAAAAAGAAATACACTACATTTGTATGAAAAACATTTTTAAAAAATTTAAAAAACATAAAGCAAATTACCAAAATATCAAAAAAGCATGTGACAATTTAAAGGTATATATGTGTACTACATGCATGCCAAATTTCAGACTGATGTGTTAGATAGTTTGTTAGTAATAAAATTTTTTGTTTTATTAATAAAATGTTAGTTTTGAGAAAAATGCATTTTAGTCACCGAGTGACTTGTCTTGTCCAATATGCTCCATTCTGGGGGCTGAATGTGTTTAATATTGTCCAGCACTATATGCTGCACCTCCTTCAGCATCCTGAAGCTCCTCCTCTCGCCTTAGCCTTGCCTAATTTTTCTTCTTTCCTTCTACCATTGTAACCAAAAAAAAAACATCCGCCATATTGGATTTTTCACCAATTTTCTAGAGCAAAAATCTTATGTTTCCCATTGTCCAAACTTTATCAAATTGCACACACAAGTTGTGACTGCCAATTAAAACAATTTTGCACATGCTTATTTTGATAAGTTTATAATTCTTATTTTAATGCTTAAAAAAGAAATACACTATATTTGAATGAAAAAATATATTTTTTAAAAATTATAAAAGAAAATTACCAAAATATCAAAAATGCAGATGTGCCCGTATTCAAATAGATAGTATTTTGGGGTAAAACTGATTTGGGGTTCTGTGTTATTTATTTTATCATTCTCTTATATAAATGAATATTCCGTCGGAAAATTATTAAAGTAGGTCAGAACAGTTTGATAGATGTATTTGTTATAATAAGAATGCGTGTTACATTAACACACCAACTAAGAAGCTGGTATTGTGCCAATGTATTAATTGTGACCAGTTAATTAGGAGCTATTCTCCGGGGAAAGAATAAAGGACAGTATAAGAAGCATTCCGACGGTATTCTGTCTTTTAAGGTACAGAACCTATAAATGTCAAGTTCGAGTTTACTATATAAATATATTCAAGTTCGGGTTTACTGGATGCCCCTCCGGAGATATTATTTAACTTGATCAAATGGTACTGGTTCCAGGTTGGATTTAAGTCGAGACCTTTATCAACCTGAAGTATTATGTTGTCATAGGGCTATGGGTCGGGTTAGCCATTGTTCAACTATTACTGGAATCTATCCAGTTCTTGTTAATATATAGTGGCGGTCAGCAATCTGCTAGGAACTTGGGCTTCAACTCTTCTGCCAGGAACTTGGGCTTCGACTCAAACTGCTAGGGGTTTTGGGCCGTCAATATATACAGACTGGTTCCTAAGAATGTTGATGAAGTTACTTTGATTTGTCAGTCAAACGGATATGTTTGAGATAATCTATTTCATTGGCGAAGCCATTAGTTAAGATGGATATTCCACTAGTTATGTCAATGTCATATTTACGTCACAGTTACTACACAAGTTGCCATGATAGCAATTTTTATAACCTTTTATTTGAGGGTATATTTAATTCTGTTTAGAGATTTCAGGTCTCGTATTATTTCCTGTAACTGTCTGGAAGTCTTTTTTAAAAATGTCGATAAGAGGCTATGTGATAATGACGTCATCAATAACTTGCGTACTAAAATTATTTAAAGGATAATTGCTAAACTACTAATGTCATCATCATTCCGGTTACATGTATGTCCCCATGCTAGAAAAATGTATCTCAAAAAAAGAAATTTTCCTAGCTCTATCAGTCTATCTAACAATCCAAAAACACTTGCGAATCAAATAAAAATATGGTATACATCCTAATAATCTAATAATACATAAGAGGGAACGTAGGCGATATCATGAAAACGCACGGTTAATATAAGATGAATGTATGCAAACAGGTCAATCAAAACGAAGACGTCCAAACATTAAAATGTCCGAAACAATTTGAATTGAACAAAACAAAATTACTAATCATCGAAACGTGTATGTGGGTGAAAAGGGGGTGCTCAACACAATGCGGGGAAAATCTTTAATACATGTCATCTGATGCTGGGAGGATCAAATGTAATGGAAGAATTGAAAAAAAAAATATAACACTTGTCAAGAAAATCTTGAACTATAGACGGAAAATTTGAAAATGTCTAATAATTTAAACTATTCAATCGTGTCATATGATAATAGCGATGAAGCTCCGTTGTAAGGTCATGTATAGTCGTTAAGGTGCGAATACTAATGTTCAAGACACTATGAGTTCGATCTGTTTACATGTATTGTACCGCGGAATAAGTGCTATTAAAACCAGTACGACTTATTCACAACGTGTCGTATAATATGTTGGTGACTCGACAGTGTTTGTACTGAGAATCGAGAATAATAATAAATAAAATCTCGTCGGTGGTAGTCCAGAATAGAAGCGCTAGAACATCTCAATGAACGGGCTGTTTGCTCTCTGACGTCTGGTGGTGCAAAGAGAAGACGTGAAGCTCACTAATGGACATCCTCCCCTGATATAAATCAAGACGAGGGATTTGCGGTAAGTCAATAGAGGTACTAACGCATTTGGCTTCATCAATTCAAAAATGTCATTGTGTGCAAATCGTGATTTTGATTGTTCTTGACGACGAAGGGTCAGATACTTCATTTGCAAACTCGTATATAGTTGAATCACGAAGTTAGAAGGTTTCCGTAGCAACGCAAAGGTTTATGTAATGACCAACGAGCAGGAAGAGTGGAAACATTTCCGCAAAATTCCAGTTGCAGATTGTTAGCTAATAAAGACATCATTTGGGACAAAAGCATGCATTTATCTATGTGAGGTGAAACATTTGGTGAAATATTAACTGTAGGGGTAATAAATAAAATATCGTCGTTAACCATGTCGACATCGTGTGAGAAGCGTTGGGGATTTGTAGGACGTCTTTGCTTTGTAGGTTTGATATATATGTGCTCTTGTGGCAATCTCGGTAGTTTGGCTAGAGGGGTGGAATCTGAAGCGGAAGACTCGTATTTCCGTTTATCAGGTGTCCTTCTTGATTCGTCCATACCGCACAAAGTAGAGTTAGATTCACTGGTCATCGAATCTGTGTCTGGGGGGAAAATATTTTGTGTTTCTTCATTATACAATGGAGCCATTTGAGATGATTGGTAATCATGTCGATCGGTGGGTTCAGGATTGCGAAATGTTGCAACATCTGGAACGCTCTCTTGCTGTTGTATAGGACGTTGTAATTCTCGCAAAGGTATATTCTCTTCGCTGGAAGACGCATGACCTCTCTCTTGACATTGAATAAGGCGTTGTCTTAGCTCCTGCAGAGGGATATTGTTTTCACTAGAAGATGAATCTCTGTTATCTCTAATACGTTTGACGAACGTATCCAAATTCTGTGAAGGGATATCGGTGTCATGGGAGGAGGAATCTGAGTTGGGTAATTCATCATCAGTGGAGGATGAGGGAAGTTGCGCTTGGGTAAACAATTTCGTGGGTCTATCAGCTTGTTTTTTTCGTGACAGTGAGTGGTCTGTGGTCGTCATGACGCATCTGGGATACGTGAGCTTTCGTTTAAGTATCTCTTTCTTCATTCCACAGGATGTAATTGGTTGTCGATTTTCGTTCCAGCACTTTAAAAGCAGGAATCCAAAGGTTATCAAATGTGTTCGTTCGCACATGTTTCCGAAAATAAACCAAGTCTCCAGGCTTAAACTCTTGGAGTTTTGCTGTTTTGTTCTTAATTTGTGCATTTTTTTCGAAGGTTTTTCTTACGTTCCGATGGGCTAACATGATCTCTATGCTTTTATTGGAGCGTAATTTGGATAGGACATTCGCCAAAATATTTTCTCTTAGGCGCCAAAAGATTATCCAGTGGAAAAGTTGGTTCTCTTCCGTAAAGCAGGTAGAATGGTGAAAATCCAGTAGTATCATTGATATTATCTCGAATCGCTTCTAAAGCTTGATTGATATATTGGTCCCAGTATTGACCCTGTCCGGCAATAAACTTGGCTATTATATCGTGCATGGTGGCATGCATTCGCTCATTTATCCCATTTGACTGCGGATGGTAGTATGCAGTGGTAGTATGTTTGATATTGAACCATTCGAGAGTTGAAGCAAAGGGCTCTCCTACGAATTGTTTCCCGTTATCAGTGATTACACGCTTGGGACATCCATGTCGTGGTAAAAATTGTCTTAAAAAAACATTAGTGATGAGAGTTGAAGTGGCATTTTCTAAGGGGAAACATTCTGGCCATACCCTGTATTGGTCTACGATGTGTAAAATGTATCTGTATCCTCCTAAAGTTATGGGGTAAGGTCCAGATAAATCCAAGCTAATAACTTCCATTGGGTAGTGTGGATAAGACATTTCTTGGATAGGGGCTCGAATAGTTGTCATATTTCTTAGCTTGCAAACCCACATGTCCCAACATACTGTATGATATCTTTAATCATCGTGGGCAAGTAATAACGTTTTAGGATCACATCTAGAGTCTTGTCTCTTCCAAAATGTCCGTTTTCGTCATGAAACTGTTGTAATATTTTTGGAACTAGCGATTTGGGTATACATTTTTGTAGAGTACCATTGTCTCTAGAACAAATATGATATAAGATATTATCTTCCGAAATGATGATGTAGTCTTTCTTCTCTTTTGGATTTGTACGAATCTGTGTAATGATCTTAACTATTGTCACCTCTCTTCATCGTTTTGTCTTGAGTTTTGAGAGTCTATGGCATGAATTTCCTTTGTGTTATCGTCGATGTCAGATGTAGATTCAAGGAGTGGGCAGTCTGATTTGTTGGTGTCGGAATATGGAATTCGGGACAAAAGATCAGCGCACGTATTCAATTTTCCATGAATATATCCAATGGTTTGGTTGTAACTTTGGAGATTTATCGCCCAGGTCTGGTGTTTCTTGGGTTGTTCTGCAGTCTTAGTCAGTTAGCTTACAAGTGGTTGGTGATCTGTTCTGATGATAACCTGGGTTCCACGGATATAAAAATCGAATTTCTGGAGGGCGTAATGGATTGCACAGGCTTCCTTCTCTGTTGTAGTCCATCTCATCTGTGTTCGGCTCAATGTGTGGGAAAGGAAGGCTATCGGTTTTTTGTTTGGAACATTTTTTATCACTTGCGGTTCGTCTGGTGATCTGTCTTGTACAAAGCACGCGCCTACTGCTGTGTTGGATGCGTCCGTGTATATAATCATGGGCTTGTTCAAGTCTGGATGGGCTAGAAAAGGTACGGTGGTTAAGGCTGTCTTCAGGTATTCAAATGCTTTTTGGCAATCTTCAGTCCAGCGGAATTTGGCATACTTTCTGGTTAGGTTCAGTAATGGTTCAATTACTTTAGAAAAATTGATAATGTGCTTTCGATAATACGCACAACAACCAAAGAATCCTGTTAATTGACGTACTGTGGTAGGTGGAGGGATCTTTTGCATAGCGTCAATCTTTTCACTTTCCGGTTTGATTCCGTTGGAGTTGACAATAAAGCCCAAATATTTTATTTCCTTCTGTAGGAAACGACATTTGCTGAGTTTCAACTTTACTTTGTGCAATCTCATTCTGTCAAAAAAAGTCTCGACATATTTCAGGTATTTTTCCATTGTTCCCTTTGTGTGGATCAAGACATCATCTATATATGCTGATGCAAATGAGTTCAGTCCTTGCAGCACTTCATCCATTAAACTTACGTAAGTAGCCTGGCTACTTTTCAGTCCAACTATATGAGCCCTTACGGGTACAGAAAGTAGATTTCTTATTTGCATCTTCAGACAGTGGTATTGTCCAAAATCCGGAGCGTGCATCTAGTGAGGTATACCAGTCTGAGTTACCCAAGGTGGCCAAAATATCATCAATTCTAGGTAGAGGGTAGGATATCGTTTTGGGGATTTTATTTAATGCTCTGTAGTCACAGCAAAAGCGAGAGCTACCGTCTTTCTTTGTTACTATCATATTGGGTGAAGACCATGAGGATCTGGATCGTTCGATCATCCCAGCTGCTAGCATGTCGCCAATAGCTTTCTCCACTATCTCCCGATTATTTAGTCGGGTGTGGTACGGTTTGAAGGTTATGGGTTCTTCAGTTGTAGTTTCTATTTCCATGGTAGCGGTTGTAGTTCTTTCTAACTCCATGTTAGATATCGCAAATACATCTTGATGTTTTGTTATGAATTTTTCAAATCTGGGTTTTAGTTCATCTATTGTCTGTAATGCTGCTAGCAATTCTTTCGTTCTATCTGAATGAAAATTTTTCGTTATTTTCCTTTCTGGTGGACAAAAGCGGTATTCTCTTTTCCGTGTCTGTTTATCGGTGTACCTACTCTTTGAGTCTTTTGGCAATTTATCACAGAACTGGCGATTCTTTGAATATGTCCAGTTTTTTGTATATGCATAAGAGGTAACTGTTCCCACAGTATTCTCCCTGTTCCATGAAGTATTGTGTTTATTTTTTCTTTCGTACCTTCCTTGTATGATTTCCCTATCCCAATCGTCAGCGAATAGTAAGTCAGGTTTTACACATTTCTTTCTGTTATTTATGCTCCTTAGGTCCAGATAATTTTTTTTTTGTCGACTCTCTTGTATTTGGAATGTTTTTTCTTGTTGACACTATAGGATCTAGAGTTTTGTAAGGATGTGGATGGGATGAAGATTTTAATTTGTTTGTCTGGGATTTTGGATAGACGCTCTTGGCCTTGAATAGTTTGTTCAATACATCTTTCTTTTCCGTCTGGATCTTTCCTATTACTGTACCTCTTAGAATAGTGGTGGTGGTACCTGGCGTGTTTAGTACCATTATTGGAAAATCTCTTCGTATATTTATTTCCACGATGCCATCTTGTACTTCTATGTGTGGATCACCTCTATTTCTTTCATTTTCAATTTGAGATATGTATACAGTCTGTCCTATGTCAAAGTATGGAGATCTTTTTATTTTAGCCTTGGTCAGAGTTACTGAATTTGGTTTCAGAGTAATCGGTGCCGTAGTTCGAACTAGGGTTGCGATATGTATATCGTCTTGAAATGGTACATACGTGTTGTTTACTTTTAGTTGTTTTAAATCAAAGTATATCCTCACATTATTTTTGATGAGGAAGTCTCTTCCTATTATGAAGTTTCTTGATAATCCTCTCGTTATAATGAAGTTATGGCGTAGAATTTCTCTTCCCATTTTAAATGTCAAATAGGTCGTTACCACTGCTTTTAGTGCTTGACCTGTTACTGATTTCATTTGTACTGTTTTTCTAGAAAATTTTGCCATGTGTTGAATTTGATAATACAGCTTCTCCCGGATAAGACTTACAGTTGCTCCTGTGTCTATTAATGCTCTAAATTGTTGTTTACCTATTTCTATTATACATGAACTGGGGTCTGGACAAATGTTGAGATTCGCTTGTTCGTTTCCGTCTTTCATTTTATAATTAAGAGATCTCTTTTTTCGGCCGCCACATCCGATCTCTGCTAATGTGGGGCCGTCCCGTTTCCCGACCTTCTTGTTGCTTGGGAAAAGTTGTTTCTATTTTGTTGGGGTCTTCTTGGGTGGTTTTCTTGATAGTGGACTTGGCGTTGATATTCACCGTTATAATTGTTTTGGGGTTGATAGTTGTTTCTTGAACTCACATTTTGGTACTGGGGTTTTCTACAGGTCCTTGAAACATGACCCACGGATCCACAGTTGTAACAGGTTGGTTGTTGCATCAATATTATATATTGGGTACCTTATGTTCTCTTTCATTTGGTTGTGGTAAGGAATGTCTTAGTTCTGTGTGTGTGTTATTTGATCTTCTGTGATATTTTTGATTTCGATTCCAACGAGGTCTAGCATGGTCCACTTCCATAGGTTGATGAGGCGATGGTTCATATTGTTGATGCTGAAATGGTGATTCATTTTGCGGACGTTGGTAGAATGGTTCATGTTGAGGATGCTGGCATTCATGGTCTAGCAATGGCAATCCTCCAATCGTCTGCTGGAATTTTTTTTTTTGACATTTTCCTCATTAACTGCTATCTGGATGACCAGTGTAATTGACTGAGGATCTTTTCTTAACATGTGCATCTTCAGTGAATCCGAATAAAGGCCATCAACAAACATTCCCACCAAGTGTTTTTTGAGCTCGGTTGTTGGTATTCTACCTCCCAAGAAAGCATCTTCAACTAAATTTAAGAGTCGGTCGCCATAAATCTGCACTGATTCCATTTTCTCTTGTCTTATCATTCTCAAAAGAGTCCAAGCGTGCTCGGCGTCCGTTATGTTAGAATATCGTGACACTAGCACTCTTTTCAATTCCTCAAAGGTTTCATTTGGATAGGCCTTCTCTCTTCTTCTCACAAAATCGGTTGTCAATCCTTCCGATGATAAAAACACTATTTTCTTTTTCTCTAAATCTATTGTGGCGTCGATAAGGTAAGCAAACTTATACATATCCACCATCCATTGTCGAAATTTCATGGGGTCGCCACTAAATGGAGTTATGAAGTTTTTGATGGTTCTAAATTTGGCATGTTGATCTACATGTTGTAACGTATCAGTCATGTTTTGTAACACCATCAAATTTATATCTCCTTGCTCTGACGGAAGCGGAACTTGTTGTGGAGCCATTTGTGTTTGTTGAATTAGCACAGCCTGTTGATTTTGTTGTCTCAGTATTTCATCTGCATAATTTTCTATGGTCTAATTTAGTTGAGCCATAATGATTTTTTTCCTTGCCTTTTCTTCCAATCAAAATCCTGGTCCTAAGCCACCATAAACTATCCCTATGTGCCCGTATTCACATAGATAGTATTTTGGGGTAAAACTGATTTGGGGTTCTATGTTATTTATTTTATCATTCTCTTATATAAATGAATATTCCGTCGGAAAATTATTAAAGTAGGTCAGAACAGTTTGATAGATGTATTCGTTATAGTGAGAATGCATGTTACATTGACACACCAACTAAGAAGCTGGTATTGTGCCAATGTATTAATTGTGACCAGTTAATTAGGAGCTATTCTCCGGGGAAAGAATAAAGGACAGTATAAGAAGCATTCCGACGGTATTCTGTCTTTTAAGGTACAGAACCTATAAATGTCAAGTTCGAGTTTACTATATAAATATATTCAAGTTCGAGTTTACTGGATGCTCTTCCAGAGATATTATTTAACTTGATCAAATGGTACTGGTTCCAGGTTGGATTTTAGATTTTGAAAATTGGAAGTATCACATGTAATATAAATGGCAGTACTTTCCATTTGTTCCTAGAATTCCTAAACAATAAGCAAGTCAAACTCAGCAATTTCCATCAGCATTTGAAGCAAAGTCCGACATTTTATATGAAGTTTTATTTTATTTTCTTCCAGATGTATCACGGTAAATTACAAGATGATCCCATTCTCAGTTCAGTAGCATTCATTTCCACATATGAAGTCATCTCATAAAATTCATGTTGTGCATTTTGATGAGCTTAGGTACATTTATTTCTCCTGTCTAATATGCATAAGTCTAAATGCTAAGTCGAGACCTTTACCAACCTGAAGTATTATGTTGTCATAGGGCTATGGGTCGGGTTAGCCATTGTTCAACTATTACTTGAGTCTATTCAGTTCTTGCCAATATATAGTGCGGTCAGCAATCTGCTAGGAACTTGGGCTTCAACTCTTCTGCCAGGAACTTTGGCTTCGACTCTAACTGCTAGGAGTTTTGGGTCGTCATTATATACAAACTGGTTCCTAAGACTGTTGGGGGAAGTTACTTTGATTTGTCAGTCAAACGGATATGTTTGAGATAATCTATTTCATTGGTGAATCCATTAGTTAAGATGGAAATTCCACTAGTTATGTCTATGTCATATTTACGTCACAGTTACTACACAAGTTGCCATGATAGCAATTTTTATAACCTTTTATTTGAGGGTATATTTAATTCTGTTTAGAGATTTCAGGTCTCGTATTATTTCCTGTAACTGTCTGGAAGACTTTATTAAAAATGTCGATAAGAGGCTATGTGATAATGACGTCATCAATAACTTGCGTACTAAAATTATTTTAAGGATAATTGCAAAGCTACTAATGTTCCAAAGATTGTTATTGCCGGGAGTTGTAGTGAGGATAAGCTCTCACTGCAGATAAAATACTTCTATGGCACGCGCCTCAAACAGCCTCTGACAACCAAGTCCAGCTCCCGGCCTTCACGTGTGGCTCAATTTGAGCCCGGCGGAACTGTTTCCACTGACGGGAGAAGGGGCAAAGGCGAGCGACTGGCGCCTTAAAACCAGCAGCTTCGGGCAGATAGGGCTCGTGATCCTTGGTTGGTAGCTTATCTAAGAGAAGGAACTCTGAATTCAAACCACCGCTGCCTTGCGGGAATATCCATTTGTGGAATTGACTTCGGGAGTAAACCCTGAGGATATATCCGGAGTCGGAGTCCCTAAGGCAGTCTAATGTCGATTCGACATTATTCTGACAACTCCTGCGACATGGCTGGTACCAAACTGTATCGGCTACTGCCGTTCCTTTGGATCTACCGGTTGTAAGGAGAGGGGGAACATGCTGCATGGGCAACAGCTTGATCTCCATATAACTGTGCCCAAGCTCGCGCCCTGGAGAGGATACTCCAGCTTCACCCTATAGGTGTCGGCAAAACACGGGAAGTAGCAGTTACCGGTTATAAGCATTTTGCCCAATTGGCGTAGGGCATGGCGCCAGGGGCTACTTCCGACAGTGGGAGAGGTTCTAGGATCTCACTGGACAGCTACCGCCCGCTTCAAGCTGGGCAGCCCCCAGTCAATAAGGTGTTGTCCTGCCACTGTCTGCTTTCCCCATTGGGTGCATGGGGATTAGGGTCAAAACCGAACTGTGGACAGAAAATTTTGCACCAAGCAATTATCGAAAAAATAGAAATAGGCAAACTCTCAGATTGGGATGCTGGAACGTCCGGACTATGTTGACTGGACTATCCGAAAACCTACAGGATGTAAACGATTTAAGGAAGACAGCCATAATTAATGATGAGCTTACACGACTTCAGGTGGATATAGCTGCACTTCAGGAAACACGCCTGGTTGGCTCTGGAACGGTGAGCGAGAAGGACTACACATTTTATTGGCAAAGGAAAGACCTTAATAAAACTAGAGAACACGGAGTAGGTTTTGCAGTAACTATCAAAAAATCGCTAACTAAAATGGTTGAACCAGGTGAGAATGGATCAGAACGCCTATTAACTAGCACATATCCCATCACCCTTGTCAGTGTGTATGCTCCTACTCTGTAACTCTACCTCAAAAGCTAAAGACAAGGACGAGTTCTATGAGAATCTAGCAGCAGTCATCAAAAGCATACCTAGGCAAGAACAACTTGTTCTCCTTGGTGACTTTAACGCTAGAGTGGGTGCCGATAATGTTTCATGGCCTTCATGTCTGGGCAGGTTTGGTATTGGCAAGATGAATGAAAATGGACAACGGCTCTTAGAGTTGTGCGTCCACCATGACCTCTGCGTGACCAACACCTACTTTCAGACAAAACCCCAGCATAAGGTGTCATGGAGACACCCACGATCCAAGCACTGGCACCAACTTGACCTGATTCTCGTCAGAAGGCCACTCCTCAGGTCTGTGCTCTCCACGTGCTCGTACCATAGTGCAGACTGTGACACAGATCACTCCTTGGTTTGCTGTAAAATCAGAGCACAACCAAGAAAACTCTATCGTGTCAGACATGAAGGGAAACCACGCATTGATACCAGCAAGATGTCAGACCCTTTCATGATCGCTCAATTCACTGCGACCTTCAAGAATGTGCTCAGTAGCCCTCAGCATGGTGATACTATTACAGAGAACTGGGAGCATCTACGGAACACCATTCAAAGTACTGCACTTGCCCCCTTTGGTAAGAAAACTGCAGAGTCAAATGACTGGTTTGACGCTTCATCAGATGTGATGGCACCTGTTATTGAAGCTAAGCGCAGTGCTATGAATGAATACAAACGTTCACCGAGTGCCAGAACCCTACAGATCCTGAGGGCTACGAGAAGCAAAGTTCAACACACTGCTCGACGTTGTGCAAATGACTATTGGCTCCAGCTCAGTGAGAGCATCCAGATCGCAGCGCAAACAGGTAACATTAGACAAATGTATGACGGTATAAAGAAAGCACTTGGCCCCCATAAAAGTAAGACGGCACCGCTAAAAACCATCAGCGGAGAGAAGCTAACCGATAAGGGTAAGCAGATGGAGAGGTGGGTCGAGCACTACTCTGAGCTTTACGCTAGAGACAATACCGTTACGCCTGCAGCCCTTGATGCTGTCAATAGTCTGCCAACTATGGAGGAGCTGGATGCCGAACCAACATTAGAGGAACTCAGTAAGGCCATTGATAGCTTGGCCTCTGGCAAAGCACCAGGCAGTGATGGGATTCCTCCTGATTTAATCAAATGCTGTAAGAGCACGCTATTACATCCCCTGCATAGGATGCTGTGCCAGTGCTGGGAAGAGACAACTATTCCTCAATACATGCGAGATGCCAAGATTGTAACACTGTATAAAAATAAAGGAGACAGAAGTGATTGCAATAACTACAGAGGCATCTCTCTTCTTAGTATTGTTGGTAAGGTTTTTGCCAAAGTCATCTTAATGCGACTACACAAGTTAGCTGAGCGCATATATCCAGAGGCACAGTTGTGGGGATTCCGAGCTGGCAGAAAGATCAACAAACAGACATGATCTTCTCTCTCCGCCAGCTTCAGGAAAAATACCAAGAGAGCAGAAAAGACCATTATATATCGCCTTTATAGACCTCACAAAAGCATTCGAACCTGGTTAGTAGGGATGGACTCTTTAAAATCCTCCTGAAAATAGGCTGCCCTTCTAAAACAGTCCAATATGCTGGAAGCACGTCACAGCCCTTTGATATACGAAGTGGCGTTAAACAAGGCTGTGTTCTGGCTCCGACCCTCTTCGGAATCTTCTTTGCCTTGCCCTTGAAACATGCATTCACAGATGCAACTGAAGGAATATGCCTTCACACTAGGTCAGATAGCTGACTGTTTAACGTTGCAAGGCTGAAGGCAAAAATAAAAAATCAGAAGGGTCACTTATAAGAGACTTGTTATTCACTAATGATGATGAAATCATCACTGAAAGTCAACAAGAGTTTCAGAGCTTGATGAATCGCTTCACTAAAGCATGCAAGGACTTTGGCCTCACAATAAGTCTAAAGAAAACGAATGTGCTGATTCAGGATGTGGGTGCTGCACCAGTTATCACTATCGATAACTATGAATTGGCAGTGGTGCACCACTTCACATACCTAGGGTCTACCATCAATGACAAACTCTCACTGGATACAGAAATCGACAGCCGCATTGGCAAAGCTGCAGCTACCTTTGCCCGCCTCACATCGCGTGTTTGGGGAAACTCTAAACTCACAATGAAGACCAAAGCTGTGGTATATAATGCCTGCGTCACCAGCACACTCCTATATGGCAGCGAGACCTGGACGACCTATGCTAAGCAAGAAAGAAGGCTCAATACCTTCCATTTACGGTGTCTACGCCGCATCCTCGGCATCTCGTGGAAAGATAAAGTGACAAATGTTGAGGTGTTGTCACGTGCTGGCCTTCAAAGTATGTATACGCTTCTTAGACAGCGCAGACTTCGCTGGCTTGGCCATGTTCGCCGCATGGAAGATGGTCGCATCCCAAAAGATATCTTCTACGGACAATTAGCAGATGGCAAGAGAACAGTTGGGCGACCACAGCTGAGGTTCAAAGATGTGTGCAAGAGAGATATGAGGGCACTGGACATGGATGCAGCAACATGGGAGGATGAAGCTGCCGATCGCACTAAGTGGCGATGCTATTTACGGCACCACCTCAGAGTGGGCGAAGAGAGGCTCACACAAGAAGCAGAGGTGAGGAGAAAACGTCGAAAGGAGCACCAGGAAAATAAGCAGCTGAGGGCTGCCACCTCAGGGACGCATTCCTATAGTCAGTTATGACTGAAGGGGCTATTATTATTATTATTATTATTATTATTAATGTCATCATCATTCCGGTTACACAGATGGGTTACTTTAAAGATATAGATGTTTACTACATGCATGCCAAATTTGAGACTGCTCTGTTAGATAGTTTGTTAGTAATACAATTTTTTGTTAATAAAATGTTAGTTTTAAGAAAAATGCATTGTACTCACCGAGTGCCTTGTCTTGTCCAATATACTCCATTCTGGGGGGCTGAATGTGTTTAAAATTCTCCAGCACTATATGCTGCACCTTCTTTAGCTTCCTGCAGCTCCTCCTCTCGCCTTTGTCTTGCCTCTTGCCTAATGTTTCTTCTTTTTACAAGTTTGTAAGCCTCATGCTTATGGCTGTTGGCATTTATTTTGTGTTGCACCTAGCTCACACCGCTTGAGCAGATGCTGATCGGTAAGACGCTCATAAATAGGGGCTAAGTGCTTATGGAGCAGGTTGTAGTCCAGCGGAGTGTGATCCTTGGTCTTGCATGGTCCGGCAGCTTCTCCTTTGGCGATGGAAGGCTGATAGAAATACCAGGAATCTTTGCCTGGCGGATACAAATTATGTTGGGGTTTGTCGTTTGTCGAATACCCACGGTAGAAAGAAGCCATGATGGCTTGTTTCATCTCTGGGGCGGCACTATGCTTGCGGGTGGCACTGGTTTAGTAAATACACAACTTTCGTATGGAATTTTGGATTAGACGACCACGGCCATTTCCCCCAAGGGTGACTTTTTGTTTCCTGCGGTCAGTAATGAGTGTTCTCAGTGCAGTGCTTAATTGCTTTGCGACATGGTTGACGCACTCTTCTGTGGTTATGTCAACTTCTGGACCATACGGTTTGATGTCGCAGAGTCTGTTATAGGCCTTGGAATCGCCATCTGATAGCAAAACAGCGTAGCATAGCTTGTGATTTACCACTGAACGAAGCCAGAAAACCTCACAGGCTTTTACTTCCATCATTCCGGCTGATCCTTCGTAATTACGTCAGTAGTCCTTCTGATGCTCTGCTTTCCGTTGTTCTAATTTGTTAGGCTGATTTTTTAATTGCTACTGTCCAGTATTCTCGCAGGTGTAACAGAAGGAAGACATAACGTGCAAATTAGTGACCATGCCAGTCAAGATGTGGATAACACGCCAACCCTTATCAGTGACTTATAACCTCTAGATAGCCATATTGCATCAAAGCTGACAGCGATGTCAACGACTTCTTTTTTTTATTAATGGTACGATGCTGACTTTTAGCATGTTCAGCATAGACGATGCTGACGGCACGTTGAAATACTGTAGAGTTGTGCATAGTATTCAAATGATCAAAAATTTGATCTGCATATTTCTGTACGTAGGTTTAGCACGGACAGTTTTATGAGAAGCACCATTCTAGCTCGCGCTCGAGTTCATTTTTATATCAGATCGACTTGGGCCAGCGGTGTGAGGCACTATTAGATCCGCGATTTGAACTATAGGCCTATTGGATAGCCTACTGGTATGCAGACATAGTTGATGATAAGCCTACGTCAGGTTGGTTATCATTCACCGCTGATTCGGTTGTAACATTGCTGGAAATTACACACTTTCGACGTGCTCTAATGGCAGAAAGTTGCTTTATTTTCTTACCTTTTCTTCCCATTTTGAAGTAATAGAATATAATTTAATGAGATTTAGACTGTATTCAAGAGAAATAAGTCGTACTTTTACCGTGTTCAATGCGTTATTTGTTTACGGTCGGAAGTACCTGTCGTTATGTACCGGATATGCGCAGACAAAGCTACGTGCTGTTACGACCAATCAGAAAGGTAAACACCACTCCCTCATGAATGGGACTTGGCTGAGAGAATGGGGTCACTGCGTGACCTCTCCTTTTTAGGAAGTTATCGTAAAACGATGGAAAATTTTGAATGCCAAATAACGCAGAGGTATGTGAAATAAAGGTTTCGTATTTGCTACAATATGGGAAACAAACATATTTCCTTTTCGGCGATACCAAATACCTTGCGATGTGCTCAGCGTAACTAAGGGGGACCGATAATTGGCAAATCAGCTTGCATGAGAAACTTAGATAAACAAACGTGATTTGCTCCCCATGTTAAGACTGGCAGGTTGCAAAAAATTGGTAAACAACTCTGTTGTTATGTTGCCAGAAAAAAGGGCTTGGATTCAAAAGTGAGTCATACAGACAGAAAATTGCGTGGTCTGGCTTAGCCAATTGTAGACACTAAATGGGAAAGCAAAGGCTGTCAGATTACTGTAATTATATTTCCATTATACGTCACAAGCTGTTAAGTTTGTACTTAGCTGCCAGTAAGTTTGTTTCTGCTCCAACTGATGGTTGCTTTTTTGCAGGTTATGGACTGGTGCACTCTCGTCACAGGTCAAATCTGGAGGTTGTGACACGTTTCAAGAAATATCAGCGAGTAATCACGAAGCTGGACCAGCGCCTTCAAGACCCATCTTATGATGGTGTCTAACGTTGACAGTAGACAACTTATACTACACACTATGTTCATATACTGGTACCACCGACAAGTATTATAACGGAAGAGAAACGAATACCCTCTTGAGTATTGGTTTTCCTGACACACAATCGTGTGCGACCCCCCCCCCCCCTCTTTTCATTCGACCATCTCATCTACCTCAGAACTTTAACCTCTCTGAGCATTAATATTAATCCCAGTGACCGGAAAACATCCATTACATTTATATTAAATATCTTTACATTTGCTGTGGTTGAAACGATGAATAATATAATAAGTATGTACATCAGTTCTATCATCATCCTCTCCCTGTCTCATATGGATCCTAGGACCTTCTCTGCTTTTGGTTCTCTATGAGAAACCCGCATAAAGCAGTTACCAGCTCTTGCAGTGGTGGTTCATGAAACTATAATTTTAAATGCTGAGGTTGCCAGCCTAGTATGACTTGGACATCCACTAGCAATAGTTAAGACAACTTGATTAAGATGCCTCCTACATGTGGTCTGATGCGTTACTTTACAATAAACTCAAACTTTGACTTAGTGTTCAGGCTCCTTGGATATTCCGTAATATATACGGATACTCCTAGGCTGTCCGTAATAATGAAAGTAGAGTGTCCTGGTATAAAGCCCACAAGATGGTCAAACATGTTGTTCGGTCCTTTAAACTGAAATCCTAATCCTATTCCTTATTCTCTCTTGTCTGACTGTCTTCTTGGTGAGTTGAAATCCGCAGTGCTCTAGACCGGCGAAAGTACCATATTTTACGGCAATTTTTGGACCTCGCACATTGTTGTTACTTTTTTAAAAAGGCTCCAATCAGAAATGATGTATTTTTACACTTCAAAATGCCAGGCCAATAGCATGCCCGATACATACATTTCCCCTTCTCTCTCGAGAAATTCCTGAGTAATAAACGCACAAATAAATGTGTTGTTTACAATCGCCATAAATGGTATGTCAGCTTCAGTCTGCTATAATCAGATTAATAGTATCTGTAATTATCATCGAGATTATTTCAAGTGAAGTGATTGCATCACTTATCAGACACTCCTAGTCGCATGTACGAGTATTAACACTTAGGCCGCTTACACACGAGCGTTTCTTGACGCGCGTTTCTCTCGCGTGACGAATGAAAGAGTACGGATTTACAGACAGTCTCGTTCGGCTGAGCAGCCTGTAAATACCTTACTCCTTCATTCGTCACGCGTGAGAAACGCGCGTCAAGAAACGCTCGTGTGTAAGCGGCCTAAAGCGATACACCCCGATTGACCCGTCTAGGCAGGAGTGGGTTACGTAATAAATAACACCGCCTCGCTTGCCCAGTGGCTGGAGTCAATCTGGTGTACTCATTACAACTTAATCTTTCAGGGATGGTTAATTGCCTCGCTCTGACATGAATCGAAGTGTGAAAATGTAAACAGTGACGGGGGCACGGATTTCTGTGCTCCAAACATGAGAAATAAGTAGATAATGGTGGAGCGAGAGAAAATACGGAAACGAGAACGACCAATTATGTGACTTGTGTATAAGTGAACACGGCCCTATTGCGCAATGCCTTACGTTGCTGCTCGGTCAATGCCCGCCGATACTCTAATATTGCCCGGCGCGCATAGTTAAAAAAAACGACCTTTTTTCAGTTACGATTTCTCGCTGATCCCTTGGCGACCTCACGCGGCACCCATGGCTTCCGCGGCACCCCGGTTGATAAACCATGGCCTTGGGAGCCGCGCTGGTGTAATGGCTTCGGCGTTGTACTGGCGACCAGGTGTTCATGGTTCAAACCCGGGCGTCAGCGTTTGAAGGAATGTTTACGACCGGAAATTTGACTGAATAACCTGAACGGCTCCTGTGATTAACCCTCTGTGGATGGGAAGGAGCAAAGCTCCCGACCGGGTTGGAAGGAAAGTCCTCAGGTTCCCCAGCCTCGCAATGACATGTCATTGGGCCGAAGGGCTGAAAACCCAAGTGCCGTTGGTTAAAAAAAAAATAAATAAAAAATAAAAAAATAAACCATGGCCTAGACAAGATATTTTCCCTGATGATAAAAGAGCGATTTATTCGATAGAGAGGCCTCCCGAATATTCTTTGCCATTTTTGTTTTAACGTAATCCTTTCACTGTTTTCTTTTAGCCTTCAGACGGTTTGCCAGCGTTAACTATCACAATGAAAGACATAATTTTAAATTTTATTTTCGCGAATCTGATCTTTCTCCTTCATGCGCTTCTTTAGAACATGACAATCCTGTTTAAGCACAATGATTACTTGCCTTTGATTCACGTTGTTCTTTCTAAATATATTAGTTCAGTTTTATCTTTTTTCCCCTATTTTAAGCAAATAATATACGGTTTATTATTATAACCACTAATACATCAAGTATTCATGAAGAAACAGGACTGAGTAATAAAATGAAAATTAATTAATGATTCCGTGCGTTTAATACAATTAATCCTTGGTATCATGAAAATCATAATATAAAACTGGCGTGTCTAACCAACGGCCTTGGGCAGGATTCCGGTCCGCCAAGGAGCTCCGTCTGGTCCACCACCCACTTTTCAAAATTCCAGACCAAGTAGAAAAATACCAGCACTATAGCCAGTTAATGAACATTGAAAGTAAAGGTCATTTTAGATTTCTTTCTTCATTAAAAATAAAGATGGCGTCATTAGATGTGCGAATAAGAGAAGGAAAATTGATAGTGAATGTCATGATTTTAAAGCTAATTAGGCAGAAAAGTGAGCACATGCAATGTGTTTTATGAGTGATTTCTCAATAAACCGTAGCAGTATTCAAAGTATCAATATTAGTCGCCAATATTGAAAGACTGCACCAAGAAGACCTATCCATGAAGACAACACCACTGAAGCCCACCCTATTCCCTGTACCATGGGAACAGGCCAGCAGTGCCCTCCAAATTAATACATCAGTCAGTGGTCTCACAAGTGGATGTGAGTATAATGATCTGCAAAAACGAACTGCTACATTGAGTATGATCCAAGAAAGCTATCCCGATCAATCATGGATACATGCCTATACAGATGGATCAGCAACAAATGCTGTTAGGAATGGAGGTGCCGGTATCTTTATCTCATATCCTGACAACCACTATGAGACTAGGCACATTCCCACTGGTAAATTCTGTTCCAACTATACAGCTGAGGTTCAAGCTCTAGAGCAAGCTGCAAATATGATTTATAACACCAACTCTGACTGCCACCAGGTAGTCATCCTCACAGATGCACTGTCTGTCCTGCAAGCTCTCAAGGGTGGTAAACTCCCGCATCTAAGAAATGAACTAAACAAGGTAGCTGCCAAAAAGAGAACCATACTTCAGTGGGTACCATCTCATTGTGGTGTACCCGGAAATGAAAAGGCAGATAAACTTGCAAAAAAGGGAGGACAATGTGAACAAGAAGATAATGAAGTCACATACTTTGAGAAAAAGAGAGCTATCCAGACTATCAGAAGAGAACAGAACCAACCCAAAGACGACTATCACACTCTCGACCAGCAGGGACAGATAACTATTTTTCGCCTCAGGACAGGGCATAACAAACTGAATAAACACATGCACAAGCTACGATTGTCTGCTTCACCACTGTGCACATGTAGATTAAACGAACAAACTGCTGAGCATGTTCTACAGGACTGTCCTCTGTATGACCAGTTAAGAAAGATATACTCGCCTAATGACTCAACTCTAAGCTCAAATCTGTATGGAGCTAAAGAGGAACTTCGGACAACGGTCGAATTCATCACGAGAACTCGTCTGACGGTGTAAACATCAAAGATGCGATCGCAAGAAGAAGAAGAAGTCGCCAATACAGTAGAAAACACTCGACTCGGGTTGATGATTTGTACGAATTATATCTTACCATCTTATATGGTTGCGTGTGTGTATCATCAGTTTTATTTAAAGCCGCCCCCCCCTCCCCCCCAGGGATCTGTCACAAATAGCAATGTCACCAATTTGTTTAAACGATCTGACACCTCTAGTTTAAAACATGCCCCTTGTTACGGAATTGCTTTTTCTGCTTTGCGGTAGTGGTCCAGCAGTTGCAAAAACTCATGAGTATCTTATAAGGGTCTTCAAATGTGTCTACCGTCGCACAAGATTACTCTTGGCAGAGTTGTAGATTTAAGAATAATGATGCTTCTATCTCAAGGGAGTGTTCATAAGATATTTCAGAAGTCAAGAACAATGCTGCGTTGGGCAGGGCAATTGTTGCCTTATATCTGACCTACCGCCTTTTATAAAGAATTAATCAATTATTACTTTCAGCTCGTTCAAATCCCTACCCTGATTTACTCAGTGGAATTCTTATTATTCTGGTATATCTGTGTTTAGAGTGTATTTAGTAAATTGATTGAGACAAACATGCAGTACACTTAAAATGATTAAATATACGTTACATTTGTATGTTTACAAATAACACATTTAGTAATCAACTAAGTTTCAACAGTTTAAAAAATTGAATAATCTTTAACCTGAAAATACTCATCATCACATGATGGTAAGGCGTTTTATGTAAGAAGTAACTTGCAGCTTTTAGGTTTGACTTAGATGCAAATGGTAGTTTCTGCTCCTGCTGGGATTTTTGGGTTATGTGCAGCTAGGTCACTGGAGTTATAGCATCTCTGGTCAAGATTAAAGCCGCAGCACGTTCCAAGTACGATCATGGAGTAACTGCAAAGCTGTCCCGCGTGTCTAAGATCCTCTGATGATGGTGTTTAGCTCGACCTCAGGTCAGGTCTGCCCTCACTTTGTTCCAGAGATTAGTACCCTCAGCTGGTACCACAAACTAGTACAGTAAAAGAAGAGAAACGAATACCCTCTGAGTATTGAGTTTTCGACACATACTTGTGTCCCCATCTTCCTATTTCACCATCCCATCTACCTCAGAATATACACTCAATGAGAATTAAGCTTAATCCCTAGAGAGAAAATTTTCTTTACATTTAAATTGAATAGTTTTATATTTACTTTACATTTAAATGAAAAGGATAATAGTATAGATAGAATATGTTTACATTTACATCTATACTGATTGATATATGTTAACAATATAGATTGAGTATATTTTGCAATTACATCTACACTGGTTGAAAAGCTTTGAAACTTTCATTTACTTTTAAAGTGAATATGTTTACACAGAAATTTACACTGGTTTGTACTTGTAAATATTATAATTAGAATGTACATCATTTCTTTCATCTTTCACTCCCTGTTCCATATTGAGCTTGGAACTACCTATGCTTTTAGTTCTCTGTAAGAAACTAGAACTAAAGCACACCAACCCCTTGCAGTGGTGGTTCATGAACTCACCATTCTATATGTTGAGATTACCAGCCTCGTATGACTTGGACATCCACTAGCGATTTTCACATATTAATATTCACATGGTAAAATATACAAATTATTTCACATGTTAGTAATGAAAAATATAGAATGTAAAATGTACTGCTTACGTCAATCTTGGCTCACGGATTTTTTTGCTTAGAGGAATAAAGGAACTTGAATGGGCCTCTTACATGTGTTCTCGGGGGTCGTTTCTTTAAAAATGAGTTCCCACTGTGACTCCGTGTTTTCAGTTTCCTCAGATTCCGGTTTTTCTTATTAAAATGATAGAGTTTTCCTGGGCTGTTTAAGTCCTTCAAATTTTTCCACCAAAGGTCCGGTCTGATAAAACCAGCGATGAATTGGTATGTAGGATTTTATCTTATTATCGTTTTATTCATTAGAGAGTTCTTTGAGAAATTCGCCCGTAGTTAATTTTTCGGGGGACATTAACTTTTTAGTTATAAAGGATAGTGCCATCCATTATCATTTTTTTGAAGAACGACGTAAATGCAACAGTGTGCTTATTCTTTCTGGGATTTTAGCAATAGATAGGAGTGTGTGAAGTTGTGAGAAACACGTGTGCCCATTTGTAGAATGTTATGTAAAACCACCATTTATTTCTGTGTATTTACTAATGTAATTTTATGGGGAAAACTCTGGTGTGTTCGTTAATTTTTCTGAGCCTTAAAAATGTGAGAAATATTGTCGGAGGGTTCAGATTTACGTTGTAAGTGAATTATACTGCTTAGGGGAGGAAACTATTCCTATAGCGAGATGTAATTTAATTTTGGAGCAAGCCGGGAAACCTCATGTGTAAATGTTAAAAAGGAGACCCCGGAATTTCGGACAAAAGGAGTTCCCGAGTTGGAAATGTTGACACGTGGGTAGCCACGCGTCACAAATAGATAAGAGGCAGACGGTGTCTGGGCTATTGTTTATTTTACCTGGCAGATTTTAGTAGAAGGAGGGGGGCTGAAGAGGCCACGTGGGATAGTGGTATTTTATGTATTGTGTGAAGAACGAGAGAGAATAGAGAGTGAGAATGAAGAGACACGTGTATAGAATTATTTTATGTATCGTATATGTTAGAGATAAGCGATTTTAGAGAGGATGTACATTCGACGCTGTTTCTTTTAATTTCAGCGAGTCTCGGCGAAACAGTGGGGAGCATAATTTTGTCAAATAAAATTATCCACGGCAAAAGACATATCTCAGGGTCAGAGTACTCGAGTATCGTCAGGAGCAAAAGAAAATTACCCTATGGTCTCTGGCAGTGAAGCCCCTATGCTTCAGCTGGAACGGGGTTTATTTATCAGACAGCCCGGAGCATCGCTATTATAGTCTCTAGCAACGGCAGGTGGCCGTGAGACTGAGTTACATTGCCTACAGCCAGAACTTTAGGCCGTGTTTTTTTTCCTCTAACTCCGGAGCGGGTTAAAAGAGGGAAGCTATTCAGCAGCAGAGAAGTTTTGTCGACAGTTCATCAAGTACCTCATGCTTGACACCAGAACTTCATCATCATCATCGCAGAAGTCAGGAACAGGTGACAGGGTTACCATGCCTGGTCTTGAAAGGAACGAGAGGAGAGCATAACGGAGACGCAGCATCATCAGTCGGCGAGTGTTGGAGAGACACTGAGACCAAGACCAATAGAGAGAGAGAGAGAGAGAAGGAGGGAGAAAATAAACAGGACCAGTAGGGTCTGTTCAGTATCCAGTTGAAGGATAGACACTGAGCCATTGTATTACTCCAAGTCTATTATTTTAGCATTTCCAGTGGTGTTAGATAGCGGCGCATATCGCCTAACAAGTGGAAAGCTGTGTAGACGTTCGGTGAGGAAGAGCCAGCAGGACTAAGACAGTAAACTCTTAGTTGTGTTAGAGAGTGGAGGCTAAAGTTGACAGCCCCACAATAGTAGAGTTATTAAATCACTAATCATTTTATTGTTCCTCAGCAGGGTGACAGAAAGAGTGAATGTGATTTGGGGTTTTTTTGTTTTGTTTTTCTAGTGTCTATCTAATCTAATTTGTACGTTGTTTTCAGGCCGTGCAACAGTGCACGCTATCGACTGACTTGATGACGTATGATGCCATTTTATGTTTTTCTTGTATGTAAATAAATATATACATATATTATTTACTGGATCAGCTTCTATTCTTTACTATACTTACTTTACGTCGTCTGTATAGTGGTGTCTGTGGTCGTATTTATACACCTTATCTCCTTGTGTTTCAAGGCAGTCAGAGGCGGGGAGACTATAGCCATTTTTTTTAGTCACGAAGCGGCAGGGGGAGATTCAAATCCTGGGTCTATCTCTTGAGCCAATAGTCTCACCTGTCCACGGGCATGTCATTTTCCATCTAATTCTATCTTCTCAGACTTTCTCATACTAGGGTCTTGCTTTCATTCAGGCAAACTCTATAAACGTAAAACCACTTCGTGACATAAACCCTGAATGCCAGCATCCTCAACCAGAACCATTCTACCAACGTACGCAAAATGAACCACCATTTCAGCATCAACAATATGAACCATCGCCTCATCAACCAATGGAAGTGGAACATGCTAGACCTCTTTGGAATGGAAATCAAGAATATTACAGAAGATCAAATAACACACACAGAGAACTAAGACATTCCTTACCACAACCAAATGAAAGAGAACATAAGGTACACAATATAGAACCCTTGATGCAACCACCAACCTGCTACAACTGTGGATCCGTGGGTCATGGTTCAATGACATGTAGAAAACCCCAGTACCAATCTAGGAGTTCGAGAAACAAATACATACCCCAAAACAATTATAACGGTGAATATCAACGCCAAGTCCACTGTCCAGAAAACTACCCAAGAAGACCCCCACAAAATAGAAACAACTTTTCCCAAGCAACAAGAAGGTCGGGAAACGGGACGGCTCCACATTAGCAGAGATCGGATGTGACGGCCGAAAAAATGGGATCTCTAAATGATAAATGAAAGACAGAAATGAACAAGCGAATCTCAACATTTGTCCAGACCCCAGTTCATGTATAATAGAAATAGGAAAACAACAATTTAGAGCGTTAATAGACACAGGAGCAACTGTAAGTCTTATCCGGGAGAAGCTGTATTATCAAATTCAACACATGGCAAATGTTTCTAGAAGAACTGTACAAATGAAATCAGTAACAGATCAAGCACTAAAAGCAGGTTGAACGGCTTATTTGACATTTAAAATGGGAAGAGAAATTCTACTCCATAACTTCATTATAACGAGAGGATTATCAAGAAACTTCATAATAGGAAGAGACTTCCTCATCAAAAATAATGAGGATATACTTTGATTTAAAACAACTAAAAGTGAACAAAACATATGTACCATTTCAGGACAATATTCATATCGCAACCTTAGTTCGAACTACGGCAACGATTACTCTGAAACCAAATTCAGTAACTCTGACCAAGACGAAAATAAAAAGATCTCCATACTTTGACATAGGACAGACTGTATACATATCGCAAATTGAAAATGAAAGAAATAAAGGAGATCCACACATAGAAGTACAAGATGGCATCGTGGAAATAAATATACGAAGAGATTTTCCAATAATGGTACTAAATACGTCAGGTACAACCACCACTATTCCCAGAGGTACAGTAATAAGAAAGATCCAGACGGAAAAGAAAGATGTATTGAACAAACTATTCAAGGCCAAGAGCGTCTATCCAAAATCCCAGATAAACAAATTAAAATCTTCATCCCATCCCCATCCTTACAAAACTCTAGATCCTATAGAGTCAACAAGAAAAAACATTCCAAATACAAGAGAGTCGAAAGAAAAAATGTCTCTGGACCGAAGGAGCATAAATAACAGAAAGAAATATGTAAAACCTGACTTGCTATTCGCTGACGATTTGGATAGAGAAATCATACAAGGAAGGTATGAAAGAAAAAAATAAATACCATACTTCATGGAACAGAGAGAATATTGTGGGAACAGTTACCTCTTATGCATACCCAAGAAACCGGACATATTCAAAGAATCGCCAGTTCTATGATAAATTGCCAAAAGACTCGAAGAGTAGGTAAACCGACAAACAGACACAGAAAAGAGAATATCGCTTTTGTCCACCAGAAAGGAAAATAACGAAAAATTATCATTCAGATAGAACGAAAGAATTGCTAGTGTCACGTGCTCTGTATTATGAGTGTGTCGTGTGTAGATAGTAAACAACATTAGGGGTATGAATAACACGACGCCACTTGTACAGCTCCATGACATTTAATAGAACCTTCACATAAGTCCTGAACATCAATAATATCATCACTCATACATAACATCACACTCAGGCTGACACTGCCTGTGGGAAATAAATCCTAACAATACTTCCACGGACTGGCTGACCGTCCACACACTAACAGTACACACAACACGTTTCTATGTGCGGCATTCAATCCTCGCACGAATCCATTCACCATTAGGTGTAAATCACTTATCCCAAGTGACTGGCGGCATGCAATATCGCCATATAAATACTACTCCAATATAGCTACAAGGTGGACAATACTCAACGCCTTACTCCACTGTAGCTCCAAAGGCGGGACCAACTCGTCGCCTTAATATGTTCTCCACGAACACTCCTAAAGTTCCTCCAGAACACTCCTAGGCGGGAAGACGTCGCCTATACAACAATATGTCAGACATAATCACAATATTCATAATCACTATATCATTATCTCAACTGTCACATGATACGAGCACCCAGCTCGATCACAAATCACAGCCTCAAGCACACAGCTTGGCTATCAAGCACAGACTACCTCTAGTCACATCCGGGTACTCTCTCAGCCACCCAGACTAGTTCACCAAACACGCTTTCTCCATGCGCACGCCCCAAGTCACAACATACTGACATGAAGTCTTGACATCACAATCGGCTGAGTTTAAACTTAGCAAATTTTGACAACTAGTGACCCGTACTTCCACTCACTCCATCATCCACCCATGAAACTGCACTGTGACATCTACCCCCTCTCCAGATGGAAAACGAAGTTTTGCACCGAAGAATTGGGCACATACCACAGAATGCATCATGTATCAACTCGTGATTGGATACAAACATATCATCTCACTGAAGAGGTGGTCCAATTTCTGTGACTGGATTATTTACACAAAACTTCAAAGGGTGAGTCACACTCTAACCCATACCACAGTTCTCTATAATGCTTTCTACTCACATAAAGCAAATGCTTATAACAATAATAATGTCCTACCCTTTCACCAAAATGAAACAAATGATATAGTTGTATGCAATTACATCAGTCTTGAAAAATTCTTGCACAACTATCAGTTATTTATCCTTATCAAAATACATCACAGAAAAAAAAATCATCAACAATTTCTTATGATATCTGTTACAAAAATGTTCTACATCTCATTGTGAAAAATGTTAAGTTTCATACACCGTTTCAGTGAATGGTGTAATTTACTTACTATTCAACACCAAAGCTTTTACTTCTTTCTAATCCATTCTTAAAAGATCTAATTTCCATCACAACGATCAGTTTAATTCACAAAGATAAATCTAACAATTCTTCTCAAATTCCTTAAGTTCTCGAAACCAAAACTTTGCTTGGTCAAAATTGTATCAATGCAGTTCTAGCAGATACTGATAACTCTTGCTCCACTGCTTCCTAAATTTCTACCATTATGCTCATCTCTAGCATGAGTATTCCAGCTTCTTGATTCTCTTTGGAAAACAAAGTTGATACCCACATTTTTATAACTCATTGTAATCCTTTCAGACAGAGGCATATCCCAATAGTCTCATCCATTACAATTTCAACACATGCTATACCAATTGCTATCAAAAAGGTCATGCATTAAGTCATGACTGCACAAGTGTTGATATCTACAACTAATTACCATGAGACAGTTTCTTATTTAGCCCACTGCTAATGGACTACCATCAACAACTATAACAATGTGTAATATACGTAGTCAAATATCATGATCACAATAAATTAAACCGTCAACATTTCAAAATTTAAGTATGCAGTATCATCTGAACTATATAACTAAGTACATCAGCAAAAAAAAATATTGTTCTCTGGCATCTGGTACTCTGTAAAGATCATCAACGTATGAGATTTCTTAAAACCATTTATTCTGTAGACCCTCTCAGCAACTTGATGCCTGATCACCATGTCAAGACACTCTCAGTGATGGTCTAAAGTACAATAAGTAGTGCGAACCCAAGGCTTATCTATCCCACCGGATACCTAAATTCTGGAAATAAAATAATGATCCAGATTAGGAAAGCATATTTGGCCAATTTCCAAAATGCATTATTTCCTTTCATGCAACATTATACTCCACTGTCCATACCACTCAAACATTCTCTTCAGTGGTAAACATATATAATTAATGGACAGGGACATAAGCTCAGAGATAAATTTAACATAGCATGATCTTAACCCCACATACTGTGTCTTGACTACAAGGTAACAAATTTCCAATTCGTAGCATGGGTCACAATTGCACTGTCTTCCCATCAGCTCTCGACTATCTTACAACATAAAATGTGTCACCCCATCTAACACATCTCTTGCCAACACTCAAGCAATTTCACCAACTAATCTCCCAAAGACGAGTCGTAACAAGTACCAATTTCTTCCAACTAACATCAAAACTATTTTCAATCTAGAATCTAGCACAGTATCACAGATCACTTATGTCCCACTTATCTGGTGGTAACTTTTTGATGGCGTTGAACATTAACAACTTCAATGGTTCTTTACCTTTATCCACGTATCTGTTTTTGAGATTGATAATATTAACTCTAACTGGTTTGTAACTCCAGCACAATTCCCTTTCAGACCCTCCATCACAGTCTTCCACACTTCCTTCCTTGAATCTTCAGTCTCTTCCAGTACTGCTTTCTTGGCAACAGATGTAGCATCCTTCATCTTCGCCCTCCTATACTGCATTTGAGCATCTAAGGGTTCCTTCTCCCAATCTGATGGATCTGTACCAAATGCAGCCTCATGTCTCTCCTCTGTAGACTTAGCTTGATCTTTCAATGCTTCAGCTTGCTGCTGTAATCTTTGTTTACCAGCCTTAAATTGCTCTTCTAATGCTTGAACTTTACCAAAGTAACTCTTTTCCACAGCATTACATTTCTTTTTCCAACGATCTATCAAGACCCTGCAATGTTGCTCTTTAACTTGAGTATTACCCTTACACTCAGTTAATATCCTGTTCTCATCCACCTTGAACTTATCGTCTAATCTTTGAATACCATCTCTGTATTCTTTTACTAATCTCTGCTTAACACTCTAAAATTTTTCTTCTAATATTATACACTTTGCCTTTAAGGTTCCCTCTTCCTGAATCAGTTTGTCTATCTTTAACTGATCTTTGTCACACCAAAAACCCATTTTTGGCCAAAAAAAACTCCTTGGGATGCATCATATGTTTTATCATGCACAGGCCTTGACACTCCATTTGACTTCTCATAGGCTCTTGTAGACATTTCCGCAATCTTACTTACACCCGTTTGGATTCCTTCCATAGTGCATAACTTATCTTTACACCTACTCAAATCATCATTGATCATAGTCTTCTTCAGTGTCACGAAGTGGTTTTAATTTTATAGAGTGTGCCTGAATGAAAGCAAGACCCTAGTATGAGAAAGTCTGAGAAGATAGAATTTAGATGGAAAATGACCTGCCTGTGGACAGACGCGACTATTGGCTCAAGGGATAGAACCAGGATTTGAATCTCCCCTTGCCGCTTCGTGACTTTAGACTGGCTATAGTCTCGCCCTCCTCTGACTTCCTTTAAATACAAGGAGATAAGGTGTATAAATACGACCACAAACACCACTATACAGACCACATAGAGTAAGTATAGTAAAGAATAGAAGCTGATCCAGTAAATAATATATGTATATATTTATTTACATACAAGAAAAACATTTAAAATGGGCATATTACGTATCATCAAGTCAGTCGATAGTCGTGCACTGTTGCACGGCCTGGAAAAACCAAAAGTAACAATTAAATTGAGAGACACAACCCAACAAAAAAAAACCTCAATCAACATTCACTCTTCCTGTCACCACCTGCTGAGGAACAATAAAAATGGTTAGTGCTTTAAACCAAAATCTAATTTGGTGGGGCTGTCAACTTTTTAGCCTCCACTCTCTAACACTTAATAAATTTCTACTGTCTTAGTCCTGGTGGACTCTTCCTCAACGAACGGCTACACAGCTGTTTACTAGTTAGGCGATAGGCACCGATAACTGCACCACAAGAAATGCTAAAATAATAGACTTGGTTTTTTTTTCGAACGCAGACTCAGTGTCTATCCGTCAAATGGATACTGAAACAGACCCTACTGGTCCTGTTCTATTTTCTCCCTCCTTCTCTATCTTTAACTCTCTTGATCTCAGTGTCATCTCTATCACTCGAGGGCTGATGATGCGGCGTACCTCCGTTACGCTCTTCTCTTGATTTCTATCAGGACCTAGGTATGGTAACCCTGTCACCTGTTCCTGATTTTGGAGTGATGACGATGTTTAAACGGATATCAAGCATGAGGGACTTGATTAACTGTAGACAAATCTTCTCTGCTGCTGAATAGCTTCCCTCTTTTAGCCCGCTCTGGAGTTAGAGGAAAAAAACCCACAGCCTTGATTTCCGGCTGTACGCAATTGAAACCAGTCTCACGGCCCCCTGCCGTTGCTAGAGACTATAATAGCGACGCTCTTGGCTGTATGATAAATAAACCTCGGTCCAGCTGAAGCATAGGGACTTCACTGCCAGAGACCATAGGTCTGACCCTTAAGCTACTCAAGTACAGCTCCTGTTGCCGTGGGTATATTTTGCACATGGGCAAATTTACGCTTCCCCACTATTCTTGCCGGGACTCGCTGAAATTAAAAATGAAGATGCGTCTATTGTATAACAATTCAACCTAAACGCATCTCTAACTTAACTCCCCTTCACTCGTACATTCAAAAACAATACAAAAAATAATATTGCCCACGTGGATCACATCGTCATGTACAACAATACAAAAATTAATATTACCCACGTGGCACTTAAATCTCTCTCCTTCTCTCGTTCTTCACACAATACATAAAATACCACTATCCCACATGGCCTCTTCATCCCCCCTCCTTCTACTAAAATCTGCCAGGTAAAATAAACAAAACCTCCCGACACCGTCTGACACGTTACATGGCCGTTACGCATGGCCGATCACGTTCTTTACAACTAGGGAATTCCTTTGTTAACATTTACACATGAGGTTTCCCGGCTTGCTCCAAAATTAAATTAAATCTCGCTATAGGAATAGTTTCCTCCCCTAAGCAGTAGAATTCACTTACAACGTAAATCTGAACCCTCCGACAATATTTCTCACATTTTAGGCTCAGTAAAATTAACGAACACACCAGGGATTTCCCCAAAAATTACATTAGTAAATACACAGAAATAAATGGTGGTTTTACATAACATTCTACAAATATGGGCACACGTGTTTCTCACAACTTCACACTCCTATCTATTGCCAAAAATCATAGATAGAAAGAATAAGCACACTGTTGCATTAACGTCGTTCTTCAAAAATTTGATAAATGGATTGGCACTATCGTTAGAACTTAAAAAGTTAATGTCCCCTGAAAAAAATTAACTACGTGGGCGAATTTCTTAAAGATACCTCTAATGAATAAAACGATAATAAGATAAAATCCTACATACCAATTCATCGCTGGTTTTTCCCCCAGTGGAGAACGATAAATTACGTAGTCTGACGGCTGGCACTTATTTTCCATAGAGACCGAATCCCCGTTTTCTGTCCCATTATATACAAGAGAAAACACCCACGCGAATTCCCGTCCTACGCAAATCCCGGACCAATGGGAGCGCTAGAAAAATCAATACTATCAACCCACGCAAACCCCGCGTGCTTAAAATTGCGTCACGTTACCTGACGGCCGCGTGCTTCCGGCATCGTGCTTCCGGCCTCGTCATATCGCGTGCCGGAAATGGCGATGTTTTTCGTAAACAACGAAATCTACGGGAATCGCGAAAAATCATAAGAAAGTAAAACTGGCCTAGTGAAAAATAAACCTACCACCATAAAATGAACCCATTAAAATTACCTCCTCAAAAATACCAAACACGATATATTCACATGAGAAGAAACAAGGCAAACCCATATAATTACAAAGAGAAGAGAAATGGTGAAAAATCAAACTAGAACCACAAAATCGGGCCTGTTAAAAGTCAGAATTACAGTGTAGCATCACATAAGTCCCCCCTTTCAAGTACGGGAACCGTGCTAAATCACTGAAATCTCTGGGTTTCATACTGGCCCGTATCTAGATCTACATCCCGATCTAATCACTGTCATAATTAGGATTGTCATACAGGCCCATTTCCATATCCTTGAAAATCGGTGCCAGCACTGGATTGTGATGGTCACGCCTGGTGATTTCCTCCTGGCGACTGCAACTTGACTGGTCGCCCTTCCTCCTCCCTCTCATGTGTTTCCTTCGCCCACGAATTTTCCTGGCGGCGCGTGGTAAATAATGATTACCAAATGGTGCGACCTCCCAGTGTTTTGAAACAGTCTGACTGGCTTGGCCAGACATCGCCGTAACAGGGCGTAACTGTTTGCGGTTGACTGAAGAACCGTGCACATGTTCCTTCTTGTCAGTATTTCCCTCCCTTGAGAGATGTAATACCATCGGGGGCCTAATTCCCGACGACAAAGAAGATACTTCTGAAGTAAGAGGCGTCACCACTGTTTGACCTATAGGCTGAACAGGGCTGACAGGCGAATACGCCTCTGTAAATAACATTCCACTGTCTTTAGAAGCGTCTCTCCTCCTCATAGCAAGACAAGGCTGTTTGAGCTCCCGTGGGGCTCCGTGAATTTGGGGCTTTCCCCCCCGTTGTGAGATACCTCTTCTCAAAATGCCACCAATCTCAACTATTTCTCCGGTCCATTGCCCTGGTTTCACCAAATGACGAGCGATGATACTGGGGTAAGTAAGCCCGCTGTCAAACAAACACGTAGTGGCCGTCCCATTCACTACGGCTGGTCCACTGTTAGAGAACAACTTCTCTGCCTGGACTGGTTCCCATTTATTCCCTTTAGTCCATCTCACCGGTCTTAAACAAGCTGCATGATGAGCTGGGGGTTTGTTCATGCACCGGGATGTCCAGTGGGAAGTGGTTCTACAATTCTGACAATACCTCTCATTATCTCTCCTGTTCCTAGCGGGTTCCTGAGAGGTTGTTGTCGAAGCTCTGTTATGCTGCTGGGGGCGCAAGTTATAACCTGAATGAGGCTCCTTGCGAGAAGGCCCTGGTTGCTGATGAGCTGGTGAAGTAGCCGGCTGCGATGATGAAGCTCCTTTGTCTGTGGCTGGCAGGTCTGGGTTTTTCCGTTTCTGTCCCAGTACTTCGGCCTGTGCCGTCTGGTACCTTTCCGCGAACAGAATAATCTGATCGAGTTGTTGGGCCCCCTGCTCTGCCAGATACCGCCTCAAGTCGGGGGACATGTTTGCCTTAACTTGTTCACACAGAACTAACTCCTCCAATCCTTCAAAAGTTTTCGCCAGTCCTGATAGTTCCCTCCAGCGAGTAAGGTAATTTCTCACCCGCTCGGCAAACTGAGCAAAACTCTCTCCCTTCTCCGGCCTGCTCTCCCTGAACATGGTTTGGCATTTCCGGGGTGTCCACTGAAATCCTTGCAATAAAGCATTTCGCAGTGCCTCGAAGTTGTTCTGATCATCTATGAGCAGCTTGTTGTAGACTTCATACGCATGAACTTTCAAAGATTGCGATAATTTCAGGCACCAAAGACTCTCATCCAATCCGTATGCCTTTGCCATCCTTTGAAATTTCTCCAGGAACACGTCAATCTTCTCATTCCCGTTAGGGAACGAGTCAAATGGGAAGCTCGTGGCTGCCATCCGGGGCCCTCCGTTTCCTGAAATGTCTGTTGCTCCTGCTCCGGGTGAATCGCCATTAGCTGAACTGCCCTCTGAAGATCGGTACTGCAGTTCCAGAGAACGCAGGGCAAGTTCATGCTGTCTCTCCGCTGCCTTCTCTTTCTGCTGCCTTCTCCTGTGCTTCCAATTTCCGAAGTTCCATCTCGGCCTGCCTCTCCGCTGCTTCCGCGGTGGCGGCCCTCTCTTCTTTCGCTGCTTCTGCGGCAGCTGCCCTCTCTTCCTGCTGATGATGCCTCTCATTCTCCCTCATCATGTAGGCCTTAGTCTCCTCCTTATCCATTCCCATGTCCTGAGCAGCCTCTCGCCAGGCAGCTCGTAACTTGGCCATATCCGCCATCTTACCTGTAAACTGCTGTAAGTTCACAAATACAGAGAAATGACAGAAAAGGAAAAGAGAAGGAACAACCTGCTACGAAACATAAAATACTCCCTCTATAACCGCTGTTCCAAAAACCCGAACTCAGACTAGCGTCAAGTCTGAATAATAACCTGAGAAAAATTTAGTTAAGAAGCTACCAAAAACTAAATTACCTTCATGTTAAAGAAAAATATCTCGGTATGCCATCAATTACCTCTTTGTCATATAAGTCAAAAATACCACAAAAATCTACTAGACTGCACCCTGTGGAAAAACCTATACTGGATCAGTTCTAATAGCTCAAGTCTAGGGGATATTTAAAAAAACTCTATTCTCAGAAAACTTTCTAGAGACAATCTATGAATATAGATCACAGAATTGATCTCCACAGAATGATCCACCGGACGATTGCCGCCCACTTGTCACGAAGTGGTTTTAATTTTATAGAGTGTGCCTGAATGAAAGCAAGACCCTAGTATGAGAAAGTCTGAGAAGATAGAATTTAGATGGAAAATGACCTGCCTGTGGACAGACGCGACTATTGGCTCAAGGGATAGAACCAGGATTTGAATCTCCCCTTGCCGCTTCGTGACTTTAGACTGGCTATAGTCTCGCCCTCCTCTGACTTCCTTTAAATACAAGGAGATAAGGTGTATAAATACGACCACAAACACCACTATACAGACCACATAGAGTAAGTATAGTAAAGAATAGAAGCTGATCCAGTAAATAATATATGTATATATTTATTTACATACAAGAAAAACATAAAATGGCATATTACGTCATCAAGTCAGTCGATAGCGTGCACTGTTGCACGGCCTGGAAAAACCAAAGTAACAATTAAATTGAGAGACACTCAACAAAAAAAAACCTCAATCACATTCACTCTTCCTGTCACCCTGCTGAGGAACAATAAAAATGGTTAGTGCTTTAAACCAAATCTAATTTGGTGGGGCTGTCAACTTTTAGCCTCCACTCTCTAACACTAATAAATTTCTACTATCTTAGTCCTGGTGACTCTTCCTCAACGAACGGCTACACAGCTTTTTACTAGTTAGGCGATAGGCGCCGATAACTGCACCACAAGAAATGCTAAAATAATAGACTTGGTTTTTTTTCGAACGCAGACTCAGTGTCTATCCGTCAAATGGATACTGAACAGACCCTACTGGTCCTGTCTATTTTTTCCCTCCTTCTCTCTTGATCTCAGTGTCTCTCTAACACTCGAGGGCTGATGATGCGGCGTCTCCGTTACGCTCTTCTCTTGATTTCTATCAGGACCTAAGTATGGTAACTCTGTCACCTGTTCCTGATTTTGGTGATGACGATGTTCGGATATCAAGCATGAGGGACTTGATTAACTGTAGACAAAACTTCTCTGCTGCTGAATAGCTTCCCTCTTTCATTAGCCAAAGTGGTCGTCATGTACAACAATACAAAAATTAATATTACCCACGTGGCACTTAAATCTCTCTCCTTCTCTCGTTCTTCACACAATACATAAAATACCACTATCCCACATGGCCTTTTCATCTCCCCTCCTTCTACTAAAATCTGCCAGGTAAAATAAACAAAACCTCCCGACACCGTCTGACACGTTACATGGCCGTTACGCATGGCCGATCACGTGTCCCAACCTTCTTTACAACTAGGGAATTCCTTTGTTAACATTTACACATGAGGTTTCCCGGCTTGCTCCAAAATTAAATTAAATCTCGCTATAGGAATAGTTTCCTCCCCTAAGCAGTAGAATTCACTTACAACGTAAATCTGAACCCTCCGACAATATTTCTTACATTTTAGGCTCAGTAAAATTAACGAACACACCAGGGATTTCCCCATAAATTACATTAGTAAATACACAGAAATAAATGGTGGTTTTACATAACATTCTACAAATATGGGCACACGTGTTTCTCACAACTTCACACACTCCTATCTATTGCCAAAATCATAGAAAGAATAAGCACACTGTTGCATTAACGTCGTTCTTCAAAAATTGATAATGGATGGCACTATCGTTAGAACTTAAAAAGTTAATGTCCCCGAAAAAAATTAACTACGGGCAAATTTCTTAAAGAACCCTCTAATGAATAAAACGATAATAAGATAAAATCCTACATACCAATTCATCGCTGGTTTTTCCCCCAGTGGAGAACGATAAATTACGTAGTCTGACGGCTGGCACTTATTTTCCATAGAGACCGAATCCCCGTTTTCTGTCCCATTATATACAAGAGAAAACACCCACGCGAATTCCCGTCCTACGCAAATCCCGGACCAATGGGAGCGCTAGAAAAATCAATACTATCAACCCACGCAAACCCCGCGTGCTTAAAATTGCGTCACGTTACCTGACGGCCGCGTGCTTCCGGCCTCGTCATATCGCGTGCCGGAAATGGCGATGTTTTTCGTAAACAACGAAATCTACGGGAATCGCGAAAAATCATAAGAAAGTAAAACTGGCCGAGTGAAAAATAAACCTACCACCACAAAATGAACCCATTAAAATTACCTCCTCAAAAATACCAAACACGATATATTCACATGAGAAGAAACAAGGCAAACCCATATAATTACAAAGAGAAGAGAAATGGTGAAAACTCAAAATAGAACCACAGAATCGGGCCTGTTAAAAGTCAGAATTACAGTGTAGCATCACATTCAGTGGTACATCTACAGTCATGTTGGACAATTTTCCAACTGAGGCTGAAGTATCTTCATGATGGTTATCTGATTGTACAGTAATACCTTTCCTCTCAGTCTGAACAGAACCACTCCTTGTTTTGGTTTTAACCATGTCCTCTGCTACATTAGTCTTCCTTTTGAGATTCAGTTTTGGTCTCTCCCTATATTCTGGCTGTACAGTAGTCTCGAAGGTACTCTTCAATTTTAAACAGTAAACTTTCACACTATCTCTATTTTTTACTTTTATGCGAGAGTCATACACCTCATAGGTATCACCATTCCTTATTGCCAACGCCAACTCTCGCAAAGCTATCCTTCTTCTTCTGTTTTCACACGTTCTACTGCACTCTTGCATAGGCTCATCGCATGATGATGATAAAAATGAATCATCCATAGATCCAGTAGAATTCCCCATGTCTAAATCTATTTGGTGGTTGCTAAAGCTATTGGAATTCCGGATAACATTATTTAATGAAAGTAGTAACACTAAGAACTCTTACTACAATAACACACTACACTAATGAAGTAGTGAATACTTAAATAAACAATTAATAATGCCAAACCTAAAGCACTCACTCTCAATACTCCAATATATATTTATGCATACAACAAAAGAATCTACCGACATTCAGGAAGACAAGATGAAGTATGATGATGATGAAATACTCTACAATTACAAGAAAGACAAACAATAACTCACAGGCGGGGGGATAACAGATGATAGCTAAAGTAAAGTAGATTTAGATGTATACTACCACACCTGGACACAAACAACCAAAAATGGAACTGTAAAATAAACATATTTACAAGATAGAAGACAAGACACTAGAAAACCCCATATAAACATCACATGAGAGAAAAATAATTTACATGACAATGAATATACCAACAAGACTTGAACAGCTAACACCAATAAATGTTCAAATAATTCCACGGGGCACTAGACACCGAGTCTCTCCAAGGCCGGGCCTCCCATACACTGGAATTAATTTTACAAAAACCTAGAGAGTAGATTAATACCAATTCCTTCCGGGAAAGAAAGACGTATTAATCTCACAAAAATATAGCCAAAAATAAACGCAACGAATACAAACACTGCAACAATGAATGACCAGCAGGAAAGTTTTGAGTGGTATATAAACAGAACAGTATTTGCCGCAAGAAAAAAAACTTATTTTTGAAGTAGTGTCTTGAATAGCCGATCCAATCAAGATGTTGAAAGACTGCAATAATAGTATCAGAAGTACTGGGCGACAGCACTCCAGCTCACTGACACAGATTCTGAATAAAAAGAAACAGAAAACTATTAACATCTAACCAAATCTATAATGTAAACATTAAAGTAGGCCTATACACTAAAACTGCACATAATATACTAATAGTAATGTAACATATGTTTACAACAATAATTACTAAATAAAAGTAAATATACACTATTTAACTAAACTACTTAAAGAAGAAAAGTATCTATCCTAATATTCTCTCTCCACACCTAAGCCTATCTTGCCGTTGGTTGGAGAGCTTGAGTGCCTCAATGATCCTGGGAGCTATGCCGGCGGGAGTTTTACTCCTGGTAGGGTCACCCAAGCCGGACAGGTCCTTGGTGAGGGGCCAGACAAAAAGGCTGTGGAGTTGGTGGAACCCTATAGGTGTAGATGCAGAACCCACCGGCGAGTGGTACAAGCCCTGGTCTGCACCAATCCACCCCCACTTCATGGGTTAAATGCTTTCTTGCCTCATTCTTCGCTGTTTGTCTCCTATCCAATAATCCCCATGGATGACGAAGAGATGCAGGCCAGCGGACATTGTACACACCATTGTCCCTCTGTGACAAAGCCTCCTAGGTGGCGGGGGGATAACGCCAGAATATACCATCACTGCAGAAGGGTTGGCAAAGCTGACTGTAGAATG
Organism: Oreohelix idahoensis; assembly: GCA_024509875.1. Lineage (NCBI taxonomy): Eukaryota > Metazoa > Mollusca > Gastropoda > Stylommatophora > Oreohelicidae > Oreohelix > Oreohelix idahoensis. The sequence continues at coordinate 158,501 of JAMPIV010004871.1, read as the reverse complement.
ATGAATTAGCTGACCCAGATGTATATGTTATTTTTCTGGCAGGACGTGACGATCCTGGGATACTGATACACTCACTGCCTCCCTTCGGGGATACTGAAAAATGCATCCATACCCCCCTGAAATCATGAACATGCCTCTAAGAAGACAACAGACTCTATACGAGCTCGGGTGTCGCCTCGGTTATCAAGTGCCCGCGCTAGCCCTTTCGGTACCTGGGGAGGGTAGTGAAAAAGTATACTACCAGTAATAATAATATATATAACACAGGGAACTCACATCGCATCCTCCAACTCAACATATCAGGAATCCGAAACAAAATACTTGAACTAACCAAGCTTCTACTGGACCTAAAAATCCCATGTTGCAGTTTATCCAAGAAGCAATGCTACCAAAAGACACACTTCCTTCGATATCACAGGCTATAACAGTGTACCAGTGCAAGTGTATAAAATGTCAAGGTATTAGTGACACTTATCCGGAATCGATACACAGGCTGTCGGTTTCTACTCTTGAAAACCAATGACGAAACAGATCTACAGGAATGTGGATAGTCTGGAGTGGTGTGAAAGCCATTGAAAAATTATTATAACATTACAACCCGCCAAAAACACACCTTGCTCTGAAGCCTTTCCAGACCACGGACTTGAGGAGAATGTTCATCGCTGGTGACATGAATGGTCATTCACCTCTGTTGGGTGCTACACAGACAGGAACCCAACAGCAATAGCAATAAAAGAACTCACTAACACTACCACACTCATCCTACAGCAGAATGTTACTCACACCCCACCGACATTGCTCCACCGCGCCAGTGGAACAAAAAGCAGACCAGATCTCAACCCTAGTAAACAGCAGATATCCACCCACATTGCTCAGTTAGAGTGCTCGACGACATCGGAAGTGACCACAGACCCATCCTCCTTGAGATCACAAACACCATGAAATAAAAAAAATTGCTTAACATCACCCCCATATGGAACTACATAAAGGCAGACTGGCATTTCTTCAGGAGACAAGTACGACAACGATTCGAGGCCATCGACATGACGCTAGACATAGACAAGGTAAATAGTAAAATCACTACAGCACTACTGCAGTCTGCTAAAGAAGCCATTCCACGAGGATGTTATGAGAAAGTTTAAACCTTACTGGAGTACAGAACTGAAGGCTGCTGGTAAACGAGAGGGAAAAAAAAGCAAGACGGCAAGCTGAGAAACACCCAAACCCCCCGCCAACAAAGCAAATTATAAACCGCCTAACAGCAAAAGTTAAACGTCTAAGAAAAAAAGCAGAAAGATAAAAACATGGGTTAAGAAATTGTGGAGAGTTAAACTTGCGGAAAGACGGAAAGAAAAGCATGTGCCCTCAATATCAAATCTCTCAGGAATTAAAAGAAAGAAAAACCACTGAATCCATCATTACAAGCACTGAACCACCACTAACAAGGGATGCACAGAAAGCAGAAGCCTTCAATAAGCACTTTGCTAACGTAAACAAAAAACAACCACGCAAGAGACTTGACAGTGCTATCAGATCACTCACCAAAATGTGATGAGAGAAACAACCAACAGCTAGCTGTGAGGTCTTTGAAAAGAACTTCAACTCTTTCAGAAACTCAAAGATGGCCCCTAAAAAAAATGCAAGAAAGGAAAAGCTGTTGGACCTGATCGGCTCACTAACGAGATGATCTCAAACCTCTCAAATTATGAATTAAAAAAACTCCACCATCCTTGACCTCATTAACAAGACCTGTGAGAGAAGGCAAGTTACCAACAGACTGGAGAAAAGCCAATATCATCCCAGTCCTTAAGAAGGACAAACCATCCAATGAAGTAACAAGCTATCGACCGAAATCACTCCTTGATATCAAACCCTAGGCAAGATCACTGATAAGGATGATAAATGAAAGGCTATATTGGGTGGCTAGAAAGCAATAAATCTTAAACACCAATCAGTCATTTTTAGAAGAAACAAACAGACAATGGATCAGTTGATACGATTCACCCAAGAGATAGGTGATGCCTTCCAAGAAAAAAAGATATGTGCTTGCAACATTTATTGATCTTAGACAAGCCTATGATCGAGTCTGGAGGATAGGCCTCCTCTTCAAAATGCGAAGGAATGGGAATATCAGGGAAAATGTACAACTGGTTAAAAGGGTTCTTCCACAACAGAACAATCCAAACAACAATCAAGTGGAGCAACATCAAAACAAATGAACCCTGGAGGAAAGGACTGCCTCTCAGGGATCAGCACTAAGTTGTTACACTGTTTCTTATATTTATAAATGACCTCCAGATGTCATCACCTGCCAAAAAGCACTATTTGCTGATGACCTTAGTCATCTGGACAAAGAGTATAAAATACCTCCAAACCATCACCAAAAAATATGAACAAAAACCTGGCAACCCAACTCTGCATACTGCCAGTTCTGGAAACTTGAAATCAATGTTAGTAGAAAACTGTTGTATGGCCTGTTCAGGCTCTAAACAAGAGAGTTAATGAGAACAACATCGAGGTCTGGATGAAATGGAGAGAAATTAGCATATGAAGAATGCCCGAGATATCTTGGAGTCGAGCTCGACCGTAGACTCTTACCATGTGAACCAACCACATAGACAATGGCTGATTGAGAAAGCATCCACAAGACTCAGGCTCAATTAAGCACCTTTCTTCCTGTGGGTGGGGAGCAGACCAGCACTCATTACGCCAACTCTATACTGGATATGTAGCGCCCAGTAATTGACTACTCGCACGCCCCCTCCAAACTATTGCAAGTCACAGCCTCTTCCAAAAGCTAGACAACGTCCACAACCATGCTCTACGGTTTATAAGTGGCGCCATGAAGACAACGCCGACCGATGCATGCGAAATCATCAAAACACCAATATTGAACCCTTAAACCTAAGAAGAGAACGTTCAGACAGTGTGGAAACATACGAAAGGTATCTGAGAATGGACACAAAGGAGCAGAATAGGAAAATTATAGAGCATTGGGCATGGCACCAAAAAAAACAGAATACAAAAGACATCTGTTCTTAAAAATGCAAAAGAAGCTAGCATCAAACACCACCTACCAGCAGTTATTAAAAGCCGATGGTAAAACTGTCAATAATGAACCACCTTGTTGGGCAGGGGCACTCTACTCCCATAGTAAGAACTGAACTCTCTGACCCCTCAGCAGACAAGAACACTCTTAGGACCACTACTGAAAACCATCGTAGCTTTTCGAAAACTATAGATTCAATATCACACATAGACACATCATCCATGTCTACACAGGATTGGATCTGCATTTAAAGCTACCATCAATGCTGGATATGGCGCAGTGATAAAATACCCCAACCAGCACCCAGAAGACCACCCTATTGCATCTTTGGCCCTTGCGGAGAAATTTGTTCCAGCTATGATGATGAAATAACAGCACTAGAAAAAGGCATTGTGCCGGATAATCTCAGACTTTGAAAGTGGGCATCACTCCACCTGAGGATATTGTTATATTCTCAGACTCAAAATCAGCAACTCCAAGCCCCCTAGAAAGCAAAATTTCTCCTGAGATTAATAACATCTCTAGATTTATTGACCAACTGTCCACTTCCTATTGCGTCGAAGTTACACTCCAGTGGATCCCAGGGCATGTCGGAGTCCCAGGAAATGAAAAAGCCGACAAACTATCCAAAAGAGGAGCAGCACTGCCCCAGTTCCCATCAAGTACCACACTGCAAACCTGCCAACAGATCCTGAGAAACAATTATAGGGAAGAATGGCTAAACCAATGGGCTTCCTCCCAGACAGGGCGGCTATTCTTCAAACATCAAGCTAAACCAAACCCTCAAGATCCAGTTAAACAACTGAAAAGAAGAGATCAGAGTCTAATTTTCCAGCTGAGAACAGGCCATGCCCCTGTCAATAAACATTTAAATAGAATAGACCCACTACGTGAACCAAACTGTAGGCACTGCCACCACCATGAGGAATCAGTTGAACACCTACTGTTACAGTGCCCAAGACTAACAGACCTGCGACGCCAACTACTCCCATCGCACCCAACCATCCACAATACACTCTACACATCATCACAGCAACTGAGGAAGACTTGCACCTTTGTCAGAGAGGCAATGGGCTGTCAAGAGCTACCTGCTCACAGCTAAAGGGATTATATCATCATCATCATCATCATCATCCTAATATTCTATAAAATAACACAATACATCTGCAAAAAGAAACAACAAATATTATATTCAAAATATCAAAGAACAATTTCAACACACTCAGCACAGCACAGAAAACAAAAACTAATAACAACAGACCCGCAGGAAAGAAGTAAACAGACGAAAACAAACTGCGCAAACCAGATAAAAACACACCTCACAAAGAAATTTACACAGACGATCACAACAGAAAACGAATACACAAGCAATCCATACTAATTTATAAAAATAATACGTATCTTATAGTATTGAAGCTGCTTGAAGATCTTATACTGTGTTGTCAGATCCGTAGAAATGATATCTAGTGGTCTGGATGATGATGTAACAGCCACAAGTTTACAGCACCAAGACAATCAAACGTAGAAGATTACACAATACAAACTGGAAGCCAGCACAGTACTTGAAAGATCCCTCGTCCGTGATGTCATAAATCAGTTCTAGGCCTAGCAGACTAGTTTCATCACCAGTGAGCGACTGAATGCAGCAGTCAGTAGTAACACGCTTGACCCACTTGCAGGACGAAAGGTCAGCATACACGATCACACATGTAACCACACAGAATGCTTCCTATGCTTGATCCGATGTGGCTGAAAATTTATAGCTTAACTGTAACTCCGATAATATTCGGTTACTTTGCAAACCGTCTCTCTCTCCGAAATATTTTAGTACAGAAATGAAGTCGCACGAGAGGTCATGAACTCTTACCCCGTGCCAGGTCAGTATCGGTGTAACTGCTGTAAAATATCCCGCTGGCCAATTCTGTAATTACTGTAAAATAAACTTGAAAAAACTGCTACCGTGCTCCTTTAAACTTGATTTGAATACAAAGCTTGACATGCAGTTCTCAGACAGGTCAGTTCTCAGCCGTTTTGTCAATCATCTTTATAATTTGACGTTTATAAATTTGCGTGAATTACTCTGTGATTTCTAAATTGCAGCACCGTATCAGACAAACGATGGTGTGAAGTGGGGGTTGGTTGATTTTCTAAAAAGCTGCCCCAGGTTTCCAAAATACTCTTTTTGCGAGCTCCCCAAGTTGTCACGAGCTCTGTGAATTATGAGTGTGTCGTGTGTAGATAGTAAACAACATTAAGGGTATGAATAACACGACGCCACTTGTACAGCTCCATGACATTTAATAGAACCTTCACATAAGTCCTGAACATCAATAATATCGTCACGCATACATAACATCACACTCAGGCTGACACTGCCTGTGGGAAATAACTCCTAACAATACTTCCACGGACTGGCTGACCGTCCACACACTAACAGTACACACAACACGTTTCTATGTGCGGCATTCAATCCTCGCACGAATCCATTCACCATACAGGTGTAAATCACTTATCCCAAGTGACTGGCGGCATGCAACATCGCCATATAAATACTACTCCAATATAGCTACAAGGCGAACAATACTCAACGTCTTACTCCACTGTAGCTCCAAAGGCGGGACCAACTCGTCGCCTTAATATGTTCTCCACGAACACTCCTAAAGTTCCTCCAGAACACTCCTAGGCGGGAAGACGTAGCCTATACAACAATATGTCAGACATAATCACAATATTCATAATCACTATATCATTATCTCAACTGTCACATAATACGAGCACCCAGCTCGATCACAAATCACAGCCTCAAGCACACAGCTTGGCTATCAAGCACAGACTACCTCTAGTCACATCCGAGTACTCTCTCAGCCACCCAGACTAGTTCACCAAACACGCTTTCTCCATGCGCACGCCCAAGTCACAACATAACTTCCACTCACTCCATCATCCACCCATGAAACTGCTCTGTGACAGCTAGCAACATTACAGACAACAGATGAACTAAAACCCAGACTTGAAAAATTCATAACGAAACATCAAGATGTATTCGCGATATCTGACATAGAGTTAGAAAGGACTACAACCGTTACCATGGAAATAGAAACTACAACTGAAGAACCCATAACCCTCAAACCGTACCACACCCCACTAAAGAATCGAGGGATAGTGGAGAAAGCCATTAGCGACATGCTAGCAGCTGGGATAATTGAACGATCCAGATCCTCATGGTCTTCACCCATTGTGATAGTAACAAAGAAAGACGGTAGCTCTCGCTTTTGCTGTGACTACAGAGCGTTATATAAAATCACCAAAACTATATCCTACCCTCTACCTAGAATTGTAGATATTTTGGCCACCTTGGGTAACTCAGACTGGTATACCTCACTAGATGCACGCTCCGGATTCTGGACAATACCATTGTCGGAAGATGCAAAGAAGAAATCTACTTTCTGTACACATATGGGCTCATATAGTTGGAATGTATTACCCTTTGGACTGAAAAATAGCCCGGCTACTTACGTAAGTTTAATGGATGAAGTGCTGCAAGGACTGAACTCATTTGCATCAGCATATATAGATGATGTCTTGATTCACACAAAGGGAACAATGGAAGAAAACCTGAAACATGTCGAGACTGTTTTCGACAGAATGAGATTGCACAAAGTAAAGTTGAAACTCAGCAAATGACGTTTCCTACAGAAGGAAATAAAATATTTGGGCTTTATTGTCAACTCCAACGGAATCAGACCGGACAGTGAAAAGATTGACGCTATCCAAAAGATCCCTCCACCTACCACAGTACGTCAATTAAGAGGATTCTTTGGGTGTTGTGCGTATTATCGAAAGCACATTATCAATTTTTTTAAAGTAGCTGAACCATTACTGAAACTAACCAGAAAGTATGCCAAATTCCGCTGGACTGAAGATTGTCAAAAAGCATTTGAGTACCTGAAGACAGCCTTAACCACCGTACCTTTTCTAGCCCATCCAGACTTGAACAAGCCCATGATTATATACACGGACGCATCAAACACAGCAGTAGGCGCGTGCCTTGTTTAAGACAGATCACCAGACGAACCGCAAGTGATAAAAAATGTTCCAAACGAAAAATCGATAGCCTTCCTTTCCCACACATTAAGCCGAACACAGAGGATATAGACTACAACAGAGAAGGAAGCCTATGCAATCCATTACGCCCTCCAGAAATTCGATTTTTTAATCCGTGGAACCCAGGTTATCATCAGAACAGATCACCAACCACTTGTAAGCTGGCTGACTAAGACTGCAGAGCAACCCAAGAAACTCCAGGCCTGGGTGATAAATCTCCAAAGTTACAACACAACCATTGAGTATATTCCTGGAAAATTGAATACGTGCGCTGATCTTTTGTCCCGAATTCCATATTCCGACACCAATGAACCAGACTCCCCACTCCTTGAATCTACATCTGACATAGACGATAACATAAAGGAAATTCATGCCATAGACTCTCAAAACTCAAGACAAAACGATGAAGAGGTGACAACCCAAGAACCTGAACTACAACATGGAACCACATTTGACTTACCATCAGACAACCAAGGAACAGAAACGTTTGAACAGATTATCGACTTTAAGAAAGAACAATTGAAAGTTAAGATCATTACACAGGTTCGTACAAATCCAAAAGAGAAGAAAGACTACATCATCCTTTCGGAAGATAATATCTTGTATCATATTGGCTCTAGAGACAATGGTACTCTACAAAAATGTATACCTAAATCGCTAGTTCCAAAAGTATTACAACAGTTTTGTACGAAAACGGGCATTTTGGAAGAGACAAGACTCTAGATGTGATCCTAAAACGTTATTACTGGCCTACGATGATTAAAGATATCATACAGTATGTTGGGACATGTAGGGTTTGCAAGCTAAGAAATATGAGAACTATTCGAGCCCCTATCCAAAAAATGTCTTATCCGCACTAAACAATGGAAGTTATTAGCTTGGATTTATCTGGACCTTATCCCACAACTTTAGGAGGACACAGATACATTTTACACATCGTAGATCAATATACTGTATGGCCAGAATGTTTCCCCTTAGAAAATGCCACCTCCACATTCATCACTGATGTTTTTCTACAACACTTTTTACCACGACATGGATGTCCCAAGCGTGTAATCACTGATAACGGGAAACAATTCGTAGGAGAGCCCTTTGCTTCAACTCTCAAAAGGTTAAATATCAAACATACTACCATTGCATACTACCATCCGCAATCTAATGGGAGAAATGAGCGAATGCATGCCACCATGCACGATATAATAGCCAAGTTTATTGCTGGACAGGGTCAATACTGGGACCTGTATATCAATCAAGCTTTAGAAGCAATTCGAATTAATATCAATGATACTATTGGATTTTCACCGTTCTACCTGCTTTACGGAAGAGAACCAACTTTTCCACTGGATAATCTTTTGGCACCACAGAGAAAATATTTTGGCGAATGTCCTATCCAAATTACGCTCCAACAGAAGCATAGAGCACATGTAATAGCCTATCGGAACGTAAGAAAATCCTTCGAAAAAATGCACGAATTAAGAACAAAACAGCAAAACTCCAAGAGTTTAAGTCTGGAGATTTGGTTTATTTTCGGAAACATGTGTGAACGAACAAATTTGATAACCATTGGATTCCTGGTTTTAAAGTGTTGAAGCGAAAATCGACAACCAATTACATCCTGTGGAATGAAGAAAGAGATACCACAACGAAAGCTCAGGTATCCCAGATGCGTCTTGACGACCACAGACCACTCACTGTCACGAAAAAAACAAGCTGATAGACCCACGAGATTGTCTACCCTAGCGCAACATCCCTCATCTTCCACCGATGATGAATTACCCAACTCAGATTCCTCCTCCCATGACTCCGATATCCCTTCACAGAATTTGGATACGTTCGTCAAACGTATTAGAGATAACAAAGATTCATCTTCTAGTGAAAACAATATCCCTCTGCAGGAGCTAAGACAACGCCTTATTCAACGTCAAGAGAGAGGTCATGCGTCTTCCAGTGAAGAGAATATACCTTTGCGAGAATTACGACAACGTCCTATACAACAGAAAGAGAGCGTTCCAGATGTTGCAACATTTCGCAATCCTGAACCCACCGATCGACATGATTACCAATCATCTCAAACAGCTCCATTGTATAATGAAGAAACACAAGATATTTTTCACCCAGACACAGATTCGATGACCAGTGCATCGAATTCTACTTTGTGCGGTATGGACGAATCAAGAAGGACACCTGATAAACGGAAATACGAGTCTTCCTCTTCAGACTCCACCCCTCTAGCCAAACTACCGAGATTTCCGCAAGAGCACATTTTTATCTAACCTACAAAGCAAAGACATCGTACAAATCCCCAACGCTTCTCACACGATGTCGACATGGTTAACGACGATGCTTCACTCCTTACTCTTACAGTTAATATTTCACCAAATATTTCAACTCACATAGATAAAGGCATGCTCTTGTCCAAATTGATGTTGTTATTAGCTAACAAGCTGTAACTGGAATTTCGCGGAAATGTTTCCACACTTCCTGCTCGTTGGACTTTACATAAACCTTTGCGTTGCTACGGAAACGTTATTACTTCGTGATTCAACTATATACGAGTTTGCAAAGGAAGTATCTGACTCTTCGTCGTCAAGAACAATCAAAATCACGATTTGCACAAAATGACATTTCTGAATTGATGAAGCCAAATACGGTAGTACCTCTATTGACTTACCACACATCCCTCGTCTAAATTTATATCAAGGGAGGATGTCCATTATCGACCTTCACGTCTTCTCTTTACTCCACCAGACGTCAGAGAGCAAACCGCCCGTTCATTGAGATGTTCTAGCTTCTATTCTGTACTACCACCGACGAGTTCTTTTATTATTCTCGATTCTCAGTACAAACACTGTCGAGTCACCAACATATTATACGACACGTTGTGAATGGGTCGTACTGGTTTTAATAGTACTTATTCCGCGGTACAATACATGTAAACAGATCAAACCCATGGTGTCTTGAACATTAGTATTCACACCTTAACGACTATACGTGACTTTACAGCGGAGTTTGATCGCTATTATCATATGACACCATTGAATAGTTTATATGATTGGACATTTTCAAATTTTCCGTTTATAGTTCAAGATATTTTTGACCAGTGTTATATTTTTTCAATTCTTCCATTGCATTTGATCCTCCCAGCATCAGATGACACGTATTAAAGATTTTCCCCGCATTTGTGTTGAGTACCCCCATTTCCCCACATACACGTTTCGATGATTAGTAATTTTGTTTTGTTAAATTAAAATTGTTGCGGACATTTTTTATGTTTGGATTTCTTCATATAGATTGACTGGTATGGATACATTCATCTTATATTAATCATGCGTTTTCATGATATCCCCTATGTTCCCTCTTACGTACTATAAAGATATATACCTTTGTTTTACTTGATTTGCAAGTTGTTGGATTTTTAGTTAGATAGAGCTAGGAAAATGTCTCTCTTTGAGATACATTTTTGTAGCATGGGGACGTATATGTAACCGGAATGATGATCACAGTAGTAGTTTAGTAATCATCCTTTAAATATTTTCAGTACGCAAGTTATTGATGACGTCATTTTAACATAGCCTCTTATCGACATGTTTTAATAAAGACTTCTAGACAGTTACAGGAAATGATACGAGACCTGAAACCTCTAAACAGAATTAAAAATACTCTCGAATAAAAGGTTATACCATTCGCTATCATAGAAACTTGTGTAGTAACGTGTGACGTAAATGTGACATCGACATAACTAGTGAAATATCCATCTTAACTAATGGCTTCGCCAATGAAATAGTTTATCTCAAACATATCCGTTTTGACTGACAAATCAAAGTAACTTTCCCCCAACAGTCTTAGGAACCAATTTGTATATATTGACGGCCCTAAACCATTAGCGAAGAGATTCAAGAGATTCAAGAGATCAAAAAAAGATCCCAGAGAATCCAGATAGTCCAACCAAGAGTCCAAGAGCCTAAGTTCCTAGCAGAAGATTTGCACGCTCGAATCCCTGGTAAAGAGATTAAGCTTAAGTTCCTAGCAGATTTGCTGACCGCCACTATATATTGGCAAGAACTGAATAGACACCAGAAATAGTTGAACAATGGCTAACCTGACCCCTAGCCCTATGACAACATATACTTCAGGTTGGTAAAGGTCTCGTCTTAGCATTAAGACTTACGCATAGTAGACAGGAGAAATAGATGTACATAAGCTCATCAAAATGCACTATATGAATGTTATGAGATGATTTCGTGTGTGGAAACGAATGCTACTGAACTGAGAATGGGATCATCTTGTAATTTACCGCCATACATCTGAAAGAAACCAAAATAAACCTTTCATATAAAAAGTCGGACTTTGCTTCAAATGCTGATGGAAATTGTTGAATTTGACTTGCTTATTGTTTAGGAACTCTATAGGAAAAATGGACAATACTGCCTTTTATATTACATGTGATTACTTCCAACTTTCAAAATCTGAATTCGAACCTGGATCCCGTACCCTTTGATCAAGTTAAACAATACCTCTGGAGGATCATCCAGTTAACTCAAACTTGACACAGCAACCTTAAATATATTGATACAGCCAACTTAAATATATTTATACTGTGAACTCGAACTTGTCAATTATAGTTTATGTAACTAAAAAGATAGAATACCGTAGGAATGCTTCCTTTGCTGTCCTTTAATTCCTTCAACGGAGAATAGCTCCTTAATTAACTGGTCACAATTAATACATTGGCACAATACCTGCTTCTTAGTTGGTGTGTCAATGTAACACGCATTCTCGCTATAACAAATACGCCTATCGAGCTATTCTGACCTGCTTTAATAATTTTCCGACGGATTATTCATTTATATAGAAGAATGTTAAAATACATGAAATAGAACCCCAAATCAGTTTTACCCCAAAATACTATCTATGTGAATACGGGCACAGTAATCTGTCTGACAAACAAAGTTATGTGTTAGAGATAGGCTGAACTGGAGGATCTTTCTCGACTCCAGGGACAGACTCTACCTATTTTTTTCACCATTTCACCTCGTGAAAATCTATTTCTGTTCTTATCTCTCACTGAGTCACCACCTGTCTAGCTCTATTCAGAAGGGACCAAACTATGTCTTAATTCCCCTATCGAATATCTACGACAGTATATGTGATTTTTTAAATCTTAACTATTTTAATGATTGCCTCCATCATTCAGAATTAGTTCATTGTAGACATACCAAGAAAATTATAAGATAAGAAAATTAACAATGGGGAAAATATATAATATTTAATACATTTGTTGAAAAACAAGGCTGACAAGGTGTATCCATAAGAGGTTTGTGCTCAGAAGGAAAAGTTAAACTTACCAGAACATACTACATGAAGCACAGTTTACAAAATACTCTTATTTCGGTTTTTCTAGCAACATATTCACGTACGATTTTGTCATATGAGAGCTTCCTTGCAATGTCATTTTCTAAAGACAATATGCATAAAGAATTTAAGCGCTCTTCAGTCATGGTAGACCGAAATTTGTTTTTTTATGAAGAATAGCTTTGAAAAAAGTCCTTTCTGCTTCACAGCTCGTGATGGGCATTGTCAAGTACAGCTTAAGCGGAGTTGTTGTTGTTCGTCCATCACGGGTGATGAAGACCTCTCTGTTCATTCAATTATTAGGAATATGTTAGATTACTCTATGGGTACGAAGGTGACTGATGAGCCCGATGCGGGCCTTGAAAGATCTTGGACAGTGTGGGCAGGGAATGTTTGCTTCATGTGAAGGTTTTATTTCACGGTCTTTTCTAGCTTGTCTCCGCTGTTCCGCTGCTGCTCTTCTGGATGATTCGCATGCCACTGCACCTTTACGAAGAGATGTGCGCCAAGCAATTCGGTCTTGCGCAGCAGCTTCCCATATGCCTGGGTTTATGTCAAAGGTTTTCAATGACGTCTTTAACGTGTCTTTGAAGCGCTTCTTTTGGCCACCACGGGAGCGTTTACCCTTCTGCATCTCACCATAAAAGAGTATCTTTGACAGTCGATGGTCTGGCATGCGGACTACATGACCTGCCCAGCGAATCTGTGACTGCATCAGAATAGTATGGATGCTAGAGATACCAGCTCTGTCAAGAACGGCGGTATCCGGGATCTTGTCTTGCCATTTGATGTTCATTATCTTCCTGAGACAGACTGTATGGAAGTGGTTTAGCTTCTTTACGTGGCGCCTGTATACAGTCCATGTTTCGCATGCATAAAGCAGCACTGGAAGCACCGCAGCTCTGTACACCTTCAACTTTGTCTGTAGACTAATGCCACTTCGATGCCAAACGTTGGTGTATAGTCTGCCAAATGTGCTGCTGGCTTTGGAGATCCTGGTGTTTACCTCATTATCAATGGCGATGTTCTGGGAAAGTGTGCTACCAAGGTATGTGAATCTGTTCACAACATTCAGTTTCTCAACATTTGCCTTGATGACTGGCTCAGTATAAACTGTGCCAGGAGCTGGTTGGTACATGATTTCTGTTTTCTCCGTGTTGATGGTAAGGCCAAAGTTGGCGCAGGCTTCGGAGAATCTATTCATGCTGTGCTGCAGATCAGCCTCTGAGTCAGCACTAAGGGCACAATCGTCAGCAAACAGAAGATCTCTGATGGTGCGTGATTTGACCTTGATTTTTGCTTGAAGCCTCCTAAGGTTAAACAATTTTCCATCAATACGATATCTGATGTCGATTCCTGTGTCCCCGTCTTTGAAAGCATCAGTCAGCATAGCAGAAAACATGATACTGAACAGAGTCGGTGCAAGTACACACCCTTGTTTAACTCCGTTTGAGACTGGGAAAGGCTCCGACAGCTCACCGTTTTCCTGAACTCTAGCCTGCTTCCATCATGCAGTGCTGCACTACTGAGATAAATTTCTTTGGGCAGCCGTATTTTGCCATGATCTTCCTTAGACCCTCTCTACTGACCTTGTCGAACGCCTTTGTCAAGTCGTTAAAAGCTGTGTACAGGTCATAGTGCTGTTCTTGGCATTTATCTTGTAGCTGTCTTGCAGCGAACACCATATCGGTGGTTCCACGTTCTTTCCGGAATCCACACTGACTTTCAGGTAAAAGACCTTTGTCAAGATGAGCCGTAAGGCGATTCAGAAGGATTATGGCGAATATCTTCCCAGCGATTGATAAAAGAGAGATGTCTCGATGATTGTTACAGTCTTGGCGATTACCTTTACGTTTATATAGATGTATAATTGACGCATCTTTGAGATCGTGTGGGATGGTTTCACTCTGCCACATTTGCTGGAAGATCATGTAAAGTTTCTCTATCAGAACTGTACCGCCATCTTTATAAACCTCATCAGGAATTGAATCGGAGCTGGGGGCCTTTCCACTAGAAAGTTGACGAATCGCTTTTTGAGTTTCCTCCAGAGTTCGTATATCATCTAGTGCTTCATTTATAGGAATTTGGGGCAGGCGGATGATGGCTTCTTCGTTAACAGATGATGGCTGGTTCAGAATATTATTAAAGTGTTCGACCCAGCGTTGGATAATTTTTTCCTTGTCTGTAATTAGTGTTTTTCCATCTGCATTAAGGAGGGGAAATGATCCTGATGATGTTGGAACATAGACCGCTATAAGTGCATGGTAAAAATTCTTCAAGTCATGGCTGTCAGCAAAGCCTTGGAGCTCATCTGCTTTATTACTCAGCCATGAATCCCGCATCTGGCGTAGTTTATGTTGGACGATTCTACGCATGTTTTTGAAAGCGTCTTTCTTTGATGTAGATTTTGGATCATTTAAATATGCTTTATGGAGATGGTGTTTCTCAGCCAACATCTTCTTTATATCATCTGAGTTCTCATCAAACCAGTCATTTTGTTTCTTGATGGCGGGACCCAGGACCTCTGTAGCAGTGTTGTAGATCTGCTTACTTAGGGCTGCCCAATTTGTTTCCACACTTTGGCCGACTAACGAGATAGATTTGAGACGGTCTTCTAGGGTGTCAGTAAATGACTGTTTGATTTTTGTCTTCTTTAGTTTGGTGACATCCAGCCTTTTATGAGTTTTCTTCCCCTGAGGGCGCCTGGCTGGTTGGATACGAATTTTAAGTTTAGACACAATGAGGCGATGATCAGTCCAGCATTCAGCACCACACATAGACTTGGTCACCCGGACATCTTGCCTGTCCTTCTTCCTAACAATTACATAGTCAATTAAGTGCCAATGCTTTGAGCGAGGGTGAATCCAGGAGGTCCTTTTGCGGGTAGGAAGTCGAAAAATGGTGTTGGTGACAAGGAGGTCATGTTCTGCGCAAGTCTGGAGGAGAAGAAGTCCATTGCTGTTACAGCGACCCACGCCGTACTTTCCGATAGTGCCATTCCAGGAGATGTTATCTGAGCCTACTCTTGCATTAAAGTCACCAAGAATTATGAGCTTATCTGCTTTAGGAACTGATGCAATGACTGCATGTAGTTCTTCATAAAACTTATCCTTGACGTCATCCTGGTTTGTCATAGTTGGTGCATACGCGCTAATGATGGTGGTATGTTTTCTTCCATAAAGCAGGGGGATCTTGACTGTCATGAGTCGGTCATTTATTCCCTTTGGGGGCCCCGCTAACTTGCCAACAAGTGCTGTTTTGATTGCAAATCCAACACCTGCTTCTCGTCTTTCTTCAGTTCCTCTTCCGCTCCAATAGAATGTATAACCTGCACCCTTTTCGCAAAGTTGGCCCTCGCCTGCAAGTCGAGTTTCACTCAGTGCAACTATGTCAATGTTGTATCTGGCCAGTTCTCTTCCAATCAGGGCAGTTCGCCTCTCAGGTCTGTTTGCGTTAAAGTCTTTGTCAAGGAGAAAGAGCACATTCCATGCGCCTAGAATGAGGGAGAAAAATCTGTCCTTTCTTTTTCTTATGTGTCGCCCGCTGAAGTAGGGTACCCACCAACCGCGGTAAGCTGGTTAGGTAATGGTGGAGCAGGCAATGTTTAGGGCACATTTTCTAGCCCCTTCCTCATGCCATGGAGGTGAGCAGTGCTTTCCTAAAGAGGGCTGCTCAGTCACTCAGGGGGCTGCCGAATCCCACTTCTGCTCCGATCAGTGGAAGACGACCATATGGCCTGAGCCGCCTGTGTGTAGGTCTGCGACCACGGCTGCCAGCGTACCCACGTCTGCCGCTTCGCCGCTCGCCCATCGCCACAGGACTTGTGAGTGGATGGATGAATAGATGAAAGAGTGACTTGCGCAGTAATTTGGATTAAAGTGAGGAAGAGTTGCGCAATTCGTCGACCTCACTCTCTCGTATGAGTCCATCTGAATCCAGTGGCAAGACAAGTCAAGACGACTGGAGATGAAGTCAGGTGCAGTGGATGACCAGGGCTTTCTACGTGCCTCGCCGTGCTCCTTACGCTAAACAGCGTGTTGCTGGTAATCGCCGTCATGCCCGTTGAACCAATAGATGGTTTCTTCCGCGCAGTCTATCGAATCCAGTCTTCGCATGCATGGGTAGGCAGACCCTAACTCCCTGAAGGTTTATAACCAGTCGGCTACCCTCACCTAGTTTAGCCGGCCTGTCAAAGCCGTTGCCCGGGGGGTGGCCGCTGTCGCATGCTGACAGCTACGAGGAGCCATAGGTGAGAGCTGGATGCCAGTAGTAATATTTGGGAACACTTCAATTAGGTGTTGCTCACAAATAAGCATACCTAGAAAATTATAAGATAAGAAAATTAGCAATGATGAAAATATAAAATATTTTAATACATTTGTTAAAAAAACAAGGCTGACAAGGTGTATCCATAAGAGATTTGTGCTCAGAAGGAAAAGTTAAACTTACCAGAACATACTACATGAAGCACATTTTACAAAATACTCTTATTTCTGTTTTTTCTAGCAACATATTCACGTACAGTTTTGCCGTATGAGAACTTTCTTGCAATGTTATTTTCTAGAGACAATATGCGTAATGAATTTAAGCACTCTTCAGTCATGGTAGACCGAAATTTATTTTTTATGAAGGATAGCTTTGAAAAATTCCTTCTGCTTCACAGTTCGTGATGGGCATTGCCAAGTACGGCTTAAGCGCAGTAGTAATATTGGGGAACACTTCAATTAGGTGCTGCTCACAATTAAGCTGAAGAACTTCTGCGCATTGCTTTTTAGATGGCGTGTTTTCTTCTGTGTTCTGGGATTTTTTAAGTTGCAAATATTCTTTGAAATGACAACACTCGTTTACAAATTTGTGGTCAATACCGTATTTGTAATACGATATTATAAGTTTAATACTGTCCTCATCAATTTCAGAATTGTTCACCAATTCTGAGAGGAACTTGAACCTTTTCGCAATCTGCTCATATGTGTCAATCCTCTTGTGTAACTCGATTATCAAGCAGTCATAGAGTTGATATAGAACTTCTATCCTAAATTTGTCAGCTCCTCTCAAAGAAGCAATACCACTTGTTCCATCTGAAAATTTCCTTGTAACAATGCGTTTGGAAGCATCAGAGTAACTTGAAGTGATATCTTCATACAAACCTTTTGCTTCTGATTCGTAGTGTGCAATCCTATCGGCTGAGTTTTCTCTGAGTTCTTTAACAAACGAAAGTAAAGATGAAAGCAGAAGATAACCTTCAAATACATCAAAACCAGGGGTTTGGAGTTTCTTACTTGTTTTGTTGAGACGCTCCAGCACTTCTTTCCAAACGACTATTAAAATAGCATATTCCAGCTGTACCAACTTGTTGTATAAATTCTTTGCATCTCGTTTACATTCAGGCTTCTCTTCTGAGTCTTCAAAAATATGTTTGAGAGTTTGTAAAATACCCATATATCCATTTTTAATTGCCTGGACTGCTTCATAGTGTGCAGACCATCTAGTTACGCTTAAGCTCGTAAGAGAAAAATGTAGATTGCCCTGTGTGTTTAAACTCCCCCCCCCCCCCCCCCCCCCCCCCCCCCCCCTCACCCCCTATCTTCGTGGAGATCCAGAAAATATAACATACAGCTCCTGCAAAATGCCAAAATAGACAACAACTTCAGGTACAATAGACACTGCCTTTTCTCCAACAAGGTTAAGTGAATGGGCTGCATATGGTACATAGTCTGCGTACCTGTTAATGTTTTTAAAGAGTGCTTGCAGCCCTTTCTCCGAGCCCCTCAAATTAGATGCATTATCATAGGACTGAGCACGGATATTTTCAAGTGAAAGCTTGTGTTCACCCAGGACTTGTTGTAGTTTGTTGAACAAGGTCGTGGATGAATGATTTTCTATCGGTAAAAATGTTAAAAATCTCTCACAGGGTTTTCTATTATAGCAGTATCGAACCACAATTACCAGCTGGTCAACATGTGTCAATTCAGGCGTAGAGTCAACCATAATAGAGTAGTGTTTGTTGTCTAGGTTGTTGATTTGATTCACAATTTCATCTTGCACATGTTTTCCCATAATTTCTATCAATTCTTCATACACGGTTTTGGATAGGTAAGTAGCATTTACTTTTTTCATTTTTACATTTCTCGAGATGTTCATGTAAAAATGGGTCGATTTCTGCAATACGTTTAATGGCCTCCACGAAGTTTCCATTATTTGGTGAGCCCCACTTCTCCTCATGACCTCTAAATGCCAAACCTCTTTCACTTAAAAACTTTATAACAGCTACAACTCTTTTCAGTACTTCAAAATAGTACTGTATGGTTTTTGTCATCTGTTCTTCAAGTTGCTGATCCACAGTATTTTTATTTGACTTTCTTGCTATCCAACACAACATCGCCCTCTTATGTTCCATGCTGTCTTCATGATTCTCCAGAGTTTTGAGTACATTCATCCAGTCAGAAAACCCACCTGTTGTAAGGGATGGTTGGCATTTAGAAAAGAGTTTGGAAACAAAACAGTATATACAGCCTTTGTTCTTTGAGTAAGCTAACCAGGATCTCATCACAGTCTGGCCATTTTTCAATCTTTTTTCAAAATATTTGTTTGAGAAACTTCTGTTTTGCTCCTTGTAAACCCTGCTTGATTCGGTATATACATCATCTGGTTTTTTATTTTGAAAAAAACCGATGTCTTGCATTAAACAATTCTGTATGAAATCATTATCAACTGTTACGGGCCAGTTTCCGAAGTCACTTTATTCTTTGAAATCACTGAATTCGCTTCCTGTTTCATGTTTCTGCTCAATCTCTGCTTGATCCGCGGTACTTTCATGTTGACCACTGTGGTCGTCATCTGTGTCAAAAGCGTCAACAGTGGGTTGACTATTGCTAGAAAAAGCTCCACAGTTTGTGCACTATCACTGGCTTCAATGGTGTTTGCTTGGCTTGTTTCAACTGTAGGTGTTGACAAACTTGACATTGCCAAATAGTTTGTTAGTTTTTGACATTTAGAGATTTCGTCAGATCGCTTTTCCTTGAGTTTGCGTTTTTGGTATCCACTTAAGTACTTTCGTGAACTCATTGTTATTCCTCTAGGGTCTTGACCTCTGTTAAAAAGGGAACAAAACTACATTAGCCACAGCAGAACAGCGACCTTACCGTGACACCCCACCTTTACAACATCTGTGCTACTGACTCTCAAACTTTGGGATTGTAGAAAATAAACAACAAAAAATTAATCAATTTGAGTCGTGCGACTATTGTCGCATGTGTGGCCGTGTACATAGTTGTTCCTTTGGAAACAGACTATATTCTTACAAGACAGAGGAAGCACAGACCACCCCATAATTTTATATTTTATGAGAAACAGAAAATAATAAATAGTGTCACATATTTGGGGTAGAGTCGCTTCTACACGCCATTTCTAATAATTGGGTGATTTCCCCTGACCAATCGGATAGCTCAGATTTACCCCGGGGAAAGTGGAACAACGACGCCATTTGGCAGTAGAATGAAAGAGCGCAACTCAAGAGGTCGTATCTGGTCCAGCTCTACATATTTCTTAGTTTGAGGAAATCAAACTTCAACATTTATTATAAAATGTGTATTTCAGGACATTGAGTGGTTATATATTTCTTACTGGCGTAAGTAGTGACAATCGTTAAATATGTATTTTGAATAGAGCTCCCAACCCTAGTCGCAGCAGAACTAGGTTCGAGGATTTGAGTCAATTTGCAAAAAAATAGTCTTACACCTCAAACCATGTAGAGTAGAAAATATTCTTGTGTTGGAAAGCATTTAACTCAAGGAATGCTTATGACGATAAAGAAATCAAGGACAAATCTGAGGAGATGGGTAAATGTCGTCGAACCTAAAATAAGACTGTAACTTAAAGGAAGGAACACGGTGGAATGAGAAGGTTCGCCATATTTGACAATTGAGTAGGCCTGCGAGACAAAGATGCAAAAAGGGATTTTTGCATCGATGAAAGCATCTGATGAGATGATAGAACTTTATTTTGCTTATTATTGTAAAAATGTTCTGAATTCCAGACTTTGTTGAAATTTTAAGTTTCATGCTGAAAGATATTAAAAGTTTTGCATGAAATCGAACGCTGTTGAAAAGGTGAATTACTACAGTTTTGAGATCTAGATAAGAAATCTATCCATTTCAATTAAATTCGCTACATCAACACCTAAGAGAAGAAAATCGAACCTGGTAACACAAATTTAAGAGAGAAATCTAAATCTCTGGTGATTAGGCCAGTTAAACATCTGCTCTCTGTAAAGTAAACTGAAAATACTGCATATACCGGCACTGCCACATGAAGGTAATGTGGTGCCGTTCCAGTCCTAAGGAACACCTGCCCCGGCTACATGATGGTAATATGGTGCCGTGACCACTTCTCTTTGATAAAGCAAATAACTAGCGATAATAGACCATGGACGATTTACTACAAAATTTTCAACAGCTGGGTGTGGAACAACAACAACAACAACCACAGAACCAACCCGTAAATACACAACCACTGCAGCCCCAGGACAGACAAAATATGGAAGGACCAACAATAATAGCGCTACGGCAAATTACTGAAACCCTACAGAAAAATGACAACTACGCGAAATTCACACAGGTTAGATCCATTGTTCAGCAGTTCGATGGAAACAAGAAAAAATTCAGAAGATGGTTGTCCGACATGGAAAAATTTGCGGCACTAGCAGAGGCAACAACGGATGAAGAGAAAAAGAAAATCGCTCTGTTAGGTTCTGATTCGTACGTGACTGATTTTTTTAAGAAGGAGGTCCCAGCAGTACCCCACAGAAACCTACGAGTCCCTAAAAAAAGAGCTCACCCAGAGATATGGGGAAATCATAGACAAAATGCATGCTTGGTCAGTCCTTAGAAGCATGAAACAGGAAAGAGATGAATCGGTACAACTTTTTGGAGATCGATTCCTCAATATGGCAGAAGAGGCATTTTGCGGAGAAATCCCTACCACACCTGATGTAGAAATACAGTTAGTGGGGATATTTGCCGATGGCCTTAGAGCGGAAAATATCAGAAGGCATCTTATTAGAAAAGACACCAAGACTATTGCTGAAACAATCCAAGCAGCAATACAGGAGGAAAATCTTCACCGAAGGTTCCAACAAAGAGCAGGTAGGGAACCCCGACCAGAATATAGGGACTATGATGAGCATGAGCCTATGGAAGTTGACCATACCAGGAGGCAATGGACTCGCCCACGACAACGAGATGATAGGCCCCGCAATTATAGACCCCCCACACAGAGGCAAAACGACGTCAATAATGTCAATACAAACGGATGCTTTACATGCGGTAGGCTCGGACATGGTTACAAGTCCTGTAGAGCAAATTACAATCATGCACCATTCAGAAGAGGAGGTTACCAACCACAACAACCCGCACCACCCCCACGTGATTACACCAGAAATCAGTATACCAGAGGCGCACCTCAACCCCTCATGCGTCAGGGAAACGGCCGCGCCACTCACTAAACAGGACCGTTAGTGAGGGCAACAATCACAGAAACTGGTCCAAAACAAAAGAAACAACACAGAACAGAAATTGTCAAGTGGGCCCATCCAGTAAAATACAATATGAAGAAATGTTGCATGATGGAACTAAAATACATCCGGACCCCAGTTCCTGCATCATGTCTATACAGGGCCAACAATATAGGGCACTGGTAGATACAGGAGCATCCATCAGCCTTATTAGGTTCCAGCTGTTCAAGAGGATCCAACACTTAGTACGATTTCAACCGTCCAAAACACACCTAGCTTCAGTCACGGGACAAAGACTAAATTCAGTTGGGACAGCATGGCTAAAATTTTCCTTAGGCGAAACAAATTTTGAACACCCATTTGTCATTACTAAAGGAATGTCTAGAAATCTTATCCTAGGGAGAGATTTTTTTAACAAACACAAAAGTTCGAATATACTATGACCTCCACAAAATCAAAGTCAACAATACGTACATAGATCTCCAGGACGATATCCACATAGCGTCTTTAGTAAGGATTACAGCTCCCATAACGGTGGCTCCAAACTCCCTGGTCATAGCAAAAGGCAGAGTAAAAAATTCTGAGTACATAACACCAGGGCAATCAATTCAAGTACAGCCCCTAGCAGAAGAAAGCATTATTGATGACCCATTGTTGCAAATTACAGAGGGAATCGCTGAAGTCTCGAAGTCCAGAGATTTCCCCATCATGATATTGAATATGTCAGGAAAAACTACCACTATAAAAAGAGGCACAGTTGTAGCGCAAGTGGATACGTCAACAATAAGACAAACCAAAACCAATAGAGACCATCCACAAATTGTCTCAACCACTCCCACTGGACATAATGCACGAAATCGCAGTACAAATAACCATAGTACACGGAAAGTAAACAGTTATAAGGCTTATGCAGAAAAAGGCAGTAACATCAGTCACAGTTATGTTACACCACAGCATACCCTACCCAGATGGCAGAAACGAACCAGTCCATACATAAGAAGAGAAAGGCCACAGTATGAAAATGACTATAATTACTCATTCTTGCGCCCCAGCACACCAAGAGAAAAGATGAAGTGCTGTATATCACAGAGTAACAGAGAAACAGAAATTGTCTTGCCAGGGGATATCCAAAGCGACAAGACAGTGATACATGCCCCATGGAGTATCAATATAACTCAAAAACAGGTGGATATGATAAAGTCCCAAAACCAATTGAAATTTCCGAAGAAAAGGAAGAATTCTTATATGACTATACCACAGGAGGATACTATAGCAGCAAAGTTGGAAACAGAAAGAATGAAAAATTTTCGCCCAGGGAAAGAAGACAGCCCTATAGCACAAACAGAAGAAATACAGTAACGTACGCGGATAGGCGCAGTTACGGCAGAAATAATCAGAAAAAATGGCACAACAACGACTACCCCAGAAATATAATAAGAAATGAATATACAGTAAATGCAGTGACAAATGGAAATGCACACAGTACATGGCAGAGGAGACAGTACCAAGCACAGCCCAATGAACGGCAAAGAACTACGCAAAAGAAAGCCACATACCAGGAGCAGAGATTTTCACAAGATGCAAGAAAAATGTCCCAAAATTATGGGAATGAAACGGAGGCATCAAGACAGACCAGAGATATCATAGCAGATCATAAATACAGAGAGAGAATAGCTCAGTTACTTGCAACCCTGAATGCCACAGAAGATAATAAGCAACGTTTGAAAACGTTTGTAGAAAAGCACTAGGATGTATTCGCACTCAATGACATGGAATTAGGCAGAACTAACACTGTCAAAATGGACATTCAAACAACCACAGAGGAGCCAATACATATGAAACCCTATCATACGCCCTTGAAAAACAGAGAACTCGTGGAAAGGTCTATAAATGAAATGCTACAGGCAGGAATCATCGAAAGATCCCGTTCCCAATGGTCCTTACTCATAGTGATCGTAACAAAGAAAGACGGCTCCAGTCGCTTTTGCTGCGACTACCGTGCCCTTTACAAAATCACAAAAGTCATTTCCTACCCCCTCCCCAGGATAGACGATCTACTTGCGACGTTAGGAAAGTCTACATACTTTACCACACTTGATGCAAGGTCAGGCTTTTGGTGCATCCCCATGACACCTGAGGCAAAACAGAAATCCACATTCTGTTCACATATGGGAAGTTTTTTTTGGAATGCTATGCCATTTGGTCTAAAAGAATCTCCAGCAACATATATGTCACTCATGGATGAAGTGTTAAAGGGTCTACATCCATTTGCCCTGGCATACATAGACGATATCCTGATACATACCGCAGGCACGATGGAAGACCACCTCCGCAAGGTTGAAACAGTGTTTGATAGACTCAGGCATCACCAAATAAAGTTAAAACTGTCGAAGTGTGAGTTTCTAAAGACAGAAACAAAATATTTAGGCTTTGTCATCAATAGACATGGCGTCAGACCTGATGAAGATAAAGTCAAAGCCATAAGAGAAATGCCTAGCCCCAAGACGGTGAGACAAACACGCTCATTTATTGGTACAATAGGGTACTATAGGCGCCACATCATCAATTTCTCCAGAGCAGCAGAGCCTTTGATAGCCCTTACCCGCAAGTATGCACGTTTCAAATGGACAGAAGAGTGCCAGAGATCCTTTGAGTATCTTAAAAATGCCCTAACCACCATCCCACTGCTTGGACATCCAGATATTTCTCAGCCCATGATACTATACGCCGATGCCTCAGATAACGCAATTGGTGCTTGTTTGGTCCAACCTGTACTAGAAGATGAAACACCCATCCTACCAAACATTCCAAATGAGAAACCCATTGCATTCCTATCCCACGCATTGTCAAAGTCACAAAAACGGTGGACCACCACTGAGAAAGAAGCATATGCTATTCACTATGCAGTACAAAAGTTTGACTTTTACGTCAGAGGAACTAAACTCATTATAAGAACTGATCATCAACCTTTGGTTAACTGGCTCACCAAAACACAAGAACAGCCAAAGAAGTTACAGACATGGGCAATGAATTTACAGTCCTACGACACCACTATCGAACATATCCCAGGCGAAATGAACACCTGTGCAGACCTCTCATCCAGGATTAAATATGATGATGAAACTGAAGTGAAAACAAATAGAGTCAAAAATGATGGCACATCCTCAGAGATTGACGATAATGCTAAAGAAATTAATGAAATTACTTCATCAAGTCGAAGAAGTACCTCAGATTCTGCCACTCAAGTAGAAGAAGAAAGCCAAGATATGTTTGACATGAGAGTAGAACAAGCGAAAGATGCAGAAATTGTCAAGCTGCTCACATACGTGAAAGAAAACCCAACAAAAAGTAAAGATTTTACAGTACACCCAACGGATGGAACTCTATACTATATTGATCAGAAACAAGAAGGGACACTAAGAAAAGTCATTCCAGCACATCTAGTCCCAGAAGTATTGCTACAGTTTCATGATAACAACGGGCACATGGGAAGA
The DNA here is from genome assembly GCA_024509875.1 of Oreohelix idahoensis. NCBI lineage: Eukaryota > Metazoa > Mollusca > Gastropoda > Stylommatophora > Oreohelicidae > Oreohelix > Oreohelix idahoensis. Next base: position 132,991 of record JAMPIV010004871.1, on the reverse strand, counting down.
GACAAAACAATTGATGTCATAAAGAAAAGGTATTATTGGCAAACTTTCTACAAGGACATTACAGAATATGTAGCCACCTGTAGAACATGTAATTGAGAAACATGAAGCCACATTTAATTCCCCTTCAAGAAATGCAACCTTCCCATGTGCCCATGCAAACAGTGAGCATTGACTTATCAGGTCCTTACCCACTCACCCAATCAGGCAACAAATACCTCCTGCACATAGTTGACCAATACTCTGTTTGGCCAGAAAGTTACCCACTCAGTGATGCCACATCGCAGTCCATCACGCAAATTTTTTTACAAGAATTCATTCCCAGGCATGGCTGTCCAAAACGAATCATTTCAGACAACGGTAAACAGTTTATAGGTAACCCATTTAAAGCCACCTTACACCAGCTGAATATTGAGCATACTACAACCACTTTTTATTGCCCAAATGCAAATGGCAGAAATGAACGCATGCACGCCACCCTACATGATATTATTAGCAAATATATCAAGGGGAACCACCAATACTGGGACCTATACATTAACCAAGCTCTTGAAGCCATCCGAGTAAACGTGAACGATACCACAGGAATGTCACCCTCTCTCATGCTATAAGGAAGAGAACCACACATTACGCTAGACAACCTACTTCGCCCACAAAGAAAATACATGGGAGAAGACCCCATCGAATAATCCTTCAAGAAAAGTATAAAGCTCACCAGATTGCACAACGAAATACGCAGAAGGCATTTCACAAGAAACAGAAACAACATGATAAATCAGCCAAGCTACCAACGTACAAAATAGGAGACAGAGTATACTACAAGAAACATGTACGCAGTTCAAAATTCGATGACCGATGGTTAGATGGCTACAAAATCATGAAACAAACTACGCCTGTAAACTTCATTATTTGGAATGAAGAGAAACAACACCAAACAAAAGCTCACGTAAAACAAATAAAAATTGATAATCCATCCAGCACAGATTCGTCTGACATATCAGAGTCAGAGACGACAGACTCTGAATTTTACCAAGACGACCACATACCCAGACCACCCACAGATGAAATACATCGAGCAAGACAACAACGAGACTCGTCCGAAAGCGAAGAAGATATCCCACCACTTGAATTACGTAATAGACTACAAGACAGAGACCTGCGCATTAGAAATGAAGAAATCATGCCACAGACGTCACACGATGACAACACGAAAACACCTTATATCCACACTCACACCTGCTCCCGCAGTGATAAATCGTCAGCTGATACCTATCACACCCCCAGTTCAGGCAGTTCTAGTTTTAACACTAGTGAAAACCAAACACTGCTATACCAACAAACAAGATTGCTCGTTCAAAACAAATCAGATCCTGAAGAAACTATACCCAAGCAGATTGTTGAACCATATACCAGCGATCTTTATGGAGACGAAAACAGAACAAAGACATGAGAGAAGACAGTGTCAACCCCAGCACAGCTTTTGTCAGACCCCAACGAACATAATGACAGAAAAATGGTAGAATTATACCAACAAGAAACAGACATTGATTCTCAGCTAGTTCCATTGACACCCGTGATGCGGATAGTACATTATTTGTACCAGTCAGCTCCAGCGTCAAACGCGCCTATAAAACAGAATCTGATGACTCAATCCCTAGCAACAAAATTCCGCATATACAGCACAACTATATCAGACGAAAGATTCTGAAGAAACGCAATCATGTTCCAAAACCAAGCCGAGAAGTGTTAGCCTCATCTCAACTAGTCAAAAACAACAGTGTGCAAATTACTGTGCCCATTGTAACCAGTGCCAACGTTCAGCACAACCAGGTCAGAAGAAAAATCAAGGCGAAACATATACCTGCCTCAAAACCAACAGATGTTCCAGCCATACACAACCCTAACCACAGTAAAACCATCACCGCAATCAAATGATGTTAAAGCCATCACCGCATTCGTCAATGTCCTCAGTGTCCCAACAATCAGCAAATGCAGTGTCGTCGCCTATCACACCCGTCACCACTGCTACTCAGTATGATGCTCGCCTAAGCAGTCGGGACATTGCAAGGTTAGAGATGGTGAAGGAACTAGCGAAGCTGTTCTGAAAAACACGCCCAGGTGTTTTATGTGTTCGCAAATCCGAACACGGTCAACGCATATGTGAAAAAACCTTTTTAACAATGTACTAACTCTCCCCATGTACTCTATTTTCAGTTTTTGACAGTTCAAATGACTTGCTTACAGACTAAGATGTCAAAGCCTCACTGAGAAAGTTATTTTTTCCAGCCTTATAATACGGATGCCCAGAAAGAAATCAAGACCAGCACACGGAGGATTTTTTCTTTAGATAGCATAATTGTGAAATAAAAATGTTAAAAACAATTGATAACCACACGGTGTTACGAGTTTACAGACACCCTTAATTTAGTATACATACATTTTCTTAATATTTAGAATGCTACACAAACTTTACCTATAACACATGTTTCCACACTAATTCTGTTGTAAACATTCATCTCCACTTTTGTAACTGAAATCATATTCCACGCTCCATTCACCAGCATTTTCATGCAGACCACTTTACACCAGTAGTTTTTTTTTTCTTACCTCATACTAAATATTTCTTTGATCTAATATAAGCTAAACTCCTTGATATCTGCCACCTTGATCAATCATACTGTTCCTACTATGACATCTCTTAACAGCACATAATTCATACCCAAAACTAGCATTGTAGGTTATGCTATTTTTCTCCACGGGATTATTTATTTTCAAATGTACATTATTATTTTAGACCCAGATGTATATTAGTACTGTCAAGACTGTTAAACATTCTCCTACAGAGATTCCATATCCCACCCTTGACTCTTTATAATAAGATTTCCTTCACTCCACTGTTACAACATTTTAACTTACTATTTTTTCCTTTCCACTATATTGAGACGACATTCTAGACTTGTGATTTTTTTTTTTTTTCCATCCCCCTCATATTCATTCCGTGGAATTACGATCCTTGTGTAATCCGGAGATCCTTGATGTCCCCTTTCCTCGCCACTTTTTGACAACAGACACTGCTACAACATTCCTTTATTCTAACCTAAACTATTACTTGCAACCAACTATTGGTTAGGATTTACTATAAGAATATCTAGTGTTTAGTGAATTGATTTTTATCATTCTTAAGTACTTGTGAAACAAACAGAAAAAAAAACAAAAAAAAAAAAAAAAGAATTAAAAAAAAAGAAAATGAAATGTAAAACAAGAAAAAAAAAAAAGGAATTCCAAGAAAACAGAAAAGACATAAAAGAAAAAAAACAAAATTAGAATGTTTTTTTTATATAAGATGCTATATGTTATATGCCACCCACACACATTTTGATGATGATAAGACAATATTGTAAAACATTGACTGCCCTGAGGTTAGCAGATGAAGAAGAAAAAAAATAAATCACCCTATGACACTCATACCACCACCAGCTTGATCCCTGCTATTCCAACAATATTTTGTTGAAATCACAAGTACCCCAATGACGTTTGTGCATGCTGATTTTCTGCAAATGAACAATCCCTTGAGAGCATTAGTATATGCTAACCCCAGATTGAACAAATTGCACCTATTTGTTGATGATGCCTTTGCCCATGTTAAAGAAATAGCATTTGCACATGCTGACCTAGCAAATGAAATACCCCATTACCGCATGATAACCACTAATGACACATGAGATGAAGAAGCAACAGGTTATGTATGATGAAGATGACATTTTATATTAAGGTGAAACTTTATGTTGTCACAGCTGAGATTTTGTTGTAATGTTTATGCACAAAATCCCCCACATTAACATTGGAGGAGGAATAATCTTAGTCTTTCGTGGTTACGAGATATAAGACAAGGATATAATAGAATATTGGGTGAAAACCAAAAAACAAATCAGAGCAGATGATGTTAACACATATGAGGACCTTATTCGAAGTCATTATTGAAGGATTATCAGTAGACAAGAGACACAAATGAATTATGATAATCCCATGGAACCACAGGTACTAAGGACACAAAATGGAGATTAAATAATGGAGAAAAAAAATAATGACTGAATAATTGCTACGCCCAGAGGTAAAGGAAATAGAGATGCATCCGCATTTTGGAGAAGATATCTCTTTGATTTTTGCTTATTGCCTTTGTAATATGAACATTGTTGTATAACAAATGACTATTCCTTATCACGAATTACAGAATGTTGTAAGATAGTTGGAATAAATTGACAATTTAAAATACTCATAACATACCCAGAATTACAGGAGAGAAAATAAATAAATGATTGATGAAAGTGGACACACTGAGATTTGCTCACCCCGAGGATATTGGATAAAAAAAAATAATGTTATCCCAAGGACAGACATGTCACAGATATATCATGGAGATATTATGAAAAAAAAAAAAAAAGAATATCTAGATTGGAAATGCAGCAAACTTGGTCAAGGACACCATGAAATAGACCCCCGCCCCACACTTAAGATAACTGACGGATGAGATTTTTGAATTATAAGTACCATAAGTCACCCATCTGGCTGTAGTCAGCGGATGTTACAGGCACCACATAACTCTGACTAACCCTCGACCAGCGAAGGCAGAGTTGGTGTCGAAATTTTGCACATATGTAAAAAAGACATGTTTTTGTTCATGTTTTGGTAAAGTCTAGACATTTATGTTAATAGTTCTATAAATGATTAGTTGATATATTGATGATAAATATTCGCAAATATAGTACATGGACAATTAATAAGGATATATTTCCAGTACAGAATAAGAGGAATAGGAAGGATCCACATTTTAAATATTGGAGCACCATGAGCGAGGAATTGGACTTATAAAGAAAATGGAAATGGTACACTGTATGCAAGGATAACCAGAAATAATATGGATAAATAGTAGTCAGAGTGCCAGGAACTTTGTCTTACAAGAATATTGTAGATTCCTCACGATCAATTGATTATTTTCTTCCTTTCTATGTCACATTTTTTTTGAGTAATGCTCCCCACACTTCTTTCATCTCATATTGTCAAAAGTTCTTACATCTCAGTTGATAGTTCCATAAATAATTGTTTGATGTGTTTTGCATAAAGGTATTGCTAGATAAGGTACATAGGGAGTTACTAAGGATGAATTCTCAAGATAACAGGAGGACTAGAATAGATACAATGATATTGGAACACCATAAATGATACATTGGTGTTATGAAAAAAAAAAGGAGACAAATATAAATTGTATACAAGGATGCCTCGAGAGTGACAACATGGATACATATGGTCAAGAGTATAAGCAGTTGTCTTAAAAGAGAAAATAAAGTAATACAGAACCCAATGTAGAAAATTCATGATGATTTGAAACTATATTTTCCTTTTCCCTTATATTTCATAATATGATAGTAACACATTCGTCTGTTGGTTTTTGATTAACGTGATGTTTGAAGTGTGATGTATGGGAAGTCAAAGAAGATCTTTGAAGAAGAAATATATATTTATAGAATAATATTTCTAGGGAAGAGTTCAAAAAAAAAAAAAATACTGTATTGACAGAAAAGAAGGAATGATTAGAAATAACTGACTAATGGACAGGATCACCACCAGACGTACGGATATTGGAGACAAACATCACATATTTAAAAAAAAAAAAAAAAAAAAATGTAATATAGAACATTTTCTACAGTGACGGACTTAGAACGAATTTATACACTTACCATTTAGAAAATGTCTATAACAAGGAAACATTCAGATAGATAAATAAGGATAAGCCATGAGGTTTTAATGCTTTTTATTGTGAAAAATGATTACTTATAAAAATGATGCTGGTCGTATTATCGTCTGATAAATATGCATATTATGTTTAGAGATGTTTTCTACATGTAATAATGAGCAAGTGGCTCATTCACACACAAAAAAAAAAAAAAAGAAGAAGAAGATGATGAGTACCCATGAAAACATTGGCTATTCTATGAAAGTGGATTGCCATTACCATAGGAATTAGAGATTTTGGACATTTTCTTGGAATATTGCAGAGTACTTGGGAAAGAGAATAAATAAGTACGCAAGAAAAAGAAAAGATTTTTTTTTAGTACTTGCAGGCTTTTAATATGGAGCAAATAACAGTACAGAAAAGAGATAACACCCCTACCACATCCAAGAGAATGTAATCAACTATATTTTTGAATGAAATGTAATAGATTATGATAATCCAGCCAAGTTCTGCAAATAAGATAGTTTATTGTTCATTCCCCAGTGTTGCCACTCGTCACATTTTTTTAGTGATGACCTTATGAGTGTTTTGCAGATTTTGTTGGGCAGTGTTGCCAATTTGTAAATTTGGTGAAAAATATTATGATGTGATGAATAAGTTACAGTTTTTGAAGTTGATGTCCACTACTAGTTTTTTTTTACATAGCAGACGACCTCATATAGACATAGGACCCCAGTATAGGAATTAGATTAAATTTTTTTGGAAATATTTTTGGACTTAGAAAAATTTTTGAACTTTAAATTTTTCTGAAAATTTTTTTTGAACTTAGAAATTTTTGGGGATGGATTTTTGTTATTGATAGTACTCAAATGTCTCCCTACGGGATACATTTGCGGAGCCCCGGGATCTATATGTGGCCGTGTACATAGTTCCTTTGGAAACAGACTATATTCTTACAAGACAGAGGAAGCACAGACCACCCCATAATTTTATATTTTATGAGAAACAGAAAATAATAAATAGTGTCACATATTTAGGGTAGAGTCGCTTCTACACGCCATTTCTAATAATTGGGTGATTTCCCCTGACCAATCGGATAGCTCAGATTTACCCCGGGGAAAGTGGAACAACGACGCCATTTGGCAGTAGAATGAAAGAGCGCAACTCAAGAGGTCGTATCTGGTCCAGCTCTACATATTTCTTAGTTTTGAGGAAATCAAACTTCAACATTTATTATAAAATGTGTATTTCAGGACATTGAGTGGTTATATATTTTCTTACTGCGTAAGTATGACAATCGTTAAATATGTATTTTGAATAGAGCTCCCAACCCTAGTCGCAGCAGAACTAGGTTCGAGGATTTGAGTCAATTTGCAAAAAAATGTCTTACACCTCAAACCATGTAGAGTAGAAAATATTCTTGTGTTGGAAAGCATTTAACTCAAGGAATGCTTATGACGATAAAGAAATCAAGGACAAATCTGAGGAGATGGGTAAATGTCGGCGAACCTAAAATAAGACTGTAACTTAAAGGAAGGAACACGGTGGAATGAGAAGGTTCGCCATATTTGACAATTGAGTAGGCCTGCGAGACAAAGATGCAAAAAGGGATTTTTGCATCGATGAAAGCATCTGATGAGATGATAGAACTTTATTTTGCTTATTATTGTAAAAATGTTCTGAATTCCAGACTTTGTTGAAATTTTAAGTTTCATGCTGAAAGATATTAAAAGTTTTGCATGAAATCGAACGCTGTTGAAAAGGTGAATTACTACAGTTTTGAGATCTAGATAAGAAATCTATCCATTTCAATTAAATTCGCTACATCAACACCTAAGAGAAGAAAATCGAACCTGGTAACACAAATTTAAGAGAGAAATCTAAATCTCTGGTGATTAGGCCAGTTAAACATCTGCTCTCTGTAAAGTAAACTGAAAATACTGCATATACCGGCACTGCCACATGAAGGTAATATGGTGCCGTTCCAGTCCTAAGGAACACCTGCCCCGGCTACACATGCTTTGAAAGGAAAACATTTTAAGTCTACTTTTTTGAGAAAGCGTGTTTTTAGTTTACGGCTAGCCAACATGATACTTTAATAACCTTTTAATTTTTATTTTAACTATTATTTTGTATTGAATTACACTATATTATTATTATTATTATTATTAAAAAACCCTTTTCATACAGTAGACCCAACATTTTTAATCAATGTGGACTAAAGTCGCTTTTGGGGCCCCTCCGGGATTAGGGGCCCTGAAACTTAAGCTTCATTAGTTTCATAGTAGATCCGCCACTGGTTACAAGTTCGTATTTATACAAGTGTTTTTTTTTTTAATAGCCGAAAAAGAAGCAGTGCCACTGCCAAGAAATGCAGCAGAAATTTGCTATAATTTAAGCACATCATGTTTTGAAAGAGTTACTTTATAGTGTATCCCAATGATAACTCATTAATGGATGAACATGATATTTTTCTTCGTTAATAAAAGGGAAATTACACTTCAATGTGTAGTGAAACAAAACATTTTCCCAACTGCTAAATGTATCTTGTATTATCGTTATATTTGTGTTCTCCCTGACAGATTCCAACTGTGAATATGGACATTTCGGACGAGATTGTGAGCACAAATGTAACTGTGCTGGGGTTCAGACATGTTTTGTTAGCACTGGAGGATGTCCATCTGGATGTGCAGCTGGTTTCCAAGGGGAGAATTGTAATACAAGTATGTCACATTTATCTGATCTTACTTTCGAAATTCAAATTAACGTAACTGGGATTCACGGCTTGATTGTCTGACATGGATTATTACAAAGCATGCTTGATACCGAGATAGAAAAATAATTGTTAAGAATTTGAAGAATGAATTAAGTGTTCATGAAAAACTTTTGATAAGAGCTAATGAAAAAAGAAATATAATCCAGATGAGAAAACCGCCGACCTTCATTAGTCATGTAATGAGAAATATAGGTTAAAAAAATATTGAAACAACAGGTAAATAGTGTTAACAAAAGAGGAGGATAATAGATAACAGTTGTTATTTAACTGATAGCTGAACATTAAGGCGTAAGATGAGATCAACAATGGTTTTGATGGATGTGACGTATAATGGAAATATAGCCTACAGTATCTGACAGTCTTTCGTGACCTCGCAGCATTCTATGATTTGCTAGCAAATCCATGCATTTACAGCCTGCGTTTACTCACTTTTTAAATACACGCCTCTTTTCCTTGAACATAAACAAACGAAGTTGTTTACCAACTTTTGCGACCTGCCAGTCCTAGCGGGGAGCGAATAGGGTTTGTTTATCGAGTTTCTCACGCGAGCTGATCTATCAATCATCGGATATCTGACAGACCGCACGTAGAAAAACACCGGACCTTTTTGAAGTAGTCGCACGGGCAAAAATATTTCCCCGAGTACGCTTTGATGTTCGTACACAGAGGGAAATCCCGAGTTCTTTACTCTCCAGAAGAGGGAAAAATTTACGAGACACCGTTACACGGTGGTAAGTCTCTGATGTCGATTAGCAGCGCCCGACAGAGCAACCGTGAAAACCTTTTATCTTGGGAACTTATGTTTCTGATTCTCTGCTACGCACAATAGTGTGAAAAGTAGCATCACTTATAGATCATACATACATGATGATATATAAACTGTGTCTTCCTAAACCAGCTATCAGTCATCACTCAGAATTTTGCGGATAGTCTAAGCACGCAGCTGCTAGAACCATTTTCGCTAGATGTTTTAATATTATTCGTGGGGATTGTCATTCTGATGTTCTGGTAATAGAAAATTAGTGCTTACGTGTTAAAAAACATCGAGGATTCCTCAGCAAGAGAGAGGTTGGTAAGAAAACGAAGATGGCAGTATATCGCTCCACCTATGTCCCAGTCTTGACATATGGATGCGAGTCATGGGCAATGACTACAACCCACAAAAGCCAGATCCAAACCTCAGAAATAATCTATCTGAGGAAGGTGGTTGAAGTAACAAGAAGAAACATGGCCCACGACCAGATGATACGTCAAGGCCTTAAATCCCACCCCCTGCAGACCCAAGTAGAACAGTCCCAACTAAGAAGGTTTGGCCATGTTTGCAGAATGGGAGAAGATCAGCTACTACAACAAGCATGGGAAACAAAGAGCCCGGGATCCAGACCCCCAGGACGACCCAGAGTCCGCTGAGAGGACAACATTAGACAATCTTTGAAGGACGAGGACTAGAATGGAACCAGGCCAGGAGGAAGACAGCCGATAGGATAGTCTGGCGCTCTCTCTTCCAAATCTCCACACCTCACGGTAGAAGGGGAACGACTAAGTAAGTAAGTATTTATAGTAAGTAACTATTATTTAATACCATACGATGACCAACAGACGCCGACAATTTAATAACTATTAACGACAGGCGATAGTTATGTAAGTGCGCGTATGGATATTAAAATAATAATTGACATTGTACGCTAATCATTGTGAAACCAATAACATTTCTCCCAACTTTTGTCAGTCGTATCCAAGTGGATTTTATCCAGAAGTGTTACGCTGTTTCATAATCATCATTCACAATAGAGCTAGCCGATAGGATTACCATCATTTATCAAATGTAACAGTTTTAAGCAACTAGATGTTTCTAAATACTGGAAGTATTTTCCACTGTTTGCTGTAAACACAAGATCTCGGTTTCTACCCTAACTATTCGAGGTGTCATTTGCTCATCCAGGAATACACCACCAAATTGGCGTCCCCCTAATAAAATCTTATTTGTTATAGAGGATGGACTGGGGCAAACTTGGATAATACCCCTGACATTTTATATATTCAGGAACCATTGTAATTCCAAAGGGATATCACCAAGAATAGGTAAGCGTGATTTGAGTGGCCACTGTATAACAGAGAGAGGGAGAGAGAGAGAGTATGACAGAGAGAGTGAATATTTTTATTTGTTACAAGTATTGTACCACCTTTGATGTTGTTTAAAATAATTGTTTACTTTACTGGGTAGCATTTAGTAGGAACTTTGATTTTTTTACTGTCTATTCTGTAACATAGCGCTAACCTTTGACCTTTGGGTTTACTAACTTGTTGGGTTCGTGTCTCAATAAGGGGAGGGCACATTTATTCTGTTATTTCCTATGTATTTAATTCTGATTTTATTTGATTTGTTTAATGATAATAAACAACAAACGAAACTTAACTTTGTGTGTTGGTCAGACCCATACCCAATTAACCATAGTTTTTCCCATGTGTGTGTCTTGTTGTCACATAGTTGTGTGTGTGTGTGATAACAAAAACCTATGTCTTAACTTTACTCATCTATGTTGTGGAAAAATATCTATAGCTTTGTATTAGTCTTAGTAATTTATAAAAAAAAAATTAAAATAAAATTAAGCTTACCAAATATTCTTGATGGTGAAAAAAGACTGAGAATTGATTAGGTATTGAGCTACCCTCACTGTCATCATTAAGCTGACACTGTCAATTTAATCTGGACTAGCTTAAGCATCACTCTTTCAAAATGGCAAAATATAATAACAGTGGTCAGGAAATTTATTTATTACATTTTCTCAGCAACAGTCATATCTGTAGAAGTAGGTGTAAGAGATCTTCTGGGGGTGTCAATATATGATCTTATAAAACAAATGGACATGAAGAGACAGTTAAAGCCAAGTGAGCTTTATAGATTTATTGAATCTGCGGAAAAGGCCCGTCTTTGCTGTGGAATAACCGTGACTCAGAAAAACAAGTTTAAATTAACCAACTCTTGACTTTCATAACCGCATCAGGTTAGCCAGCACGGATCAAGGGCGAAAAGTCAGTTTAGTAATTGCAAAGAAGGCGGAGTTGGGTCAACTCGCAGCACAGGATAGAGCAGGGAAAAAAAGTAACAGGAGAACATTTGTTAGTCCTCAAGAAAACAGATAAGTCGAAACGATGGATTGAGGGCCAATAATTCTATTGGTTGTATATTTTATATATATATATATATATTATATATATATATATATATATATATATATATATATATATATATATATATATATATATATATATATATATATACATAGTGCACTGCAGTTTATATATATACATATATAGTGGACTGACTTTTTATTTGTTTGAAAAATCAATATATCAACAATAAATTAATAATATATGGACAACATATGCGAGTACATTATGCGGGTACAGTTACATAACCTTTTTTTTTCTTAAGGTTGTGGAACTGGGAAATACGGTCTTGGCTGTAAATTAAATTGTAGCCAGTCTTGTGTCGGGTCAAATGGCAGTCTGGGATCCTACTGTAGCCCAGTTAATGGATCATGTAGCTATGGATGTGAAAGTGGATATGAGGGACCAACCTGTAAAGACAGTAAGTTATCAATGTGTTGTAAGAGTGATGTACATACAGTTAACGGCGCTTAGAGAATGTAGTAAAACATGAATGTAGAAAAAACATTGACAGTTGTTGTCTCATGGAAGATCCTAAGAGTGTACTGGAGATGTACTTTTCTTGTTCACTGGATGCTTGTGTTTTAAGAGGATCTTGAGTTTTATTTGTAAAATTCCTCATTTGTCTGTCATTGTGGATCTTGTACTTTTGACATTACTATTAAATAGCAGTAATAAAATAAATGGTATGCTTTACTTGCTTGATTGTTCCTGATAACTGCAAAACAATAATAGCCTAATAATAAAAACATCACAAGTACCTTGACAGTAAGTATCTATTTATACATACGTATGCTAATATGCATCAATAGATACATACAAATGAAGACTTACGAGCGTCCAAATGTAATATGATTACACGCTAATTTCCGCACTCAGTGGATAGTACTTATCAAATAAAATGGTACCATGTATCTAAGTGATAATCATTTAGTTTTGCTAGGAAAGCGGTTTTGCTATATTGATTAGTTATTGTTAAATCACGTTTTATAACACACATAATTGACCGCAATTTGAGGCGTTGAAAGATTTTTATTAAACGAGACATAGAGTAAAAATGAACAAGCATTTAAGAACAGAGAGAAATCGAGAGTTAAAGAAATGATTAGGGTATGTTTTGAACAACAGATAGATAGTTCAAGGTTTAGTAATGATATGTTAAAAAAAGGGGGACAATAGAGATTTAGAGAATGGTTATTGAGAGTTCAAAAATTATATCATTGAGAGTAATAGACACGGTAAAGGAGTGATCTAAAAAAATAGAGATATAGAATTATAATAATGTCGAAGAAGTATTCTACAAACGAGACCAATATAGAGTTTAAGACTTGCTGAGGGAGTGGTTTAGCAAGAAGCGTTCAAATTGAAAGCAAAAGTTTTATTAATGTATGTAGATGTACATAAATATATACAAACATTATTTCATTTTTGGATTCACTTTTTACTCTGCTACTTATGGAGCATGGAAACAACGCTACAACTGGTCCTCTTGCAAGATGCCTCCACCAAGGTTGTCATGTGACTTATGCAGCTTTAGTTTCTGTTACATTATCTTTTATATAACGAGGTTGGCAGTCACAGGCCCCAATCTCATTTTAATCGTTTGTTATGACCTGCACGAGGAAGCAATAGTATCTTACTCCTTTTAGAGACCATGTGAACTGCATGGGGAATGCATGCATGCACAAACACATACGCACACACACACATCGACACATGTACACACACATACGCACATACACAAACACACATACGTACATACACAAAAATACATACGTGTCTGAATCTTTATCCTATTATATATTATATAACAAAATACAACATACCATATAGGAGCATCAATAGAATTTCCAGCACGCGTGGAAGATGGATCATGTGGTTTATTTTTTCCTGTTCTTCTTCTTCTTCTTTCTTTTCCAATGTTTACTTATCCTAAACATACTTACATCAGAACCTTTATTCTCTATAAAATACACTGATATTTATATGATATTGTTGCGAGAGAATTCTATATTATTATTTGAGTGGAAGTGGTGACAGTAGAATTAAGCAGACCGTGCTGGAAGAAACGAGAATATCGTAGGCTTAATAAATAGAGTCATTCAGTGCAACTGGCACGCCATACAAATTGGTAAGTTCAAAACAGTCTACCATAATACCAATCAAATCCAGTCCACAGAAAAGACATTTATTTGGCTCCATAGTTCCAAGCATTTAATAACATCAATAATACGTTGCATTCAAATGTCCAGTGTCTGTCAGTTCTAGAAGCATATAACATGGCATGCAATAGTAGAATACATCTCAATTCTGGCTGTTATGACTAAAGGTTCGTTCGGACACGACGTGCCCCAAGTTCTGCGGCATTAATAGTTGCTTACGATATCGTTGCGAAATTAAACTGGTTACCATACTTCTCTGTTAAGACAGTAAACAATAATGGTCATTAATACTTTGGTGGCGGCCTCTCGAACATGGCCACATGAAATCGCTTGCATAAATAGTCTCCACGAATTGGGAGCATAAAATGTACGTCCTCACTAATCAGCGTACAAAAGTGAAAGGCCCAGTAATTTAGCCTCTGGGCTACAATAGCAGACGACGCATACGTCGTATAAGTTACCAATTACGTAATAATGTCGCGGCGTTCAAAACAAGTGCTTTGACGCACAAAAACTAGCTAATGCAGACAGCCGTATCTCCAAAAAGGAACGGGCATACGCCTGTGTGCAAAAGCATACACAACAGATATAATAAGTACAATATTAAATGCAATGGTTGTGTAATATATTTAACACAGCATACCAAACAAGAGATTAGAATTAAAAGTATTGCCAGAAACGTCTTGAGCAATTTAATATCGGCGTGTTCTACATCAAATCTCCCATATATTGCACGATCATACGTTTTCTCTGATTCCCACATATTTACCAAATACTCTGGCTTCAAAATTTACCCAGTACCAGCGCCATCAACCCACTCACACACTTTGCATGTATATGTCCGAAAGAACCATTTATTAGTACTATACCAAATGTGCGAGTCTGATTCATAAATTTCCGCGCTCAGTGGATGGTATTTATCAAATTTATGTTGAGAATAGGTATCTAAATGTGAATCATATGGTATTGCTATAACAGCGGTTTTGCTTTATTGATTGGTTATTGCTTTACAACGCGTGATTTAAATGAATTTTTACTGCTGGCCAAGAGAGATTTTTTTAAATAATAATTTGTAATTTAATATGTCCTGTTTGCATGCATGTATTCATGCATACATACATAGCAGAATCTTTATTCTCCAGAAAATACATTGATATGTACTGACATGATATAATAAAATACAACGTGGCAAATAGGAGAATCATTTAGAGTCTGCAAGTGTGCTAAACCCCGCCCAGGAAACAATCGCTAATCGTTCATAATCCGTTGAATTCAATTTGTACAAAGTTAACAAGCTGACATCAAAAGTCTCCAGCCTTCAGTTATCGTCACCGTCTTTTGGGACGTGAGCAAAAACAAAACATTTACGATTCTACTGGACTCAAAATCTGATACACCTGTCAGCGCTGTGGTAAAGTGTCTTTCAGCAACGCACACAATAGTAAAGGTCAGTGGATCTTTCTATTCTCGATGAGGGGTGACAGTATCCAGTCGTCATTGATATCGAAGCTATAGTTTCTTTCCGGTGGCTTCGTAAACTAATATATATTCTTTACAAATAAAAATGTCAAGACTTGTTTAATTTTCGTCTTTCACTGATATCCTTAATTTCTGTAGCCATCTTTTCGGGCGTTGTTATAGTCGCTGTTAAGAATTTCCACTTCCTAACGTGAGAGCTTGAAGTTGATAAACCTCTCAAAGCCGTGGAAAAGTCTCTTCTCTGCTTCAAATCTTGTTTCAGCATTGTACAAAATTAATAAGTCAGTGGATCATTACATTCTCAATGAGGGGTGACTGTAGAGGTCAAGAATGTCCACCATAAATGTAATGATCATAAAAATGTTAGTCGTCGCTATGCTCTGGCCTATCTAGCAGGTAACAGTCAGAAATGGTCTGTGTTCATTGAACCGTGGTAGGTTTCCGAGCCATAAAAGTGGAAGGCTCACACTGGTCAACATAAATGTAACAGTCAGGATTTGGGTTCCGTAAATGTAATAGGCCCTGGTTGGCCGCAACGATGCTGGCATTCGTTCTCTTGATTTGAGAGTGTTGAAGTGATGACGTGTGAGTAGATATCAATGAGTGCGAATGGGTGTATGGAGGTTCGTGGAAGACAGGCATCTAAATGATATCACACTTTGCATCATAATGTAGTAATTCATAGAGTTTGGTAACACCTCTGACGTTTCACAGACTTTATTACAGTACAACGAAGAGGTACGCCGACATCAATATAAATAGTCGTTTGACAACTCAGGACATAGTATATATGACAACAGTTCATCAGTTTCTATCAACAGTTCATTAGTAAGCTGTGCATCAGTCTATTTCTCTTTCTTCTTGGCTACAGCAAAATACCCCCCGTATTGGGAACGGGTCTTCAGATATGTGAGTTTAAACTAACTCCCTTCTGACCCCAGCAAGTCAGGTATATTCTCGGGTCTACAGCGGGTCGCACAATATGGCGGGCCCCTGAATACAATGGCATCTGTGGTATTCCTTTAGCAAACAAGATGAGTCAAACCTTGTTCAAGGTGGTATCGCCGGAAAAGCGAGATACACCAAATATAAAGTTCTTCGGGCATACACTGACCCGTTGCATACAATGTTAGCACACCTCGTGAGCTCCAATTCTAGTATTCTTAAATGGACTCTTTCCCGCCCAGGGAACAGTCACTAAGCTGGCTACAACATGTCATACATGATTCTGACGATATAGGTAAAATGTTTAAGGGTAGTTTACCTTAATATTCCTTCCGAATAAACATCACAAAACTCACTCGCCTCCTAGGCGCATCGGAATATAACATAGGGGAACAATCTCCAAACATCTTGGACGAACACACAGAGGACTTCCCCAAAACCGTCTTGACCCTTTCAAAAACTACAGCTCAACTCTCTTAACAAAAGTCTCTCTTAAATCGCGCCACAAAACTGCGCATGCGTGGTGAGACGCTACGGTCAGGTGGGCGGTCTGAAAAACATATCAGGACATCGAGTCTAATATTAGACGCTGGGTTAACAGCCAATTGGGACAACCACCATTGTTAACTACAATCCCAGTAAAACATGAGTACCTCCCCTTTGATCAAGAATCTATTAAAGATTGTCTTCAAAATTAAACAGGTACATTTTAACATACTGTAGACTCATCAAACTGACCGCAACAGTGACAGTATCCGGTTAGCTATTGCTAACGAAAACATTGTTTCTGTCCAGTGGCTTCACAAATGAATATATATTTTTTGTAAATGAAAAGATCAGTTTCAAAGACCTTTTCGTTTTTATCTATCACAAATATCCCTTGTTTATGTAACAATCTTTTCGGGTGTTGTTATAATAGGTGTTAAGAATATCCACTTACTACCGTGGAGAGCCTCAACGCTAACCGTCAGGTCGAGCTGGCTTGACATGTTTCTATTGTCAAAGATCGAATAACTTGAAGTTCAACCAATACATGGCTACCTCATTGGGCATGTATGATTATAATAAGGCATTGCTTCAACTTGCAGTATTAATATGGCCTCTCGAAATTTGATATCAGCTGTAACAATAACCTTCATTAAATTTTGTGATGTTTTGAAACGCAGTCCGGTTTATACATCACAAAACCGCCATCTTGGCTACTTGGTACCAACACAAACAGGGAACTTGCATGGCAGGCAAACTTGATGTTTTAACCTTTAAAACACTTTGCAACATAAGCCTGAACATGAGCCAAACACACTACAAACTCATACAGCGTTAATGCGGGATGATACCACATACAAACATCAGAATCTTCATTCTCCAGAAAATACATTGATATGTAATGACATAATATAATAAAATACAACATGGCATGTAGGAGAATCATTAGAATCTACATAAAGTAAATTTACATTAATTCATACAGCTTTAATGAGTGCTGTTACCACATACATACATTCATATATATCAGAATCTTTATTCTCCATAAAATACATTAATATGTAGACATGATGTAATAGATACAACATGGCATATAGGAGAATCATTAGAATTTACATAAAGTGTTGAAGATGTCTCAAGTAGTTCTATGTGGGTGTTTTTACATCTAAATTTTGTGTTACACATACATAACAATCTTTAAGCTTTCTAAAAGACATTGGCATATAATGATATGATGTGATATAACCTGCCAAAAAATGAGTATTATTAAAATTTACAAAATCTGTGTGGAATAACATTCAAGTAGAGCAATATGGGTGTTTTTACATGGGGGTGTTATCAGAATTTTTATTTGTCATAAAAAGCTATGACAGCTAACGGAGTGAGATATTAAATATAGCTTTAAATATAATAGTCGTTTGGTAAAGTAGACAGAGGAGCACAATTGAGATTAGACTGTGTGGAAAAAATTTCCAGCAATTTACAATGGGTGTTTTTTACATCGAAGTTTCCATATTCTGTAAGAACCTATAATTGCACTAATGCTGACATATTTACATAGAACTTTGGCTTCAAATTTCCGCAACCCTAGCGACATTAATCCACTCACACACTTTGCATGCACATGACCCAAACTACCAATTATCAGTACGATTACACGCATACGATAGCCTAGTTCATTAATTTCTGCAGTCAATGAATAGTACTTATCAAATTTATGTTGGTAACATTTATCTAAATCGGCGTCATATGGTATTGCTGTCTCCACTATAAAAGCTGTTTTGTTCTGTCGATTGATTATTTTTAAATCAGGTTTTACGGCGTGAGTCTTAAATGAAGCGTTACTGCTGCAGAAAAATGATGGTTTAACTATTATCTCTTTGTTTATTGTTATGTTACTCTTATTATTGTATGAGGATACATACATAGACACTGATAACTATCTCTTAGTCCAGTTGAACATACACATGTTAGGGTGTAAATCTCGCCCGGTATGTCGCCTGCTTGTCACAAGTCGGACATGGTTATCTTTTTAATCATAGTAAGTCAACGTAAACTAGGCGTTGAACAATAAGCTCGACGATTTAAACCATCTTGACGGGGTGTTTGTTCAGCAGGCTTTGGTACCCAAACTCAGGAAATTGACGTAGTCATAGATAAGAATTATTATCTTGAATGAATGACCGGCAGAAGTAACAACATTTAAGTCTGTCCGCATTAAAACCATATGGAAGAATTAGGGCAAAACCTATGATAGAATTATTTCCGGCAAGACATCTGGTCTTAACCAACAGAAATGGGAAGAAGAGAGTACAACCTTGAAGAAGAGTTAGAGGTGACGAATGATATAACTGTTTCCGGTAAGGGCAACAATTAATTGCACTACCATTTATGGTTATGCAATAATTATCATGCTATGTGGTGAACAATTTACAAAAATAAGACGCCCTACCTTGCGATTGGCTTCTAATTGAAAAAGAGCCAGCCTGAATTGCGATTGGTTTAACTAACTACAGTCGCGAGATTGAGTTTTGCTTGGGCGAAATTTTGAACTTTAAAAACCTGAGTGTTTTGAAGATTCCGCACTCCATTTGCCATCTTTGCCGAGGAGACCAGACGCCAGGATAAAAGTTAGTAATAGGTTGCCCTTATATGACGCGAAAAGATTAAAGTAGTAACTGGTGAACTTAACTGTGTAAAACTACAAACAAAATCAATAATATCACAGTCCGAGGAAATCTTTCTCAAGTGTTATAAGTTAGGAGAATACTTTAACAAATAACCTTAGATCGCTGGGGAAAGACTGCATCTTAAAAAGTTGCAAGACACACTACGATCAACCTATGCACCAAAGTTTGAATATAAATACCCATTGAAGGGGTAAGTTGTAACATGCATACATCAGGAGACATAAAACTTAAGAGAGGCACTCTCTTGTTTATCTCTCAGTTCCCGGTACTAGTTAGTAGTGCTAAACTCTGGACACCACCTGTAACAGGCGGGTCTAAAGGGACCCTCAAAGCGCTGACGTTTGCGGATGTTACTCCTTCAGGGGGTCGGAGTGGCTAAGAGGTATGGCGTCCGCCTCGAGCTCTAGAGGTCCGGGTTCGATTCCCAGTTGAGAAAATATAATTTATGGAAAACAATTTTCATAACCAGGGGTCCTATTAATGTCATACTCCCCCTGGTCTCCTGAGGAAGTGAGATCGGATGCCTAGCTTCTCAGATAATGGCGAAAAAATAGGAGGTCCCGTGTGCAAGTTGTGCACGTTAAAGATCCCACGGCAGTTGGAAATCGTAAAGAGTAGGCCTATAAGGCCGCTGCCCTGGCAAAATTTAAAAACTAGAAACCTACCCACCACAAAAATATTTATAGAATGTGTGATTTCTATATACACACATGAGATTCTCGCTGGTGCTACAGAGTTCGTACACAGTGATGAGATCCTTGTCGTAGATTTCCGATAGGAGAATTAAGACTAGGTTTGGTCCCTTCTGAATAGGTTTGAATAGGTGATAGACTCAGTGAGAGTTAGTGAAAGGTAATAGAATTTCCACACCCGTGAGATGATAGATTTTGATATAGTGGCTGTCTCTGAAAGCGAAAAGAATTCTTCTCTCTCTCACCTATCTTCTACAACAGTTGTTACAGCGTCAGACAGACTACACCAATATACATATTACGTATATTTCTATCACTCACAGGCACGCACATACACGTGACGACAGGTAAACACACAGACGTGGGAAAACTATAACAATAATATATATATTATCTAGAACGAGCTGACCAAACACGATTATTAAGTTCAAGAGCGATTTTATTATCAGGAAAATCGGCTCACAACATCAAAGAAAGTACATCAAGGAAAATACATATACACATAGTCATAAAAATCAAGGAAATGTTGCAAGGATGATAGCCCCGTTATAGTGTTAACTCTAGGTTTAGCCCGGCCCCGTTAAGAGAACAGATGATGGCGCCCGAGTCACAGATACATAGGGTTTGAGTCTAAGAGTTTTCTTTGTTTTATCTCGTAATTATATGCACAGAGTTTGAAAAAAATCTGATTTAACCTAAGACAAAAACACAAGAACTCTAGCCTTAGCAACAAATTATGCAGATTGAAAAAAAATTAGGACAGCAACAGGGTGTCAAAGATAAAATAGTGAAAAATATCACTCAAACCAGCGTACACTCATTCATTCCGCCATGGCTTCTCACACTGGTACTCACGACTTTGCTTGCTGCCTCTTGGAACCCATTGATTTTAGATTTTCACACAGACTCAAAAAATGCAGTCTTCTGCCAAGAAGTCCCCAGTTCCAAAAGACGTATTTAACTTGGAGTCTCCGGGAACGACTACTTGGGTATGCAAATTTGTTCAAATGTCTGATTAAGTCACCTAACAATTATTCCAGGCGCGGGAGTTAGCAGAGCATAGTGTCAATAGCGTAGGTTTCTAAAAAATGATGAATGTCAGGTCGGTGCCTTCCCTCAGTATAGGATTCACTTTAGTCACACCACAGATTTGTCCACAAGATATAATCTAGTCGGGAAATGATTGTTAATATTCACGCCACCAGGCAGCAAATTATATAGAGTTTCTAGAAGAAATTAAGTGCTGGCTCCAAGGTCCAGTATTTATCATTACAGTCTTTGAAAACCCGTTATAGGGATATTAGTATTTCTGTCTAACTTGCACCGTCAGATCAGTGTTACTTGAGAAAACCCACGTGGTTCAAAATAAGGACTGTCTATTTCTTCACAAGTATGGAAACTACTACTAGGTGCTGGTAAAGTTAGGGTCACCCCAAAACTTTCACTGTGTGGAGGAAAAATAACACATATAATATAATAAACAGAATCTGTACTGGTTAAAACTTACATTTAAACTTGCAAGCAGAGAGCTTTGCTTATCATTTAAACTTCCCGTGACGTAAGTTATATTTAAAAAATCAGCAATCCTCATAAATTAAGAACACGTGCGTATTCCGTCACCATTCATGAGGCTGGATTATAATTTAATTTATATTATTAATAATATAAATTAATTTTTACTACCATTCATGAAATGCTTCCCTAGATGAAAATATCGATTATAGCCTACAGATGCTAATATTTAATTTCTCAATATATCATTAGATTATTGGTAAAAATCCTGAAAGAAGAGCCAAAAATATTTAATTCAATACATAGGTAAAAACCTCCTAAAGGTACATCCCGAACCACTCTGCGCTAAAAGAAATAGATTTTATAAGGCCTAAATGAATTTAAGCGATTTAAATCAACTTTAAAAACACAAAATTCACAAAATCCCAAAGAATCAGATCCAAATGGGTCGCAACCCCCCCACGCAACGATTTCTAGCTTTACCTCCCCTCTTAGTCCCCCCCAAACTTGGTTCGGGGATGAACCCTAAAAATCCAACCCGCACTACCACTTAAAAACCCACCCCAATAAGGGAATCAAAATATTCCCCGCCCCCCCCCCCCCCCAAAAAACCCTGAAAAAACCAACAATTACCTACATAGCAAAGCCCACACAACCACAGAATTACAGGAAACAATCTCGCACAACTTAAGAATAAACAAGTCCCCAGCAAAATCCATGCTGAAAATATTTCTGGAAGTCTAGGAGTAGATGCCTAAAAGAACAAAATTGCCGTTTAAAAAAAGCAACAATAAGCCAACACTTCGAAAATCAAACTAGCGAAATCATATTAAAAAAACGCTAAAAAAACCTATCAAATAAGCTAAGAAATAATCTGTTTTTCGAGCGACCTATCTACTGTGGAGTCTATGAGCGAGAATGAAATTAAAGTTAAACAAACTTTCCAGGCCAATTACGCTAACTATCTTAAAATCAGTTCCGACAAAAAAACAAAAATGGTGCTCAAACGATAATTTCGGCCAGCCTCGAAACTTTATTTCGCCAAGCGAAATTATCTCCCCTACTACCCACTCCCCAATCAACCCACACATTACGTCCCGCTTACACGTCCTAATAGAGCGCGTGTCGTAACAAAAACAAAGTATCTATCTCAAAAATACAGATTACAAGTAAAGTCTTAATTCGCTTCGCCAAGCGAAATTAACTCAGCGTCCCGAAACAAACTTAGATCGTACAACAGTATTCAAAACCCGACATCAGCCTACAGACAACGGGGCCTCAGAACTTACCGTGTCCATTGGATCCTCACCCAACTCCGCAGATTTCACACTACATGCGTATGTCAGTTTCAAATCCCAGACAGCCTGACTCCATTTCAGGGCAGTTTTCACACTACAGCTGACCATGGCCCAAGTGAGCGCCGTGTCAGTTTGGGATTTTCCAGCCAAATGTCTGGATACTGACCGGTGCAGATGTAAAGTATCACACCCCACCGGGACTTATGCCGAGAAGAAGCTCGCGCGCTCGGTGAGAAGGTAGACGATTTGCTACGTCCTGTGTTCAGCGAACCGACTTATCACGCCTTCTGACGCCCTGCAGCCCTGACATCTACGTAATATCGTCCTAGCGCGATTCTCAGTTTAAGAGAAAGGAAAACAGGTAAAGTTTGCGAATTATATGAAAATAATATTCGCAAAACGAATGGATGAAAAATACACAGGAAAAAAAAAACAGAGATAATAAAAGAGAGAATAGGGGTGAACGAATAGGAAGAAGATGTAGGAAATTAAATGAATATAAACCCTACGTGACAGAGCCTCCCCCCTTTAAGATATGGAAGCACTCCATGTCTACGTTATGGAGTTTAATTTCCTATAACCGTAGCTTCGGGGTGTCTGTCTTCTTCCCTCTCCTCTTCCCCCTCCATCTCTGTGCAAGTCCTACTCATGAAGTCTGCCCCAACGTTTTGTTTCCCTGGAATGTATTCGACTTTAAAGGAATATACGCTTAGCAGCAATGCCCAGCGCATTATTTTCGCATTAAATTCCTTATTAGCCCCGAGAAACGCCAGTGGGGCATGGTCCGTCTGCACCGTGAATGACACTCCGTAAAGGTATTCATGGTGCCGTCTAATGCCATGAACTAATGCCAGACATTCTCTTTCCACTGTGGAGTAGTTTTGCTCTTCCTTATTCAATTTACGACTACCGTATGCCACTGGGAATAGCTGGTTGGGATCGTCGTCGCCAGCCTGAAGCAAAGTTGACCCGATGCCTTGCCCTGATGCGTCGACGCGCAGTACGAAGGGTTTGGTAATATCCGGCAGTCGCAGAATTGGATATTCAGACAACTGCTTCTTGAGCGTGACGTAAGCGTGTTCGCACTTAGGATCCCAGATAACTTTCTCCGGTCGCCCCTTTTTCGTAAGGTCCGTAAGGGGTGCTGTTAAACCGTTGAAGTTTTTGATGAATTTCTGGTAGTACGCACATAGCGATAGGAACGATCGTGTTTCTTTCTTCGTCCTTGGCCTCTTCGCTGCCCGTATCTTCTCTACGTTCTTAGCAACTGGCCACATAGCACCGTGAGCTATGGTGTGCCCCAGGAAGTCAAGTTTTTCAAAGCCGATTAAACATTTGCTAGGTCTAGCTGTGAGTCCAGTTTCCTGTAGTCTCCTGAGGAGCATCTCGACCGTCGCAATGTGTTCTTCGTAGGTGTCCGTTGCAATTAGTATATCATCCATAAAATTGTGGATATGTGGACTGTGCAATGGCTCTAACAGCTTCCTCATCATCCTTGTGAACACTCCTGGTGCGTTGTGTAATCCGAATGGCATCACGTTAAACGTATAGTGTCCTTCGCTGGTGCTGAAAGCTAGCAAAGGCTTAGTTTCCTCTTTGACTGGTATCTGGTAGTAGCCCTTACTCAAGTCAATCTTTGAGAAAATCCGTGCCTTGCTTAGCTTGCTAAACAGCTCAGAAGCGCTTTGGAGTGGTTCCGGCTGAAATTCCGTTACTGTGTTAAGTAGCCGGTAATCGATGCACAGCCGAACTTCCTTATTGGGCTTCTGTAGCAGCACTACGCTCGCACTATAGGGAGATGTAGACTCACTAATAATTCCTGTTTTACGTAGCTTGTCTATCTCTGCACGAAGCGTATCAGCTTTCGCATACGGAATAGGGTAAACTCTGGTTCGGACAGGGGTCTCGTTTATAAGTTTCATCTCGAACTCTACGAGATGTGTTCGTCCAGGTACATCCGTTAGCACCGCCGTGTACTGGTTCAGTAAAGCCTTCGTTTCTGTCTGTTGTGCTTCAGAGAGAGTGTCCCCAAATTTTACATCTTCTACAGATTCAGTTTGTTGCAATGGATATTCCATGCAACTATCGTCATCGTCAACATCCTCTGTAGCTATGGCGATCGCCAGGAGATGTTCGGGGGATGGCACTGGTCTTTCCAAGTATTTCTTTAGTAGGTTCACATGGTAGACCTTCTCCTTTCCTTTGATAGAGATCTGATAATTGGTTCTCGAGATCTTTTTCAGGACGGTGAACGGCCCTTGCCACCCGATGCGTAGTTTGTTGCTTCCGGTTGGCAACAACAACAGGACTTTATCACCTGGTTGTAATTCTCTCTCCTTTGCTGCTTGATTGTATCGTCTAGCGTGCTTTGCACGAGCTTTCTTAAGGTTTGCTGTTGCTAGATCCCATCCTAGCTGTAGCCTTTCCTTCAATTCCGATACATATCTACTGGCTGAGACGACTGTCTCATCCGCCTTCTGGTCTGTCAGGGACCGAAGTAATGCTTCAAGCGGCCCCTTTATAGGTCTGCCGAATAAAAGCGTAGCTGGAGGAAATCCTGTAGAGGCCTGGGGAACTTCCCTGTAAGCGAATAGGGCTGCAGGAATAAAAAGGTCCCAATCTTCCGGTTTTCTTGTCCCAGATTACGTAACATCATGGTGAGGCTGCCATTGAAACGTTCCACGAGCACATTTCCGGCCGGATGGTACGGGCTGGTGTGGATGTGTTTGGCCCTCAAGATCTTAAAGATCTCCTCCATTAACAGGCTACGGAATTGGGATCCATTGTCCGTCAAAACTTGTTGAGGGAATCCCAACCGTGTAAAGATCTGCACTAGGGCTTCTGCGACATGCTTCGAGTCTGTGCATGTTAGCGGTATAGCTTCGGCCCACATAGTGCATGTGTCGACTAAAGTCAGGATAAACCTGTGCTTTCGTTTGGTCCTTTCTAGGGGTCCAACGATGTCGACAGCAACCCGTTCGAATGGAGTTCCCACAATTGGCGTTTGCCCCAGGGGAACTGGGGCAGTCCAGTGCTTGGGTGCTACCCGTTGACACTGGGCACAGGATTTTACATATCTGAGTATATCAGTGTTCATCCCTGGCCACCAATAGTGAGTCTGTATACGTTGCTGTGTGGCGTTCTGTCCCATATGTCCGCTAAACGGGAGAGAGTGCCCCATTTCTAGGATTTGACTTCTGTACTCTTTCGGTACTAGGAGCTGATTAGAGCCTTGTTCAGGCTTGCCCGTTCTCCGATAAAGCACGCCATCCTTAGAAAAGATGTCCCCGTGTTGTCTAGGGTCGTTGGCCATGGGCAGATTCCTAAAGCAGGGTTCCAAAGTAGGGTCCTTTTGTTGCGCCTCTTTAAGTTCCATGGGTAACAAATTTGGCGCAGGCTCCCGTTCATTCTTGGCTTGCCCTCTTGTGGTTACTGTTGCCACTATTGGCTCTTCCGGTTTCCCAATAAACACATATCTACAGCCGAGTATGACTGGGTAGATGGGGTCGTCCATAACCGCCGCTTTGATCACACCTCTGACAAAGTCAGAATGTATCTCCACCAATGCGATGGGAAGCGTTGTTGGTGCATCACTCCTAAGAACTCCACACAGTTTAACGGTTTCTTCTGTCACTTGACCGGGTTTGACCAGGTGCCTGGCAACAATGCAATCAAAAGAAAGCCCCGTGTCAAACAAACAATATGTTGAAGTCCCGTTTAAAACAACCGTACCTCGCGTAGAGGGTCTCTCTCCCTCAGGTTGAGAATCACTGACAATAATTCTTTCCTGCGAGTCTGTTGTTTGTAAGCATCCGATGCGCTTTGGCTCGGTGTGCTTGCTCTGATCCTTAGTCCCGTGCTCAGGGGTTTTCCCTTTGCCACCTTGTCCTTTCTGGCTGCGCTGCCATGTAGGGCGGTCGGATTGATCAGACTGTTTGGGGTGGTTGGGGTACTTGTTCTTGTAGAACTTGGATTTTTCAGGAGGGGGGTTTTGAGGTCCAGTTTCTCTGTGGTTGTTTTGGTTAGAAGCCTGAGAAGATTGCTCTAGGTTATGTTTTCGAAAATGCTCCTCTGTCGGTTTCCGCTTTGTGGCCGGTAGTTCAGCCAGCGCATTGTGATAACGCTCAGACTTTTCCAAAATGTCTTCAAGTTTTTCTGCCCCCTGCTCAGCGAGAAATCTCCGGGTATCAGCAGACAAAGTGTTCTTTATTTGTTCAGTTAGAACAAGTTCCTCAAGACCTTCATAGGTAGAGGGGAGCCGCGAAAGCTCAAGGCACTTTGTTAGATATCCCTTAAGACGAGATGAGAACTGGTGAAAAGTTTCAGAATTCTCTTTCCGGCTGTTGCGAAACAGTTGCAAAAACTTGCGAGCGTTCATTTCAAAGCGCTCCAGTAACGCTTTCTTCAACACATCGTAGTCGTCTTGTTGGCTACTTTCCAGCTTAGAATAAACATCATAAGCAGAACCTTTTAGGGCCTGGGAAAGTTTCATGTTCCAACGCGACCTCTCTAACCCGTACAGAGTTGCAATTTTCTCAAATTTTTCTAACCATGTGTCAATCTTCTCATTTGGACAAGGAAAAGATTCAAGAGTGAAAGACATAGCATTTAGTTGAAGAGATTGAGTGTTAGCAGGGTCAGTTAAGGAAGAATGAGGAGAAGACTCTCCATTGCTGGAGGTAGAGGCAGCACCACGACTTTGGAATTCTAGAGTTTTAAGAGCCAACTCATGCTGTCTCTCTTCTCTCTCCTTCTCATGCTGTCTCTCTTCTCTCTCCTTCTCATGCTGTCTCTCCTTCTCTTTTTCCTCATGCTGCATCCTGCGAATTTCCATTTCCTCCTCAATCTTCTTCTGCTGTAATAGCCGGTCTTCTGCTTCTTTCCTCCTAGCTTCTTCTGCTTTCCTCTCCGCATCATATCTCTCAAGTTCGTCCCTGACAAAAGCTTTCGCTTCCTCTCCTTCCAGTCCCTCCTCTCTCGCTTCGTCCCTGAGAAGTTGTCTAAGCTTTGCCCTCTCGGCCATATTATGTCAGTGACTGAGACACGTGGAGATAGAAAATAGGAAAAAGAATAACCTGGTTCCTACCACTTACGAGAAAAAAAAACCAAAAATTCAAAAGATGATATCCTTAACCCTGGGATACCTCCTCCAAAGTAAAATCTAACTATCGCTGCTATTATCGGCAATAAAGCACTCAATGCAAAACACGACTACGCCAAATAAATGGTAGTTAAGATTACAACTGAAAATTAAGTTGCTACAGTGGAAAAGCAAAAGAATATTGCAAAAATTAAAGAGAAAAATAATCCCTTAATTTTTAAAAATCCACTATAAGTTCGCCCCTGAAGTCAGATCGGGTAAGGGAGGGAATTAATCTGGACAAAAAAGTCCGAAACACACTCCTTAACTTAGTTCAAACGCCGTTCTGCCTCAGTACCCAGTGAATGTTATACACTCACCACTTTACCAGCATTTAGTATTACAATCAGCAGTTAACATATATCCCGACAAAATCAACCTGTAACCAAAATGTATATTATTCAAAGATGCTGTGGCAAAAAAAAAACTTATTAGTTTGTGTGGTCAGCACGCCCGTAAACAGATCGCTAGTCTAGGGGGTAATTTTTTAAAGATATAACAACTCACAAGACATCACACTCTTACTCTATATCAGAATACAGAATCTTAAGTTCAAAATCCAGATAGACGAGTCCACGTTTGTCGTACTCGTCTTCCTATTCTAAGTTCAAAGACCGGAAACGAGCCCTCATTTGTCGTAGATTTCCGATAGGAGAATTAAGACTAGGTTTGGTCCCTTCTGAATAGGTTTGAATAGGTGATAGACTCAGTGAGAGTTAGTGAAAGGTAATAGAATTTCCACACACGTGAGATGATAGATTTGATATAGTGGCTGTCTCTGAAAGCGAAAAGAATTCTTCTCTCTCTCACCTATCTTCTACAACAGTTGTTACAGCGTCAGACAGACTACACCAATATACATATTACGTATATTTCTATCACTCACAGGCACGCACATACACGTGACGACAGGTAAACACACAGACGTGGGAAAACTATAACAATGATATATATATTATCTAGAACGAGCTGACCAAACACGATTACCAAGTTCAAGAGCGATTTTATTATCAGGAAAAATCGGCTCACAACATCAAAGAAAGTACATCGAGGAAAATACATATACACATAGTCATAAAAAATCAAGGAAATGTTGCAAGGATGATAGCCCCGTTATAGTGTTAACTCTAGGTTTAGCCCGGCCCCGTTAAGAGAACAGATGATGGCGCCAGAGTCACAGATACATAGGGTTTGAGTCTAAGAGTTTTTCTTTGTTTTATCTCGTAATTATATGCACAGAGTTTGAAAAAAATCTGATTTAACCTAAGACAAAAACACAAGAACTCTAGCCTTAGCAACAAATTATGCAGATTGGAAAAAAATTAGGACAGCAACAGGGTGTCAAAGATATAATAGTGAAAAATATCACTCAAACCAGCGTACACTCATTCATTCCGCCATGGCTTCTCATTCATGTACTCACGACTTTGCTCGCTGCCTCTTGGAACACACTGATTTTAGATCTTCACACAGACTCAAAAAAAAAATGCAGTCTTCTGCCAAGAAGTCCCCAGTTCCAAAAGACGTATTTAACTCGGAGTCTCCGGGAACGACTACTTGGGTATGCAAATTTGTTCAAATGTCTGATTAAGTCACCTAACAATTATTCCAGGCGCGGGAGTTAGCAGAGCACAGTGTCAATAGCGTAGGTTTTCTAAAAAAATGATGAATGTCAGGTCGGTGCCTTCCCTCAGTATAGGATTCACTTTAGTCACACCACAGATTTGTCCACAAGATATAATCTAGTCGGGAAATGATTGTTAATATTCACGCCACCAGGCAGCAAATTATATAGAGTTTCTAGAAGAAATTAAGTGCTGGCTCCAAGGTCCAGTATTTATCATTACAGTCTTTGAAAACCCGTTATAGGGATATTAGTATTTCTGTCTAACTTGCACCGTCAGATCATGTTACTTGAGAAAACCCACGTGGTTCAAAATAAGGACTGTCTATTTCTTCACAAGTATGGAAACTACTACTAGGTGCTGGTAAAGTTAGGGTCACCCCAAAACTTTCACTGTGTGGAGGAAAAATAACACATATAATATAATAAACAGAATCTGTACTGGTTAAAACTTACATTTAAACTTGCAAGCAGAGAGCTTTGCTTATCATTTAAACTTCCCGTGACGTAAGTTATATTTAAAAAATCAGCAATCCTCATAAATTAAGAACACGTGCGTATTCCGTCACCATTCATGAGGCTGGATTCTAGAGTTTATACGTTAGTTTAGAAAAATACACTCGACTGAGTATTAGCAGTTAAATTAAATTTATAAATAGCTACAATTGCCGTTATAAGCTAGAAATTTTTAATTTTTAGTCTGCTTTCCACTGAATGCTTCCCTAGAAAATATAATAGCCTACCACTTTATTTCTCTTCTGCGCTAAAGAAATAGATTTAAATGAATTAAGCGATTTAACACTTTAACACTCACAAAATCTATATATCTATCATATTAATTACCTCAACCACAGAATTACAGGTAGTCGCACAACTTAAGAATAAAAATGCTGAAAATATTTCTGGAAGTCTAGAAGTTCGACAAATTGCCGAAACAAACTGAGATCTTCGCTAACAGCTATTCTGTTTTTTCGAGCGACCTATCTACTGTGGAGTCTATGAGCGAGAATGAAATTAAAGTTTCAAACTTGGCCAATATCTTAAAATCAGACAAAGGGCCCAAACTTATTTCGCCAAGCGAAATTATCTCCCCTACTCCCAACATTTACGTCCGCTTAACGCGTGTCGTAACTGTCACCTACTGACCACGATGTACGCGTGTCAGTTTCAAATCCCAGACAGCCTGACTCCATTTCAGGGCAGTTTTCACACTACAGCTGACCATGGCCCAAGTGAGCGCCGTGTCAGTTTGGGATTTTCCAGACAAATGTCTGGATACTGACCGGTGCAGATGTAAAGTATCACACCTCACCGGGACTTATGCCGAGAAGAAGCTCGCGCGCTCGGTGAGAATGTAGACGATTTGCTACGTCCTGTGTTCAGCGAACCGACTTATCACGCCTTCTGACGCCCTGCAGCCCTGACATCTACGTAATATCGTCCTAGCGCGATTCTCAGTTTTAAGAGAAAGGAAAACAGGTAAAGTTTGCGAATTATATGAAAATAATATTCGCAAAACGAATGGATGAAAAATACACAGGAAAAAAAAAACAGAGATAATAAAAGAGAGAATAGGGGTGAACGAATAGGAAGAAGATGTAGGAAATTAAATGAATATAAACCCTACGTGACAACAGGTGTCGTGGAATATTCTAATCCACATATATAAATTATCAGGTAAATATAAAGCCTAATAAATACATATAATAAAGAAAGGAAGAAGAATGGTAAAGAACAGTGCTGTCACAATGACAGTACTCGAAATCCCCTTTGTTTTATGCTTCGTCTGCAAATACAAGCGTTTCCACAACACATTAAAACGGGTATTGCATTTCTAAGAAAAACATTGAGAGGCACTCTGCGTAATGACCTAAATTAATCCTAACATTAATTATACTACGTTACCAAAACGAACGAACAGATGGACTCAAATAGAAAGAGAGAGGGGCGAATAAAATCAGGAACGCATGCAAAATTAAACACGCGTCGCGCGATACACAATTGCTGCCATCACGCGTGTAAGGCCACATGCACTAAATGTTTTTTTCAGACGGACAGTGATAAAATACATTACCCATCCCAAAGTTAGGTTTTAAAACCCTAAAAAACGCTTATTGGGGAAAACTGACATTCTACTGTTTTATGTCCGACATCCTGCCATTAGTCTGAAAGTACAGCAGGACAGGTGGCGGTTCTAACATAAAAAAAAAATAAAAAAAACAACTACACGACTATCCTAGAAAATACATATTTTGAATGCAGCCACGTAGCTCTTTTAAATTTGGATATTTGGGTTCCTTAGGGCTTGCTGACAAAGAATATGTAAAACGTTACGCAAATAGTCCAGGAATTAATAAATTATAACCAAAATAAAATAGTGGGGATGCCTGACAACATGAAATCATTTCTGCTCATAAAATTTTTTTATAACGTGTTTGAAAAAACCTTACGTTACAGAAATAGCCTACCATGTAAACTCCAAATTGATTGGAGCGCAACAAATGAAAGACTAACCACGATTGGTCGGACTATAAATACTATCCTGGTTGTTAGGGAGACGTAGGAAAGTAACATTTTTTCAAACACTTGTCGAAACGTGGCTCCATTGGCCAGACTCGCTGATATAATCACTTAGGAGCGTTAGTTCGAGACCACTTGTTTAAATAAGCTTGATAAAGCATCAGTGCGTTGAAGCCAGCTCATATTTTTGCTAAATAAAAGCCTGGAACATAAGCAGATGGGAATTTGTGCCAGTAAATGTGCCAGAATTCATTGCTAATCAACGTATCTGTGTTTATTCCATGAATTGTGGTAAGCTTGAACCATTCAGTATCTTTTAATGAAAATTGAATGTGAATTGTTAATTTATGCCTGTATATATATGTGTAGTTCAGTGGCAAACATGAGGTAAAGCCTATAATGCTCCAGCCTGAACAGAGGGTGTCGGAGGAAAGTAAAACGGCATGGAATGGCCAAACAGTACACTGACACCTGGATGATTGACTAGAAAGAAATAATGCTGGAAGTGCAGAGGCGTGGTAACCATTAAGGAGGTAAATACTGGTATAAAGTATTTCAGATGAAGCTGACAGTTGGCCTAACGCTCTGAACTCAATGTTTGTGATGTGTTGTGATCAGTGTAAAAAGAGAGTATAAGTTAGTTATGAAGTAGAAGGTACATCCTTCTTGATTTCAGGGACCGTGGTCTTGATGGTATTGAGCAGCACCTGGTCAGAGCTTTGCTGAATCCAGAGTCGGACAGCATACTCCTTGGTCTTTTTAGCTATCAGTGAGGTGTCTCCAGAGCCCAGGGGAGAATTCGAGCAGAGGAGTCCTTTCCTGCCGCCATCACGCAAGATAAGCTGATTTGGCCAGCTGAGCTCAACATTATGTACCCCCATCTTAAAATAACCTTGTAAAAATAACATTAAGAGGGGAATTTAATTGTCTTAATATCAGGAACTGAGAACATCTCCAATACTAGTCCCTAAAGACAAACTATTGAAGTCATGATGACAAATACCAACAGAGCTTGAACAAAACAAAACCAGTATTACCTCATATTACCACTACACAACTGACACACATAGGATATTTTTTAATAATATATGTCACTACAATATTCATATTGATACATTCTGTACATAACTTGTAATTAAAATTGATTGTGATTCCTGGTTCCTTTGTATTTGAATCAGGACACATATACATTATTGACAGCAATGAATACATATTGTTATTTGAAAAGTTATCAGTGACTCCTTTAAGATATTCTCATAGAGTGTTAGATGTATGTGAGTGTCACAGTGTTGTCAAGTATAGTGGAATAAATTAAATTGTTTATCTGTCTGTTGTTGTGACTTACACTTCATCATACACATACCCTAGACACATAACGTAGTCATCACACTATTCCAGAATAATTCTGACTGAGATATATATATATGTGGTAGCAAGTAAGGTTATCTATAATACACTACTCTTAATAGATATAGATACCTTCACAGCTGATCTCAGTCAGTACACTAAGTCCCCCTATAAATATTTATAACATCCCACTTCACCACATATATTGGGGTCTCGCTCTTGGGATTTTGAATCTTTCCCTATTAAAAATATTGGGGGTAATTCACTTCAGGGAATATAAGAATTAAAAGGTATCCTTGGGTGGAATTAAATAAGGTTGAGCTCACGGTGCCTGTGTTGTCCATTAGAGATTGAATTGTTGGTTAGACATTGTATAAATTTACCTGATAGACAATGGCGGACCTGGCCAAATTTCGATCTGCCGCTGTTCAGACTGCAAAAGAGTTAGGATTAGATGGGCAAGTTATGGTTGCCTATGTCACGACGGAATGTGACAAATTTATTGAACGCGAAGAAAGAAGGTTTGAAGCCGAAAGAAAGTTAGAGGCTGACAAGGAAATTAAGAGGTTGCAGTTTGAGGCTGAGGCTGAGACTAAGAGGTTGCAGATTGAGGCTGACAAAGAGGCTAAGAAATTGGAAGCAGAAAGAGAAGACAAAAGATTAGCTGCAGAAAGGGAAGCCGAGGAAAGAAGACAGGCTGCAGAAAGAGAAGAGAAGAAATTAGCTGCAGAAGAAAGAAGATTGACTGCAGAGAGGGAAGCAGAAAAGGAGGAGAAAAGATTACAAAGGGAACATGAGTTACGACTAAGGGAGTTTGAGTTTCAAGGCCATGCTCCTGAAAATGGTGCCAGCCCCTTTGCCTCTGATGCCACGGTTACTCAGGGAGCCTCAACCTCAGCTATGAATTTTCATTTAGATCATTTTGTTGAGAAAGACGATGATATTGAGAGCTATATAAATAGGTATGAACTATTAGCTACCACATATGGGTTAGAGAGAGAAAGGTGGAGCTTAAAGTTATCTCAGGGACTTCGTGGGGCAGCTTATGAAGTTTTTGCAAAAATGAGCAGAGGTGATCAGGAAAATTATGACATGCTAAAGCAGGCTCTTTTGTTAAGATATGAAAAGAATGCAGAATTCTATAGGAAAAAATTTAGGAATGCTAAACTACTGTCAGGTGAAACCTATCACCAGCCTCTCTGCACGAATAGAGACATACTTGGAGAAATGGACTTCTCTGGGGAAAACCCAAGATCTTAAGGAAATGGTCCTTATAGAGCAATTAAGAGAGTCCATGGCTCCAGACCTGAGAAAGTTTCTCATGGAACAAGGTGCAGAGAGGCTGGGTGAGTTGCTAAATGTTGCTGAAAGGTATCAAGCAGCTCAAGCAGAGGTAACAGGTAATAAAAAAGAAACAAGTGGATAACTTTAGGGCACCACAGAACTTTAATAAATTTGATCCTAGGGATCAAAACAAAGGTAAGCACCAGTTTGATAGGCCACGGTATGAAAATAAAAATAAATTCCCACAATTCGATGAAAGGAAATATAATGAAAGAAAATCTTTCAACCAAGGAAAAAGGTGGTGTAAAAATTGTCAGATGGACAATCATGACACTGACCGTTGCAGAAGGAAACCTGTGTATATGGCAACCCTTCAGGTCAGGTCGACCTCAAGACAGGAGGAGGATATTATGTTGGATACCACTCCAGAAGAGATGAGGAAGGCACAGGCTGGGGATAAAAACACTCAAGCCTTGTTTCAGAAAATTGTCAACTTGTCATACAACTCCAGGCAAGGGAGATTTTTACATGAAAAACAAGTTGATGTATAGGAAGACTGGAGCTAGATCCAAAGGTCACGGACAGCTGGTTCTTCCTAAAAGATATAGGACAGACTTAATAAGGAGCCTACATGTGAAACCAGATGGGGACCATGAGAAAATAGGTACCATCATTCAAAAGGTGGCTCACAATTATTATTGGCCCAAAGCAAGATGGGACATTGAGAATTTTGTAGAAAGGTGTAGCATAGCACATGAGGGAACACCCACAAGTGGGAACATGGATCAGGACCTGGACACGCCCCGGGGCAAAATTAGGCCTGATAATAAAAAGAAAAATAGATTTGATAAAGTGGACCAAATGGAATGGGAAGCCCCTTTTCACGGACAAGCTTCACTTAACTGTTTTACAATGGCCACTATGCGGAGAGTGCAAAAAGATGTCTTACCCCAGGATAAGCCGAAAATCCCTCAATCGGACTTAAACAAACTGGAGGAAGAGGATGTAGAGAGGAAATCTCTCATCAAGAATTTTAAGAGGGGAGAAAGCCCCAAAAGAAAAATTGGTAGCGGTCGTTTTGTGAATGATAATTCTGGGAGGAAAAATCATCACTATAAAGCTTCGAGTGGAAGAGACCATACTGGTGCATGGACAAATAGGTCCACACAATTAAAGGTCCATATGTAGCTATGTTAAGAACGTGGACTGATGAAAAGGCAGAGGAAAACATTACATCTTCATACCAATATGTGAATGAGCTGACCACTCGGTTAAAAAACTGGCTGGAAACTTGCCAATGAAAATTTGAAACAAGCCAGGAAGAAACATGCTGCCTATTATAACAGGAAGGCGAAAGACAGAGATTTGGCTGTGGGAGAGAAGGTACTGCTTCTTTTGCCCGGGAGTCAGAATAAGTTACAAATTGGATGGCAGGGTCCATATACAGTTCTAGAGAGGGTGTCTAGAACAAATTATAAGATAGATAAGAAGGGGAAAGAAAAAATCTATCATGTGAATCTCCTGAAGAAATATTTGGAAAGAGAACATCAGGAAGAGACACACTTGTTGACCTTGTCCATCGCCATGGAGATGAAAAAGGAACCACTTTCATCCTTTGAATATCCATTACACCCCTGTGAGACAGCAGCACAGGTGAAAATCAGTACACATTTAACGAAAACTCAGAAAGAGAGAGTGCAACAGGTTCTAAATAATCATGCAGAGGTGTTAACAGACCGACCAGGGCATACAAACCTATTGGAATATGATATGAAACTAATAGACTCCACACCTGTCTGTATGAAACCATATTCGATTCCGTTTGCTAAGGAGAAAGCTTTGAAGGAAGAGATAGACTATCTATTGAAGGAAGGAATTATTTCGCACAGTGAATCTTCGTATAGTTCCGGAGTTGTACTCTTAAGGAAGCCCTCTGGAGAACATAGACTCTGTATAGATTACAGGAGACTGAATGCTATTACAGAAGGACAGGTGGATCCATTGCCGGATACAAATCAGCTGTTTGCCAGGCTAAATAAAGCTAAATATTTCTCAAAAGTGGATCTGAGTAAAGGATACTATCAGATTCCAGTAAAGCCTGAGGTTAGACCATACCTAGCTTTTAGTACCTCAGAAGGACACTATGAGTTTAATAGATTGCCATTTGGATTGAAGAATGCGCCTAGTGTCTTCTCTAGAATGATGAGAAAATTATTGGACCCTCTGAATAATCCCTGTATAACAAATTTTATGGATGATATCCTTATAGCAACAGAAACATTTGAGGAACACATTGACTCTCTGAACATGCTGTTTAATCGACTTAGGGAGGCAAATTTAACAGCCCGACCAACCAAATGTTGCGTTGGATGTAAAGAATTGGAATTTTTGGGACACACAGTTTATCAGGGAAACATGACCCCTGACCCAAAGAATTTAGAGAAACTACAGAAAGCCCCGAGACCACAAACCAAGAAGGACGTGAGATCCTTTGTCTCATTATGTGGTTTCTACCAGAAGTATATCAAAAACTTTAATTCCATATGTGCACCGTTAACTGAATTGACACGTAAAGGACATCCAGATCGCATTACATGGACACCACAATGTGAAATGACTTACCAAGAATTGAAGGAAAAGCTCACAAGTAAACCCATTTTGAAATTACCTGACTTAAGTCAAGAATTCATAGTAAGGACGGATGCAAGTAATATTGGACTGGGTGCAACTCTACTACAGAAATCAGATGCATTGGATGGGGAATTAAGCCCAGTGGCATATGCTAGCAGAAAGTTGAATAAAGCTGAAATCAACTACTCAACTAGCGAAAAAGAATGTCTTGCAGTAATATGGGCAATAAAGAAATTCAATATTTATCTATATGGGAAGGCATTTAAGTTGCAAACAGACCACAAACCTTTATCGTTTCTAGCACAGGCTAAGCATGAGAACTCTAGGTTACTCCGATGGTCTTTACTTCTGGCTCCATATAATTTTAGCATTGAGTATATATCTGGAAAAACCAATTTGGGAGCGGATTTTTTAAGCCGCCATCCGTGTGATGAGAATCACCGTAAACCCCAGAAATAATAATAAATTTCTCTATGTGTATATAGAATAAAGGACTGACATATAATGTCTGTTTTAAGAGGGGAGGTGTCGTGGAATATTCTAATCCACATATATAAATTATCAGGTAAATATAAAGCCTAATAAATACATATAATAAAGAAAGGAAGAAGAATGGTAAAGAACAGTGCTGTCACAATGACAGTACTCGAAATCCCCTTTGTTTTATGCTTCGTCTGCAAATACAAGCGTTTCCACAACACATTAAAACGGGTATTGCATTTCTAAGAAAAACATTGAGAGGCACCCTGCGTAATGACCTAAATTAATCCTAACATTAATTATACTGCGTTACCAAAACGAACGAACAGATGGACTCAAGTAGAAAGAGAGAGAGGGGCGAATGAAATCGGGAACGCATGCAAAATTAAACACGCGTCGCGCGATACACAATTACTACTATCACGCGTGTAAGGCCACATGCACTAAATTTTTTTTTCAGACGGACAGTGATAAAATACATTACCCATCCCAAAGTTAGGTTTTAAAATCCTGAAAAACGCTTATTGGGGAAACCTGACATTCTACTGTTTTATGTCCGAAATCCTGACATTAGTCTGACAGTACAGCAGGACAGGTGGCGGTTCTAACATAAAAAAAAAATAAAAAAACAACTACACGACTATCCTAGAAAATACATATTTTGAATGCAGCCACGTAGCTCTTTTAAATTTGTATATTTGGGTTCCTTAGGGCTTGCTGACAAAGAATATGTAAAACGTTACGCAAATAGTCCAGGAATTAATAAATTATACCCAAAATAAAATAGTGGGGATGCCTGACAGCATGAAATCATTTCTGCTCATAAAATTTTTTTATAACGTGTTTGAAAAAAACCTTACGTTACAGAAATAGCCTACCATGTAAACTCCAAATTGATTGGAGCGCAACAAATGAAAGACTAACCACGATTGGTCGGACTATAAATACTATCTTTCGTTGTTAGGGAGACGTAGGAAGGTAACATTTTTTCAAACACTTGTCGAAACGTGGCTCGATTGGCCAGACTCGCTGATATAATCACTTAGGAGCGTTAGTTCGAAACCACTTGTTTAAATAAGCTTGATAAAGCATCAGTGCGTTGAAGCCAGCTCATATTTTTGCTAAATAAAAGCCTGGAACATAAGCAGATGGGAATTTGGGCCAGTAATTGTGCCAGAATTCATTGCTAATCAACGTATCTGTGTTTATTCTATGAATTGTGGTAAGCTTGAACCATTCAGTATCTTTTAATGAAAATTGAATGTGAATTGTTAATTTATGCCTGTATATATATGTGTAGTTCAGTGGCAAACATGAGGTAAAGCCTATAATGCTCCAGCCTGAACAGAGGGTGTCGGAGGAAAGTAAAACGGCATGGAATGGCCAAACAGTACACTGACACCTGGATGATTGACTAGAAAGAAATAATGCTGGAAGTGCAGAGGCGTGGTAACCATTAAGGAGGTTAATACTGGAATAAAGTATTTCACATGAAGCTGATAGTTGGCCTAACGCTCTGAACTCAATGTTTGTGATGTGTTGTGATCAGTGTAAAAAGAGAGTATAAGTTAGTTATGAAGTAGAAGGTACATCCTTCTTGATTTCAGGGACCGTGGTCTTGATGGTATTGAGCAGACCTGGTCAGAGCTTTGCTGAATCCAGAGTCGGACAGCATACTCCTTGGTCTTTTTAGCTATCAGTGAGGTGTCTCCAGAGCCCAGGGGAGAATTCGAGCAGAGGAGTCCTTTCCTGCCGCCATCACGCAAGATAAGCTGATTTGGCCAGCTGAGCTCAACATTATGTACACCCCATCTTAAAATAACCTTGTAAAATTAACATTAAGAGGGGAATTTAATTGTCTTAATATCAGGAACTGAGAACATCTCCAATACTAGTTCCCTAAAGACAAACTATTGAAGTCATGATGACAAATACCAACAGAGCTTGAACAAAACAAAACCAGTATTACCTCATATTACTACTACACAACTGACACACATAGGATATTTTTAATAATATATGTCACTACAATATTCATATTGATACATTCTGTACATAACTTGTAATTAAAATTGATTGTGATTCCTGGTTCCTTTGTATTTGAATCAGGACACATATACATTATTGACAGCAATGAATACATATTGTTATTTGAAAAGTTATCAGTGACTCCTTTAAGATATTCTCATAGAGTGTTCGATGTATGTGAGTGTCACAGTGTTGTCAAGTATAGTGGAATAAATTAAATTGTTTATCTGTCTGTTGTTGTGACTTACACTTCATCATACACATACCCTAGACACATAACGTAGTCATCACACTATTCCAGAATAATTCTGACTGAGATATATAGATATGTGGTAGCAAGTAAGGTTATCTATAATACACTACTCTTAATAGATATAGATACCTTCACAGCTGATCTCAGTCAGTACACTAAGTCCCCTATAAATATTTATAACATCCCACTTCACCACACTTGGCGACGCCGGATTATCATGACATGCGCCCAGCCAGTTTATTTAGCTCTCAAATGGCGATTGGGATTCCTTAATTACTGTCGCGAAGAGTCACAGCCCAGATTGTTACACAAGAGTTGATGTTTGCACAAGGTCGTGGAAATAAATTACCCATCTGCGGAAATATTACAGACATGCACCTGAAAGACGGAATGTTGTAATAACTTCCGGACAGAAGTGTTACAAGGACATTGTCACATAATTATTGGGTCGATCTCTTTTCCTAGATAGTAGCTATTTTCTTATAAATGTTAAACTCCCTGCAGTGATAATTTATCATGTTTGCTTTACGCTTCTCAGCTTTGCTAAGATTAAGATGCAGGGAAAACCATGATTGACCCGGTCAATATTCGTATAGTGAACGCGTGTCATTTTACCTAGGAGTGCCTCGCGATTAATTATCAACCTGTCAGCATGCACTCGGCGGAAACGAAGAACATAATCATTTCCTGTACATCTTGTTACAAAGATATTACTTTAGATGAAAGTAATATCTTATTTTTATACATTGCACGTTTCAAGCAGAGAACTCAATGGAATTTTTGAAAAGCTAATTGGAGACTATTCCTGGAATTATTGCATATCCTTCTAGAAAACATTGATACCAAATGTGTCGAAACATTCAGTGAAGAACTAACAAAATCAATCTTGAATGCAGCAGCTCTGTCCATCCCAAGAGGCAGCCGGAAGCCATATAAACCATTCTGGAACAAAGAAATACAAATCTCTATATCTGAAAGAAACAAAGCCAGAACAACACTTGAGACCACACGTTCACAAGAGGCAAATATTCAGTACAATAAAGCATGGGCAAGAGTAAAACTTACAGTTAAGAAGGCCAAAAAAGATAAATGGACAGAAACATGCTCCAACTTAGAACTCAGACTGAATGGAAATAAAGCATGGGCATTAGTAAATAATATTTCTGGAGAAAGTAGAAGGATGAATCCAAAGCCAGTGATAGACGGAAAGAAGACAATCGCTGAAGACCAAAAGAAAGCAGAACACTTCAACCGCTACTTTGCCAATGTGAATAGAGCAGGTAAACTCGCAGAACTGGACAGTAAACAACGACACCAGTTAAGGAAACAAGAGAAAGCCTCAACGGTCAACGCTTCCCTATTCGAAGAGGAGTTCAGCATGAAGGAGTTAGAACAAGCTCTGAAGAAATGAAAACTTAGAAAGTCCCCAGGGCCAGACAAGATCCATAATGAAAGGCTATTCCACCTGGGCTCATCTGGGAGAGAAGCAATCCCCAAGCTGATCAATAAGACATGGAGATCAGGCAAACTTCCAAAAGCCTGGAGGAATGCTCATATTGTCCCCATTTTAAAAACCAACAAACCCCCAGATGAACCCAAATGCTACCGTCCGATATCTTTAACATCATGCCTGGGGAAAATTGCTGAAAGAATGATAAACACACGTCTCTATTGGTTCCTTGAGAGTTCCAGTATACTATGTCATGAACAAGCAGGCTTCAGAACCAGTAGCTGAACATAAGACCTGCTTTTCCGTTTGACGCAGACAATTCATGATGGCTTCCAGAATAAGAAACATACTGTGGCCATCTTCTTTGACCTCCAGCAGGCTTTTGATCGTGTATGGAGAAAAGGCCTCCTGATGAAATTGATTGGCATGGGAATACATGGCAGGTTATACAACTGGATAACATATTTTTTGATTGATCGAACAATCCAGGCAAAGATAAACAATGCAATCTCATCTAAAGAAGTCTTAGAGGAGGGCTTACCACAAGGCTCCTCATTAAGCTGCACTCTATTTCTCATCTATATCAATGACTTAGCAGACCAGATCAAAGCCGAAAAAGTTCTTTACGCTGATGACCTGGCGATATCGCAGAGTCACGTGAATCTAGAAAATGGAGCTCAAAGACTAAATGGAGACCTTAGAAAACTGCATGAGTACTGCCAAACATGGAAACTAAAGGTCAACTATACAAAGACTGTGTACACTATCTTTACCAAAAGCCACAAAGTAGCCAAGAAGAATATCAACCTGTGGCTAGACAAACAACAAGTGACAAAAAAGAACATCCCATGTATCTTGGAGTCACACTTGACCGGCAGCTCAGCCTCAAGAACCACATTGAGAATACAAGGAACAAAGCACTGAGGCGATTACAACTATTGAAGAGGCTTGCCGGCACTACTTGGGGATCAGACAAGGATACTCTGAGAGGTTTGCACCTTGGCTATGTCCGTTCTGTGATAGAATACAACAACTCACTGCTTACTACTTGCTCCAAAACAAACCTAGAGTCTCTCGGCAGAGTGCAAAGCAATGCCCTTCAACTAACCAGTGGAGCTATGAGATCAACACCAACTGCTGCATGTGAAATACACACAAATGTGGAACCCTCCAGTTTGCGGAGAGATAAAGCTGCTTTAGAAGTTTATAAAAGATGTAAGAGAATGAACCGAAACCACCCTAACAGGCACCTTGTAGAAAACTGGGTACACAAGCAAAGAATAAAGCACAAGTCAGTCTTACACCATGTCCATGAAATACAAGATAGATACCACCTCCCAGAAAGAAGACAAGATATACAGAAAGTAGTAAGGAATTTACCACCACATACCCACTTAAAAACACCAGAAGTACAGATGAAATTAGTAGATGGAACAACCAAACAGGCCGACCCAGTCAGTCTTATGAGTGCATCACAAAGAACCATTGATGCCTACCCTGAAGAATGGTTACATGTCTATACTGACGGATCTGCATTTAAGGCCACCATCAAAGCAGGTTACGGAGTTTACATATGTTATCCAGACGGATGCTCCGACGAGCTGTTTGATGCATGCGGGGAGTTTTGCTCCAACTATATAGCTGAAACCACTGCACTGGAAACAGCTGTATACCATC
The DNA here is from genome assembly GCA_024509875.1 of Oreohelix idahoensis. Classification (NCBI taxonomy): domain Eukaryota; kingdom Metazoa; phylum Mollusca; class Gastropoda; order Stylommatophora; family Oreohelicidae; genus Oreohelix; species Oreohelix idahoensis. The sequence continues at coordinate 89,618 of JAMPIV010004871.1, read as the reverse complement.
TGAAGACTGTATTTGATGCCTTTCCCTCAAAGGCTCAAAACATTGTCATTTTTACTGACTCATTGTCTGCCCTACAAGCTCTGGAAGGCAGTGGACATTGTAAAACTGAATTAGCCAAACTAATCCAGGATGCTGACCAGCTTATCACCTCCTATGGCATCAGAATCGTTATGCAGTGGATCCCTGGCCACTCTAATACACCAGGTAATGACAGAGCAGACAGATTAGCAAAGAAAGAAACAAAACAAGAACAACCACTCACAGCAACAACTCTCCAAGCAGCCAAAACACTCATACGAACAACAAACAAAGAAACTTGGCTGAACAGATGGGCCATGGGAAACACTGGAAGAGAGGTTTACAGCCATATGGCTGGTCCTGATCATCAACCATCTCACAAGGAGTTATCAGAGCACCATTTTTCGACTCAGATCACAACATATACCACTCAACGGCCACTTGAACAGAATTCAACCACAACACCCTCCAGGGTGCCAGCTATGTAACTACCCCCATGAAACCGTTGACCACCACCTCTTTGAGTGCCCAGCACTCGATGATGTTAGAAAAATGCTTCTTCCTCCGAGGCCAGATAAGTGGAACACCCTGTACGGAGACACAAAAGAACTTGCGAAAACATGCAGATATCACTACATGGCATTGGGCCGAAGGGCGAGAGTCCAAGTGCCGCTGGATCAATAACAACAACAACATACATTGCGAGAGAGTGATCGAATGTTTTCATTCCATATTTGGAAGACGTGACCTTTGCATTAAAACACAGACATTTCCTAGTGGAAATATTTTGAATTGCCCCATCCTAAACACGCAAGGTTGAAATTATTGGCCGGCACTAGAGATGTAAACATAACTACATTTCTGATTGGAGCACGGTCTAATAGTAAGCAAAACGTGCCAGGAACGAGACGGGCAATATAACCTGACACTTTAGTTGGTTGAAAGCACTGTGAAAATTCACTCGCGCCAAAAAGACCATGAGACCTTGCCAGAGAAGAATACTACCAGACCGGACTTTGTTGGAGCATATTGAGGACTTAGAGCCGAGGAAAACGCCACCAGTTTAACACGGAGAACCGGAATCTGAGGAAACTATAACACAAAGTCAAAGTTGGAATTTTTTGCTAAAGTAACAACATCCTATACCAAGTGTAAGAGGCCTTTACAAGTGCTCTTATTTATCTGAGCCAGCAGTCTGTGAGCCTAAAGATAGGCGTAAGTTGTACATTTTGAATTCTATTTCTTTCATTATTATTAACATGTGAAATAATACGTATATTTTGACATGTTAATATTAAAATGTGAAAATTATTAAGACGGTGTCCAAATTATTTGAGGCTGTCAACCCCAGCGTATAGAATGATGATTTCATGAACCACCACTAAAATCAGAGGTAATCCCAACTTCCATATGTAGCAGGGAGTGAATGAAAAGAGAAATTATGTACACGCCTTTTATATTAGTAACCTTTTCAAACAATATGAAGTTAAACATAAATGTATTCAATTTAAATGTAAAGAAATATTTCGCTCAATGAGATTAATATTAATTTTCAGCGAGGGTAACAGTTCTGAGATAGATGGGATGGGAGAATGAAAAGGGGGGGGGGGGGGGGGGGGGGGGGGGGGGGGGGGGGGGGGGGGGGGGGGGGGGGGCGGGGGGGGGCACATGAGTGTGTGTCAGGAAAACGCAATACTCAAGAGGGTATTTGTTTTCTTCTTTTGTGACACTAGTCGGTGGTACCAACTGAGGGTACTATCTCTGGAACAAATGAGGGTATTAGTTGCCTGAAGTCGACGCTAGACACCATCATGAGACGGATCTTAGAGACGCGGAACCAGCTTGGTAGTGACTCCCTGACACTTCTTGGAACGTGCTACACCTTCATACTTGACCAGTGACGAGTGTGATCCAGTCCTCTATCTTCAAAGACCCAAACATCAGCTGGAGCAGAACCTCATTGATAGCTAAGTAGAAACATAAAAGCTGCCAAGTGAACTATTACCCAATACTATAGCATCATTCGATGATGATTATTGGCTGTTAAAGAATTATTAATTTTTTTTAACTCTTTCTTTTAATTGATTATTAAATGTGTTACTTGTGTAAAGACAAATCTAAAGTTGATTGAATCATTTTGAATGTACTACATCCATATGTTTCAGACAATGTCTTAAATACACTTAAACAGAGCTATACTGTAGCGAAATCTGTGAGATGATCGCTTATTTCAGTAAGATTTTAGTTCTATGATAATAAATACACCCGCCCTCAGGTGTCTGACGACTGGCATCTTCAACGCCAGTAGAGCGCTGCCTTTGGTGCAGTGGGAATGCTTAAATAAATGACCCACCGTAAAAATCTAACACGCTTTTAGTTTCGGTTTCGAAACGTACAATAAACATTTTAACATCTCGCCGATCTGCTGCACGAAATGGCGGAAAAGCTTAAAATTAACGAGTTGCCAGAACTGTGAGACCAAAACTAGCTTTTGAATTAACGTAATATGTTAACTTTAACACTAACATTTGTAATAATTCGGACATTTCTCAGTAGTAAGAACGAGACGATTGTAATATTTAACGCCAACACTACCAAAGTTTAAAAAAAAAAAACCCTCTTCGCTCTGCTAACGGTCTCTTTAATATATACACGCTGTGGGCAAAGCCAGCAGAGACAAACACACAGACAGTTTTCCAATTCCTCCTAGCGGTAAAATTCTGACGTCACTCAAACGAGTTGGTTATTTGAATCATGGGGGAAATGATAGAGACAGGGGGGGGGGGGGGGGGGGGGGGGGGGGGGGGGGGGGGGGGGGGGGGGGGGGGGGGGGGAGGGGGGGGGTGGGGTGGGGGGGTGGGGGGGGGGAGGGGGGGGGTGGGGGGGGGGGGGGGGGGGGGGGGGAAAATGGGGGGGAGGGGGTGAGGTTGGGGGGGGGGGGGGGGGGGGGGGGGGGGGTGATGGCCGACTTGTGTAAAAGTTATATTTGACGATTGACAGTGAAAAAACTGAAAATCTAAACCATAAGGAAACTGACCACAAAAATCCTATAGTAGGATAGCTTAGTGTCCCCTGAACAAAAATATGTTTAAAAAAATATGGTAGTCCAAGTATTAGCCAAGTTATTGAGAAAATACTATATGTCTAAGAACACTTGGACGGACAGACTGTTGTTCTTGCTCGTTACACATAACGTTATTGGGGACGCAAGTTTAAAAAGAGGCATTGGAGTAATTCAAATTCTATTGGGTGGTATAGGAGTATAAGAGTAAAGGGGGGAGATAGGAAAATTTTAACTAAAACGAAACATCTTTTTCTATTAGCATAACTAACGCGGACTGACCAATGGGCTACGAGGCACATAGTTTGTTTGAAATTTTGTTTTGTTTTTTTTTTCACACTAAATTCAAAAAAATTTGGTAGTTGCCTGCTTTCATTGGTCGGCTCTAATAGATATTGGCAAAAGGCATAGTGGTCTCGTGGCCATTTGACTAGAACATTTTATCAATACAACTACGTTGAGAGCAGATGTGATAACTGGTAAAATTAACTAATAAATTCACTATCTGGACGAGGCAGAGCAAAACTGTGGCCATATTCTTTGCCAGTCAACGTTATTTGTGACATATTTCTTTGAACTAGTGGGGTTTTATTTTCCTGTTACCATCCGGTGACAGGAAACCTGATGAGTGAGTGAAAAGTGAAAAGTCTCCCTTCAAAAAGTTTATGCTGTCAGCTGATAGCCTGAAGGAGCTTGTGTGTGGGTGCTGATCTAAATTGTATCTGCAGTGACATCCTGACTTATTTTCATCATATCAAGAATCCCAGGTGATGAGTTAACAGCTGGGACATCTGACACTTCATCCTAATAAACTGGTTTTTATCAAAATGAACAGAATTCTAGGGGCATGATGAAAACAACAGCCCCTCATAACCAATGACTATCACTAGCATCTATTACCGTTTTAGTCTGTGAATACACCTACAGGGACTCTATAATAATATTATATTCATAGGACCAAGAGTCCATATTTTTTAGTTGAAGCATTATATGTAAATATATTTCCTCATTTTCAAAGACCTGTCCAAAAGAGATGGCGGGACAGGCAGATTAAATTGTACACAAAAAAAAATTTCAATTTTAAAGAAAACTTTAACCACAGTCTTATTCCCTTTCTTATAGTGAGTTAAAGTGTATTGTGTTGATGTACCATCATCTTCATTTCACCCCTAGACACTAGAGACATCATACACCAGCCACTAGAAGCAAAATATTGACTGTGTGAGATCTAGGGAGGTAGCGTTAGGTTCCCTGATAATATATATCATCATCATCATCATCATCATCTCTTTTAGAGTCAGGGACCTACATGTGCTTGACCTCACACAGTTGACACAGACACAACTATCTTTCTTGTTAGGAATAACATCTTAACCTCCCGAGCAAAATTACATTTGCTACATATACTATAATAAAAAGAGGAAATTCACTGGGATTAACTCAGCTGGGGGCTTGAACAAGCTAACGACTTGTAAGAAAACCGTATCCTTCACAAAAGTTGACGGCAGATACTAGTTAACACTTGCTCAGCCTCATGCAGCATTGTTCTCTCTTTTCTGAATATCTTGTGAACACTCACTTGAGTTAGGCGCATCATTATCCTCCTACCTTCAACTCTGCCAAGAGTAATCTTGTGCGAAGGTAGACACCTTTGAAGACCCATATTAGATACTCTTGAGTTTTGGCCACTGTTGGACCACTACTGCAAAGCTAAGGGGAGGCGATCCGTGACACTCCATGAGATGCGCCCATTCTTCTAAGTATCCTATCTCGAGAGCCTCAATTCTTTCTTCCAATTGCTCCTTTATTTTCCATTAAACCATACAGTAGTGAAGAATACATATAACGTTTGATGATTCCCAGTTTGAATTGCTGATCCACGCATACTTATTTGCAGACATGTTTGTTGGATAGCAATTAGCCTTGTCTGCAATAACTTGTCAATTATTAGACATATTGTTATCCTCTTTGGCATATTTCTGTCTATTAAATATTATGAAGGAAGCCAGAGTAATTACATGAATCAGAAAAAAGACTATCGTCACCAGTTGCTATGAAAAGAAGGATGGCTTAATCACAACTTAGTCATTGCAAAGCAAATAAACGAGAGCTGAGGCACTGCACGAAGGATGGCCGCTGACTGAGCAAAGTAGAAGCAGTTTTTTGCTGCCCTAGAAGACGCCACCAGGCGTGAAGGCCACTAATTTCTTTGACAGTCGGCGACTAAGGAACAAAGAAAAAGAAGAAGTCATCGCATTTATTGTTATTAGTCAGAGTATGGAGATAACAGCATTTATTTTACACGACCTCATATGTAAACACTGTAGATGACAGTTCTTTTCTTCTTTGATCTTTAGCCGCCGACCGTCAAAGCAGTCAGTTGCCATCACCCCTAGTGGCGTCTTGTAGGGCAACAACAAATTGATTCCACTTTGCTCGGTCGGTGGCCATCCTTCGTACAGTGCCCCAACTCTGGTTCATTCTTTGCATCTCAGCCTCTACAGTCCTCCACCAAGTTGTTTTTCGTCGGCCTCTCTTCCGTTTTCCTTTAGGGGGTCCATAGCATAGCTGTTCTTGTGATGGCATCAGGGTCTCTTCGGAGGACATATACAACCCAACTCCAGCGTATGCCAGCTATGATGGTGTGCATGTCCTTTTGCTTGCTCCTAGTAAGCAGATCTTGGTTGGTGATGGTACAAGTATTCGGCCAAAAGATTCGGTGAATCTTTCATAGGCATGTTGTGTGAAAAGAGGACAATTTCGACATTTCCTTCTCTGTAACTCTCCAGCATTCCGCACCATAGAGAAGCACACAGCTCTGATATAATCTTAATTTTGTGCTTGTGCTGTATTGATAGGACTTCCAGATGTTGTTTAGGCTAAACAAGGCTGTTCTTGCTTTGTTCATTCTGATGTTGATGTCTTTGCTTGCTCCGCCGTCTGGTGTTACTATGCATCCTAGGTATGTGAAGGTGTCTGTCTGTATCAGTTGCTGATTCCTTACTGATATGGGCTCAGGGTTGCTCCCATTGAGCGTCATGACCTTTGACTTCTTTAGATTGATGTTTAAGCCCACCTGCTGGCTATACTTATTAAGTCTATCCGTTTTTTCCTGGATGTGCTGATGTGAATGTGCTAGTAGTGTAATGTCATCTGCATATTCCAGATCTTCCAATGTAAAAAATGTAGTCCACATTATTCCTCTTGGATTGCCGTCTGTTGTCTGGCATCACCCAGTCTATGACTGTTAAAAATAAAGTGGTTGATAAGGGGCATCCCTGTCGTACTCCTGTCTTCACTTCAAAGGTAAGGTTGCTCTGCCCAACGCTACACGTAAAGTTAGCATAGAGGCTTTTTATGATTGACACCATGCAGCTTGGAATTCCATAAGCCCTCAGTATTTTCCATAAACTGTCCCTATGTATACTGTCAAAAGCCTTTTCAAAATCAACGAAAATAATGTACAGCTGTCTCTGCCATTCTGAGCACTGCTCTATAATGTTCCTGAGGGTGAATATATGATCTACACATCTTCTGTTCTTTCTAAATCCTGCTTGTTCTTTCCTCAGTTTGTGGTCTACTGCTTTTGAAATTCTCCGTATAATTATCCTGCTTAGTATTTTGCTTGGAACTGAGAGAAGAGTGATTCCTCTCCAATTATTGCAGTCTGCAAGATCTCCCTTCATGGGCAGATAAAAGTTACTTAGTGTTAAAAGGTGTGGAAATTGTATGACAGCTGCAAACAGAAAGAGAGCATCCATACATTTAAACACACATAGAAAGGACACCGTAATATGGAGGAAAACGGGAAATGCTATGTAATTGTATGTAACTGTAGTGGTTTTTGATGTTATTGTATGGTTGTTATGTTACCTAGTGTACTGGATGAGGTCAGCTGTGAAGGCTCCTGAGATAAAAGTTTATGTGAGTTACAAAAGGCCTTTCTGCTACCACTTACGACCTCAAACAGACCTATTCTACTATTATGAATGTTAGCTACGTTAAAAGTCCAGGGTACTGAAATGTAATGTGTAGTAAATAAAATACACAGACACACACATGTAAATAATAAGTCTAATAATAATAATAAACTCTATCATAAACTGAACTAACACTGGCTTTTAGAATTTAAGTTTGAAAATTTTTTTAATTTATTAGTCCTGAACCAATTGTTTCTTTTGGTCAGAACATATGAAACAATATGTATTTATCAATAAAGTGCATATATATATTGCATAATCAAATGCAATTTTTGTACATAGGTATATTATTACATTGGTTAATATTAATAATATCTACAATGTCTTGGGAAAAACTAGCACTGGATGTTTAGTTGGGGTGGGGTTGGGCGTCATCATGCCCAATCTATGATTATAAAGTTCCTTGTACTTGACATATGGACTGATATTAATGTTTATATAACAAGATTGTATTTCTTTATTGATGGTGGACACAGTTGATGAATCTACAGCAGGCCAGGTTTGCACTTAACTAGCCTGTGACGATGTAGTACAGAATTCTTGTGGCCCACTCCGCTCAGGAGCGGGAGTAAAAATGTTAGGGCGCACCGGAATCCGCTCTTGTACTTCTACAAAAGCATCTGGCACAAGCGTAGTGCCAGATCAGAAACTCTGAAACCAAAATTTGTGCCATATGTCAACACTCTGTTTACTGCGCCACTCTTACACACAACACAGCAAAACAACATTACACAGATTGGGTCAGATCTCTCTGACCAACTTAGCACATCTCACCCAGTTGTTATCAAATAGTACCAGTTTCCCAAGACTGCATTGCATCCGAAATATGTTCAATAGTTTCCTCTTCCATCCAATAAGGTGGGTGATATGTTCCCACTGATCTCAACTGTAGATCTCTCTTCCATAGTCTTAGATATGTTTTCATATATTATTAGTTTGTCTCTAGGCCCTGGACTGCTGCTGGGGACCTAGAGTAAGCACTCACTTGTCGCTACACAAACCTGCCCCACTTACTTATACGATTTCTATGCTAAGTTATTTTTAGCTACTATCCTCCTACTTTGCCCCTAGTTCATCTGCAGTTTGTTTTTTGTATTTTTAGGCTCAAGGACGCCAAAATGTAACTTTAGTGAAAATATGCACAAAAAACTGTTCGCTAGTCTGTATTAAACAATACGGTCTTTCGTCAATATCTTCCGTGTTATCTGTCCGTCTGTGTAATTAAAAGTATATTATTTCTCTGCTCAAGATGGGCTATCAAACTAGCTAGGTTTTATTTTCATAAACTTATTATTAAGAAAAAACCTACTTTTCTCAAGGTTAGTTTTGAAATTTGTTTTTGAACCTTCGGGTATGGCATTTGCCGCTATATTCAAATTAAAACGACCAATTACGGTAAAACGTCTAAGATACGTCTGTTTCTAATAAGAGCTAAGGTCTTTTTTTTCCATTTCCTTACATTGTGTCAACTAGTGGCGTAATTTTTTCCTTTAAACTACAAATTGCGTCTTTTAGCATTTTAGATTCAAACACGTGTTCAGACCGTCATAATTTTTTTCTTTTATCTCCGTTTCTACCCCGTCCAAAAGGATATGTCGTTTGTCTGCATGTTCCAACTAGTTAGTTTCAATCGCGATAGAAAGCGCTGGCGTAGGTGAAGAAGCCTCGGCATATCTTGCCTATATTTTTATCCCTACGTGTTATTTTACCCGTTATCTTTATAATTGGAGATATTTTAACGTTGTATCACTGTATTTTCACCACACATCTCCCCACCTGAGAAGATGCACTAATGCAAGTTCCAAAACCAGTGATACACATAGATAAAATTAACTCCTCCCGCCTACTACTATTCTAATTTTGATCACAGGGGTGTCTACTGAGGAAATCTGCACCGACATTCAGTGACCCCGGGATATATTCAATAATAAACTGATAAGGTTGCAACAATAAAGACCATCTTAACAATCTTGCATTTTCATGCTTGGCCTGAGATAAGAACACAAGTTGCTGGTGATCTGTCTGGACCACAAAAGTCCTACCATTCAGATAGATTTGGAACTTTTTTATTGCCCAGATTAACGCTAAACATTCTTTTTCGCTTGTGGAATATCCTTGTTCCGCTTTGTTCAACTTGCGGCTTGCATAAGCGACTGGGTTCAGTTCCCCATTGGGTGAAGAGGACCTTTGCAACAGAGCCGCCCCCAGGCCTACATTGCTTGCATCTGTTCTCACCACAAAGTCCTGAGTCAAATCAGGCAATTTAAGAATAGGCTTGCTAGTGAGTTTTTCCTTTAACTCTTGAAATGCCAATTCACATTGCGCTGACCAAACAATTTTATCTGGATTTCCCTTGCGAGTCAAATCAGTCAGAGGAGCACATATAGGGTTAAAATTTTTGATATATTTTTGGTAAAACCCACATAATGACACGAATGATCGCACGTCTTTTTTTGTTTGTGGTCTATGTGCTCTCTGCAGTTTTTTCAAGTTCTTGGGGTCAAGGGTCATGTTACCCTGATATACAGTATGTCCCAAGAATTCCAACTCTTTGCATCCAATACAACATTTTGTTGGTCTAGCAGTTAAGTTCGCTTCTCTGAGCCTATCAAATAACATTTTCAGAGAGTTAATTTGTTCTTCAAATGTTTCTGTGGCGACGAGAATATCATCCATGAAATTCGTGATACATGGATTATTCAGGTGATCCAACAATTTGCGCATCATCCTAGAAAATACACTCGGAGCATTTTTCAATCCGAATGGTAGCATGTTGAATTCATAATGTCCTTCCGAGGTGCTAAAAGCTAAATAAGGTCTAACTTCAGGCTTCACTGAAATCTGGTAATAGCCTTTGCTAAGATCCACCTTCGAAAAGTATTTTGCCTTGTTCAATCTGGCAAATAACTGTTTTGTGTCTGGTAATGGATCCACTTGTCCTTCTGTGACAGCATTCAGTTTCCTGTAATCTATGCACAGTCTATGTTCCCCAGACGGTTTCCTCAGCAAAACTACACTGGAGCTAAAAGAAGATTCACTGTGTGAAATAATCCCTTCTTTCAACAAATAATCTATTTCCTCTTTCAATGCCTTCTCCTTAGCGAACAGAACAAAATAGGCTCTCATACAGATTGGGTTTGAGTCTACCAGCTTCATGTCATACTGTAGCAAATTTGTATGTCCTGGTTTATCTGTTAATACATCTGTATGTTCCTCCAGAACCTGTTGAACTCTCTCCCTCTGATTTTTAGTCAGGTGCTTACTGACTTTTACCTGTGCTGCTGTCTCACAGGGATGTAATGGGTATTCATGTGAGGTGAATGGTTCCTTTTTTATTTTAGTAGCGATAGCCAAGGTCAGTAAGGGGATGCTTTCCTGGATTGGTCTGTCCAGATACTTCTTTAAAAGGTTTACATGATATATCTTCTCCTTCCCCTTTTTGTCAATTTTATAGTATGTTCTAGACACCTTCTCTAGAACCGAATATGGACCTTGCCATCCAATTTTTAACTTATTCTGGCTGCCGGGTGGTAGAAGAAGCACCTTCTCTCCCACAGCTAATTCTCTGTCCTTTGCTTTCCTATTAAAATACGCTGCATGTTTCTTCCTGGCTTGTCTCAAATTATCATTTGCCAGTTTCCATCCAGCTTTCAGACGAGTGGTCAGCTCATTCACATATTGATATGATGAGGTAACAGTCTCTTCTGCTTTCTCATCTGTCCAGGTCCTTAATAATGCTTCTAATGGACCTTTTATTGGCCTCCCAAATAGCAGGGTTGCGGGAGCCATCCCGGTTGAACTATGTGGTACCTACCGTTACGCAAACAACGCGGCGGGCAGAAATTGATCCCACATATCCGGTTTTTCATGTGCCAGCTTCCTCAGGATAGAAATGAGAGTCCCATTGAACCTCTCTACCTGGCCGTTCCCTTGTGGATGGTACGGACTACAATGAAAGTGTCTGGCTTGAAATAACTTAAAAACTTCTTCCGTTAGTTTCCCCTTGAACTGTGAGCCATTATCAGTCAAGATTTGATGCGGGAATCCTAATCTTGTGAATATTGTAAGTAGTGCCTCTGCTACATGTTTCGAATCAATTGATGGCAGGGCTACCGCCTCTCCCCACATAGAACAAGTGTCCACCAGAGTAAGGATGTAACTGTTCCTCCTCTTGGTCCGAGTGAGAGGTCCCACAAAATCCACTGCAACCCTCTCAAAAGGTGTTCCCACTATGGGCATTTCCCCTAGAGTTGCAGGAGCAGTCCAATGCTTTGGAGCTACCCTTTGACATTCTGGACAGGATTTGACATATCTTTTTATATCCTCCGTTATCCCTGGCTAGAAGTAATGACAAGCTATACGCTGTCCTGTGGTGCTGATCCCCATGTGACCACTGAAGGGAATCGCATGCCCTAGTTCCATCACTTTATCCCTATATGAAGTGGGAAGAACCAGCTGGTTGTGACCATTTGTTCCAGTTCCGGCCTTCCTGTATATCAATTTGTTCTTCATAAAGTACTCTCCCTTGCTTGGAGGTGTGTGGCATTTGGGCAATTTCTTAAAACATGGCTTGAGTGTCCTATCCTCAGCCTGCGCCTTCCTCATCTCTTCTGGATGAGCATTTATAGGTTCACCTTCTTCCTCCTTTTTCTGTGACCTGGTCTGCACTGTCGCCATGATCACAGGTCTCTCGGGATTCCCCAAGAAGACGTATCTACACCCCAATATCAGAGGGTAGATTGGTTCATCTATCACTGCTGCTCTGATTTCTCCTTCCACATAGCGAGTTTTCACCGTTATCCTTGCGATGGGAAGTGTCATGAGTGGTATGTCCTTAGTCGCCCCTTGTATTTCCACTGTTTCTGTGGTATACTGACTTGGGTCCACTAGGCTAGACTTCACAACTGAATCATAATCCAAACCTGTATCATATAGGCACCTGATGGTGACCCCATTACAAATAACATCCTCACAAACTGGGGGGTGATAAGGTTCCTGCTGTCCATTAGGATTAACCTTTAATCTTTGGTTCCCCGATTTCATTGCAGCAATATTTGAAGGTTTCCTTTTACAAAATTCGGTGTTATGGTTGTCTTTCTTACACCATTTGCACCATCTCTTTCCTTGGTTAAACGGTTTTCTTTCATTATATTTTTGGTCATTGAACTGTGAGTTTCTATTACGATAATCATTTCGTGGCCTATAAAAGTTTGTCCTGCCCTTATTACCTTGTTCTCTGGTATCAAATTTACTAAAGTGCTGTGGAGCTTTAAAATTTTCTATGTGCTTCTTTTTAGTGCCACTTACCTCTGCCTGGGCTGCCTGATACCTCTCAGGGACATTCAAAACCTCCCCCAACCTCTCTGCACCTTGTTCCATGAGAAGTTCTTCTTGAGGGTAACTGTGTATACCAGGCATGCTGTAAAGTACTGCTTTCATTCTCCTCACGTAAACCAGTGGTGAATATGATGGAGGCTCCAGGGGGAGCAAAGGTCAACTCAACCGACGCAGGGTTATGCCAATATGGAGTGTGAGTGTGAAGTGTGAGTTAGGCGAATGGTGGACTGTTCGCGTGTTGACCCGTATAAGGCACTCATTCACTCATTACGTTATGTCACCAATGCAGACCACTGTAGTCGTTTCAATAGTTTAATTGGACGCACACACTTGACAGATTGGGTACAGATACAGGAACATGAGTCGACATAGACAGCATAATATTGATCAATGGACTACCGTCCTAAATTAGCATTCATGAAGAATAATCTTGCAATGGAACATCTGTAAACACCAAGATTTCCATAGTTTATAAATATAATGACAGCGTATAGCTTGTCATTACTTCTGGCCAGGGATAACGGAGGATATAAAAAGATATGTCAAATACTGTCCAGAATGTCAAAGGGTAGCTCCAAAGCATTGGACTGCTCCTGCAACTCTAGGGGAAATGCCCATAGTGGGAACACCTTTTGAGAGGGTTGCAGTGGATTTTGTGGGACCTCTCACTCGGACCAAGAGGAGGAACAGTTACATCCTTACTCTGGTGGACACTTGTTCTATGTGGGGAGAGGCGGTAGCCCTGCCATCAATTGATTCGAAACATGTAGCAGAGGCACTACTTACAATATTCACAAGATTAGGATTCCCGCATCAAATCTTGACTGATAATGGCTCACAGTTCAAGGGGAAACTAACGGAAGAAGTTTTTAAGTTATTTCAAGCCAGACACTTTCATTGTATTCCGTACCATCCACAAGGGAACGGCCAGGTAGAGAGGTTCAATGGAACTCTCATTTCTATCCTGAGGAAGCTGGCACATGAAAAACCGGATATGTGGGATCAATTTCTGCCCGCCGCGTTGTTTGCGTAACGGGAGGTACCACTGACCGAGCATGTCAATTAAGCAATACTGTTCAAACTTGACTCCTAAACAGGATCTCTTACTAGCGAAGATTCCTTTAGGTACATTACAGCAAATCTCTGTGAAGATAATGTTAATTTCTTTACAATAGTGATCTCTCAATCATCACCTGATAATAAGGAAGTTTTCCCGTTCACAAGCAAAACCAGAAGTTCCAAAGCCAAGGCTCAAGAAGTGTACACAGAAGCAAACAAAGAAGTAAAAAGAAGTATCAAAAGAGACAAGAGGAAGTATATTGAGGAGTTGGCAAGAGAGGCAGAAGATGCTGCAGCCAAAAGAAATATGAGAGAACTGTATAGCAGCACAAAGAAGCTAACAGGGAAATACAAGCAAACAAGTTGCCTCATAAAAGACAAGAATGGGAAACTGCTCAGCAATATACAAGAGCAAATGAAGAGGTGGACAGAATATTTTGGGGACCTTCTCAATAGACCAGCTCCACAAAACCCGCCGGACATCCAGCCAGCAGAAGAAGAGCTACAAATTAACGGTGAAAGACCAACGAAGGAAGAAATAAAGAAAGCCATAAAGCTTCTAAGAGATGGAAAAGCGTCTGGACCTGATGGCATTCCAGCAGAGGCCATCAAAGCAGATATCGACACGGCTACAGAGATGTTATATAAATTACTTGGTAAAGTCTGGGAAAAGGAAGAGATACCAGCAGAATGGAAGGAAGGATATCTGGTTAAGTTGCCTAAGAAGGGAAATTTACAAGAGTGCACAAATTATAGAGGAATAATGTTACTATCAGTGCCAGGAAAAGTTATAAACAGGATTATCCTTGAGAGATTAAAAGAGTCCATAGACAAGAAACTGAGAGATGAACAAGCAGGTTTTCGACAAAACCAATCATGTACAGACCAGATAGCCACTTTGAGAATAATAGTTGAACAAAGTCTGGAATGGAATTCACCACTATACATCGGATTTGTGGACTACGAAAAGGCATTTGACAGTGTAGACAGAGAATCACTTTGGAAATTGTTGAGGCATTATGGAGTTCCCCTGAAGATCATTAATTTAATAAAGAAAACATATGAAGACATGACTGATGCGTGATGCCATATGGTGATGAATGGTATCCGCATGTCTTGTTTTGTGTAGTGTGTAGATGATGTACAGTCAAACAATGTTCATACACAATAACAGGGCAATCCACATAGGACGTCAGTAAACTCACGACATGTAAAGTCAATGATTCTTGTAACAGCCGTTGACGTTTTTCTTCATTATTTATTGTGGACGCCACAGTGACAAAATGGTTACGCGAATATGTAGGCACATCAAACAGTCATTATCACAGCAACATATTCAATACAGCAATGGACAGTAGACAGCATTACAATGATGAGTCAGATGCATGTTATATTTCATAGTGCTGTAAATGTAGTCAGGTGAAAAACTCCATCCTTTTCTATAACAGCCAGGAGATAACCAGATGTATGAGATCAGTTCACTCTCCTTAATCTGACTTCAGCAAGACAGACACGTCTGCCGAAGTATAAATAATGTCCTCAAAAATATCCTCTAGATAACAAAGGTTTTTCAAACCTAGTTCAGGTAACCAAGTAGCAAGTAATAGTCCTTGGGACCTGCATCAACCGATGCAGCACAATACAGCGACATGTGAGCTGGGAAAACATCTCGTGACGACGACTTTCGAAGACAGGCTATGAATCGAAATCGCTCACGACCAAAAATTGATAGAGTTAAGGAAAATGTTAATTTACCTTGCCTTCAGGAAATACACAGAAATATTATGCCTCCCGACATGTGGGAAACACTAGAGGTATCATCTCGAATAAACGAAATATCCATAAGAGGACTTTCACATTCCTGACAGAACAAAAAATAGCGGAGATCCCCTCTTCAACGAGGCATCTCTTTCGCCATTCAAATCGCTCACTCCACTAGTGGTGGGCGGAAACCGATCGACCAAAAAGCAAGACCAGTCATGCGCAGTCCAGCGCAAAAAATGACCACAGCTCAAAACTTAACTGCATTCAATACCAACGCGAGAAGACAAATGCTTACCGAGAAAAGTGACTATAAATTTCAAGCAGTTGTTGCCCTTGCGTTATAAAACAGATATTGTAATAAAACGATGTTGCGAGAATTTATCACGCAACATATCACCACCTCCTCCCGATTAAAAAAAAAATGTGGAACATATTTTTTTTTTTTTTAAATATCAAAGAGCATGCGATAAGCGGCTCAAAACGCACGAATTATGCGCTGATAATTAATTAAATTGCCTAACATGAGGCTAAATATAGAGTGTCTGGTGAGGATATACCTCAACAGAAAAATAAATATGTCTCAAAAATATTCACATCGGGGAGGTGTCACCAACACACATCACGTTAGCATGTAAACACAATATACGTATGCAAGTTACCATAATCATCATTAAACAGCATACTCTAATATTGTCTTTAAAAATGGATGTACAAATCTGATAGGAAAATTTAAATAGTACATTCTTTGACATGTAATGACATAAGTACATAGTAAAGTTAAACTACATGACGATCCAGGACATATGCTCTGGCATTCCGAGGGTAAGTACACAATCTAGAACTCGTCATGCTTGATACTAGTAAGGTAAGTCCTCAGCTCATCAATGACATTCTGAGAAAGTACAAGCATTATAATGCTAATTAATAACTAATATGCTTCATAAGGTACAATACATTATTAATAATTGTGGCTGTTTAGTAAACTTACGGCCCTTATATTAACTACTCAGTCCTCCTCTATCATCTTAAAAAACGAACAGAAGAAGATGACAACAAAGCACGATAGTGTGTACATATAAAGTGAGTACAGATGTGCTAATCTATTGTAGTAATATAGGTGTGTTATGACTCTGTAATATATGGAAATATAGGACAGAAGTATTAGTTGGAGTCATGTGGGCATCTAGACAAAATGTCAGCCATCACATTATCCGCACCACGGATAGCTCGTACCGTGAAGTGAAAAGGTTGAAGAGCTATAGCATATCGAGTGGATCTCGAACTCTTCAAATTCTTAGTCTGAATAGCTGTAAGAGCTTTCTGATCAGTCTCTAGAATGAAATGTGCGCCCAGGAGGAATCTTTGTAGCTTTAGAATTGACCAAACCATCGCTAACAACTCACGGTCTAAAACCGAGTAGTTCCTCTCTGCCGCATTTAGTTTTCTAGAAATGTACATAACAGGATGCAGAGTATTTGCATATTCTTGCATCAGTGCTGCTCCAATCCCAGTGGATGAAGCATCACTTCGAAGAACAAAAGTCCTATCAAGAGTAGGTAATCTTAGGATGGGAGGAGAAGAAAATATATTCTTGATTTGGTCTAGTGAAGATTGGCATTCTCCAGACCAACGGACCAGATTAGGCGAACCTTTCTTCAACAATGTTGAGAGAGGTGCCATGATCGAAGATAAATTTGGAATAAATCTCCCATAAAATTGAATTAAACCTAAGAGACTCCTAACTTGTTTCTTCGTTTTAGGAACAGAGATGTTCAGTATTTTGGAAGTATTGTGGTCTTCTGTCTTCAAGAGACCATGACCAACACGATGACCCAGGAAAGAGATTTCACCAAAACCAACAAAAAGCTTTAGAAGGTTTTGCTGTCAAATTATTCTCACGTAGAGTGGACAGTAAGTCATATAACCCTAAATAGTGATCTTCCCAGGTATCACTGAAGAGACAGATGTCATCTAAGTATGCGCGATGACATCCGAACGATGTGACAGAATTCGACGCATCATGCGAACGAAAGTGGCAGGGGCGTTCATGAGACCAAAAGGCATAACATTCCATTGAAATAGACCCCTAGGTGTAGAAAAAGCAGTAAGAGGTTTGGCATGCTCTGCTAAAGGCACTTGCCAATAACCTTTAGACAAGTCAAGTTTAGTGAAGAATCTAGAATTAGAAAGTCTAATCAGTAGATCTTCTAACAAAGGCATCGGTTCAGCATCGAACTTTGTGACCTGATTCAATTTGCGATAATCAACGCAAATTCGTATGTTCTTATCCTTCTTCCGGACAATAACCATGGAAGAAGAATATGGTGAAGTCGATGGTTCAATTATATTTGATTGGATCATTTCATCCAATTCCTTTTCCACTTGCGACTGAAAGTGTATAGGAATAGGATACGGCCTAACCCTAATTGGATTATTGTCGGTAAGAATTATGTCATGTTCTATGACATCTGTGTGTCCAGGAATGTCAGTGAGAACATCCTGAAATGTTTGTAACATCGCCGAGACTTGTCGATGTTCGTCACCAGAAAGATTAGGAGAAACAGAAACGTTTTTCCAAGATTCCGTGGAATGTAATGGAACCACTGGAAGGGGAAGATTGACATCAGAGAAGGTAGATTCCTCATCCTGTATGACAGACAGGGATGAATAATGACCGTGAGGTGCAGGAGCATCATCCGTTGCCCGGAAAATAGGCAGCAAATAGTCCGGACGTTCGTGAAATTCCGAAAGCATGTTTATGTGGAAAGTTTTATGCTTTCCATCAATATCGACCACATAGTCAACATCGGAAATCCGAGAGACTATTGCATACGGACCTTTCCATGCAATAAGAAGTCTATTTTCCCTACTGGGGAGTAGGACGAATGCTTTGTCACCTGGACAAAGTTGTCGTAGACATCTATTCTTGTTAGCAAACTGTCTTGCCTTCTCTTTAGCAATTTCTGATGAAGCAGTTGCTAGCTTACATGCCTCAATGATCTTTTGTCTAAGAGCAATGACATACTCATATGAGGATTGAGTTTCATCGCTAATATCATCGGCAGTGATGAGATCGTGTAATAAAGACATAGGGCCGCGCGGACGCGCGCCAAAGACAAGTTCGAAGGGAGAAAACCCTGTGTGTTCATTAGGGACTTCTCTATAGGCAAAGAGAGCCGCGGGTAAAACCCTGTCCCAATCTTGAGGATGATCTTCAGTTATCTTACCAAGCAAAGTCTTGAGCGTTCTATTCAGACGCTCAACTAACCCATTAGACATAGGATGGTAGATACTACTGAGAGATCGTTCAATATGTAAGGTAGACATTACCTGTGACATAGTGTCCGATATGAGTTGAGTGCCATGGTCTGACAATATTTCTCTGGGGAACCCCAAGCGAGAAAATATCAACCAAAGAGCATCTGCGATATCTGTAGTAGATATGCTCTTAAGAGGGATAGCCTCTGGCCAACGTGTGCACATATCGACACATGTAAGGATAAACTGATGTCCTCTGGCCGACTTGACCTTAAAAGGGCCAATAATATCTATTGGCCATTTTCTGAAACGGCCGAATAGGAATGTCAGCAGCCTGGATAGGCGCAGCATGTCGTGGTCCTCTAGATTTGACCTCCTGACATACCTTGCATGATCGGCAGTAAATACGAATGTCCTTGTTGACAAAAGGCCAAAAGAAAGCCGCAAGGACTCTCGACTTCGTACGGGCAAAACCCATATGTCCAGCACATTGCGAGTCATGAGCATGTTGCAATATTTGCACTCTCATGCTCTTGGGAACAAGAATTTGCGAATGTGCCGACGTAGTCGAATCTTGTACCATACGTACAAGTACGCCGTTTCTCATTGCAATCCAAGATTTTCTATTTGTATCCTGATTCGGATCACCTTTCTTCGCAAGAATGAAGAATTTTTTTAAAGAAGGATCTTCTTCTTGCAATTTTATGAAAGAGTCACGAGTGATTACTAAGTGACTATCTTGGCTATCAACTCATTATCACTATTCAGTGAAGTTTCGGGTGTTTGTAGAGCTTGTGCTCTTGTAACTACTGCATTTGTAGCTTGCATGTTATTATCTTCCCAAGCAGCAATCTGCTGTGGGGTACACTCCCTAACTCCGTGAATACGACCAATAATAAGGTCCGCAATAGGATTAGGTAAAAGACATGCATGCACATCTCCAGTAAAGAAAGGAGTGGCAATGCGAATTACAGCAGTAGGATATTTTTCTAGAGTGCCGCCAAATGTGACACATTTAATAACCCTTCCTGTAGCACAAGATGGATCTACAAGCGATTGTCTAACACCAATAGTGGTGCATCCGGAATCGAAAAGTAGTGAGACCGGAGTATCATTAACAAGACCCTTATGTAGAATTAAAGAACCCCTCCCGTCCATGCGCAACAGCAGCAGGAAGAGCGGGAAGTGGGTGACCACAACTCAAAGTAGTTATGGTACCCGGTTCGAATAAAGTACTGCATTGGGGGCATTTGTTTGCTCTCTCAAAGTCAAAAGCAGAACTAGTGACAGCGTCAAAGTTTTTATTATCAACAACATGATTACAGGCTCCCTCAGTTTCCTGTTGAACAGCATTAGCCTGCTGATATCTCTTTTTTTTGTGTTGAGATCTACCCCGACTATTATTACCTCTGAAGTTATCAGAGTTATTATTATCTCTGCAGTTATTATTGTCTCTATTGTAATAGTTATCCTGGTTCGAATTCCAGTTTCCACGATTACTATCATGTTCACATTGATGCGAACATCTATTTGTTTGGTTCTGAGGTCTTCGGCAGGAATAACCTCTATTACCATATCCTCTTTTGAAATGCTTATAATTATTAGGGTGATAGTAACGAGTACTATCAGGTTGTCTCCAATTCTTCGAAGAAGAATCACCATGAAATTGATTTCCATGATTTTGACAGAAATTACCGCTGCTCTTTCTATCAAAATTTTGTTGGGATCTACGAGCAAAGTTTTGGCCATACGGAGCTGCCGAAGCAACTGGTAAACCTTCTCTCACCTTAGAGTTACCCATGGTTATGTGTGGGTGCGCAGTTACATACTGGCAACAGAAATCTTCCATTTCTTTTATTGTTTTAGGTTTACGTTCATGAAGGAAAGCAAGGAAAGACTCATTGACAGACGACATGACTTTGTCTCTAAGTATTAAGTCCATAAGTCCTTCATAAGTTTTTTCCGTCTTAGATAGTTCAACCCATCGTGAGAAAGTAATGCGTATTCTTGCAATAAACTCGGAGAATTCAACTCCATTTTCAGGTAACATGTTTTTAAATTGTAGACGATAGCCGTCTTCGTTAAGCTGATATTTCTTTAACAAAGCGGCCCTGACAACCTCATAATTGTTCTTGTCAGGTTCATCCACCATATTTAATATACTTAGAGCTTTACCTGTCAGTATCCCTGATAACTGATAAACATATTTTGCTTTGTCTATGTTATGAGCTGTACATGCTTGTTCAAATCTGTCCAGATAGAACATTATGTCATCACTGGAAGGACTAAATGTTGGTAACTTAATCTTAAAAGTATCATTATTAGCCTTACCAGAAGATGAACCCTTGTTTGAATCATTACCATTACTCATGTTCATCAATTTCAATTTTTCCAACTCTAAAGCTAAGACCTTTTCTTCATGTTCCATTTTTGCTTTCTCTTTCCTCTCATCAGACTCTCTCTGTAATCTTCTTTCCTCAGCCTGAGCCTCTATTTGAAGTCTTTCAGCTTCTTTCTCAAGTCTTTTATTCTCAGCCTCTTTTTCAAGTCTTTTATTCTCAGCCTCTTTTTCAAGTCTTTTATTCTCAGCCTCTTTTTGAAATCTTTCAGCTTCTAGCTGAAGTTTTCTTTCCTCAGCTTCTGATTCCCTTGTTTGTTTTTCCATTTCCATTTGGAATCTTTTTTCATCCACCTGCATCTGCAGTTTCTTTTGTTCAGCTTCCATTGCTTTATCATATCGAGCAGTTGCAAATTCTTCTAACTTATCACCAGTCTTCCCAAGCAATTTACCCTGCTCAATAAAGTGCTCAAATGTAGCCATGTTGTCTAACATATGAGTCCAAAACCTGAAATAATTAACTAATTTATTTCAAACCTAAGTGTAACAAGTCTTAATTAAGCACTTGTATATTCACATCACCTTATATTATCCCAGTCTCTGTGGGAAACAAGTCTCCAATCAAAGAACTTGTATATGAAATATCAACACTCAATTCTTGATCATAAGTGCACTTCTCATTCAATAGTGCACGACACTATTCATCATTCATTTATCATCAGTGTAGTAGTAACAGTGCATTAGCATAGCCCATTAACTAATTACTATAACTGTAAACAATGACTATGTAAACACATGCAGAATGTAAACATTGAAAATGTAAACAATGCAAACAATGTAAACAATAACAATGTAAACAATAACAAAGATCAGCAACAATACAAAAACGTTCGCAGAAATCAACTAAAAATAAAGCAGAAATTAATGAAATATCACAAAAAATGTGACGATATCTGCGATAGAATTAAACAAAATACATGACACCACAGTGTATAAACAAAAATGTTGTATGAAACTAAATTATAGACAAGAGTAGGCTAACAAATACAAACAAATCAAAACAAAACTAAAGAATGCGAAATAATAACGAAAACAATATTAAAACATGTCATCACAGCTAACATAAATAGCAACAGAAGTCGCTTAGCAAATTCCAGTATCGGAAATTTGCTCACCCTACAGAAAACGCTCACAATAGACGACCTCTATGACGTGGCATGATCTACGGAGACACCACCCAACCGAGAACCCGCTGAAATATAAACATATAAATATACGAATAACATATAAACATATAACATATAGAATGAGATGATACACAGAAGACTCAGCAGAAGTATAAGGGCACAGTTTACATACAAACAGGCCACTTAACTTATAGGCTTCCAATCGTAGAACAGCAGAAAAAACGGATGTCAATCAACGTCCTAAAGAGCGAAGCTCCAACGATGATGGCACATCTGAACTGCTTCCACTGCTAACACGACGGTACAAGAGCTTCTGAAATACTGTGTGTTGAGTTGTTTCGGCACTTGACCTTCTAATCCAAAAGTAAGTTGATGGAAATCGGTACTTGGCCTTCTTCAGAAAACAACCCGTTTCAACCGGCACTTGACCTTCTCAAAAAAACGACAGCACTGGAACCTTGACAGCAGCAACTTGCTTGACTTGCGTAAAAGATAACAGCAGTCCGAGTTATCCGGCAACATGTAACAACGCCGGGTACTGTCAAATTCTTGTTTCCGTCAAAAAGTTGAAATTTTGACTTTTACCGGGCAACGCCGAGTACTTTGAAAATTTGAAGTGTTGACTTTCTTGAAGAATGTTAATTTCTTGAAGGATGCTGATGAATTCTTGTTGAAAATGAAGTGGGTAAGGGACCCCGTGTTTGCTGGTACCAGATCAACCCAGCTTATGGCCACCAAATGATGCGTGATGCCATATGGTGATGAATGGTATCCGCATGTCTGGTTTTGTGTAGTGTGTAGATGATGTACAGTCAAACAATGTTCATACACAATAACAGGGCAATCCACATAGGACGTCAGTAAACTCACGACATGTAAAGTCAATGATTCTTGTAACAGCCGTTGACGTTTTTCTTCATTATTTATTGTGGACGCCACAGTGACAAAATGGTTACGCGAATATGTAGGCACATCAAACAGTCATTATCACAGCAACATCAATACAGCAATAGACGGTAGACAGCATTACAATGATGAGTCAGATGCATGTTATATTTCATAGTGCTGTAAATGTAGTCAGGTGAAAAACTCCATCCTTTTCTATAACAGCCAGGAGATAACCAGATGTATGAGATCAGTTCACTCTCCTTAATCTGACTTCAGCAAGACAGACACGTCTGCCGAAGTATAAATAATGTCCTCAAAAATATCCTCTAGATAACAAAGGTTTTTCAAACCTAGTTCAGGTAACCAAGTAGCAAGTAATAGTCCTTGGGACCTGCATCAACCGATGCAGCACAATACAGCGACATGTGAGCTGGGAAAACATCTCGTGACGACGACTTTCGAAGACAGGCTATGAATCGAAATCGCTCACGACCAAAAATCGATAGAGTTAAGGAAAATGTTAATTTACCTTGCCTTCAGGAAATACACAGAAATATTATGCCTCCCGACATGTGGGAAACACTAGAGGTATCATCTCGAATAAACGAAATATCCATAAGAGGACTTTCACATTCCTGACAGAACAAAAAATAGCGGAGATCCCCTCTTCAACGAGGCATCTCTTTCGCCATTCAAATCGCTCACTCCACTAGTGGTGGGCGGAAACCGATCGACCAAAAAGCAAGACCAGTCATGCGCAGTCCAGCGCAAAAATGACCACAGCTCAAAACTTAACTGCATTCAATACCAACGCGAGAAGACAAATGCTTACCGAGAAAAGTGACTATAAATTTCAAGCAGTTGTTGCCCTTGCGTTATAAAACAGATATTGTAATAAAACGATGTTGCGAGAATTTATCACGCAACATATCACCACCTCCTCCCGATAAAAAAAAAATGTGGAACATATTTTTTTTTTTAAATATCAAAGAGCATGCGATAAGCGGCTCAAAACGCACGAATTATGCGCTGATAATTAATTAAATTGCCTAACATGAGGCTAAATATAGAGTGTCTGGTGAGGATATACCTCAACAGAAAAATAAATATGTCTCAAAAATATTCACATCGGGGAGGTGTCACCAACACACATCACGTTAGCATGTAAACACAATATACGTATGCAAGTTACCATAATCATCATTAAACAGCATACTCTAATATTGTCTTTAAAAATGGATGTACAAATCTGATAGGAAAATTTAAATAGTACATTCTTTGACATGTAATGACATAAGTACATAGTAAAGTTAAACTACATGACGATCCAGGACATATGCTCTGGCATTCCGAGGGTAAGTACACAATCTAGAACTCGTCATGCTTGATACTAGTAAGGTAAGTCCTCAGCTCATCAATGACATTCTGAGAAAGTACAAGCATTATAATGCTAATTAATAACTAATATGCTTCATAAGGTACAATACATTATTAATAATTGTGGCTGTTTAGTAAACTAACGGCCCTTATATTAACTACTCAGTCCTCCTCTATCATCTTAAAAAACGAACAGAAGAAGATGACAACAAAGCACGATAGTGTGTACATATAAAGTGAGTACAGATGTGCTAATCTATTGTAGTAATATAGGTGTGTTATGACTCTGTAATATATGGAAATATAGGACAGAAGTATTAGTTGGAGTCATGTGGGCATCTAGACAAAATGTCAGCCATCACATTATCCGCACCACGGATAGCTCGTACCGTGAAGTGAAAAGGTTGAAGAGCTATAGCATATCGAGTGGATCTCGAACTCTTCAAATTCTTAGTCTGAATAGCTGTAAGAGCTTTCTGATCAGTCTCTAGAATGAAATGTGCGCCCAGGAGGAATCTTTGTAGCTTTAGAATTGACCAAACCATCGCTAACAACTCACGGTCTAAAACCGAGTAGTTCCTCTCTGCCGCATTTAGTTTTCTAGAAATGTACATAACAGGATGCAGAGTATTTGCATATTCTTGCATCAGTGCTGCTCCAATCCCAGTGGATGAAGCATCACTTCGAAGAACAAAAGTCCTATCAAGAGTAGGTAATCTTAGGATGGGAGGAGAAGAAAATATATTCTTGATTTGGTCTAGTGAAGATTGGCATTCTCCAGACCAACGGACCAGATTAGGCGAACCTTTCTTCAACAATGTTGAGAGAGGTGCCATGATCGAAGATAAATTTGGAATAAATCTCCCATAAAATTGAATTAAACCTAAGAGACTCCTAACTTGTTTCTTCGTTTTAGGAACAGAGATGTTCAGTATTTTGGAAGTATTGTGGTCTTCTGTCTTCAAGAGACCATGACCAACACGATGACCCAGGAAAGAGATTTCACCAAAACCAACAAAAGCTTTAGAAGGTTTTGCTGTCAAATTATTCTCACGTAGAGTGGACAGTAAGTCATATAACCCTAAATAGTGATCTTCCCAGGTATCACTGAAGAGACAGATGTCATCTAAGTATGCGATGACATCCGAACGATGTGACAGAATTCGACGCATCATGCGAACGAAAGTGGCAGGGGCGTTCATGAGACCAAAAGGCATAACATTCCATTGAAATAGACCCCTAGGTGTAGAAAAAGCAGTAAGAGGTTTGGCATGCTCTGCTAAAGGCACTTGCCAATAACCTTTAGACAAGTCAAGTTTAGTGAAGAATCTAGAATTAGAAAGTCTAATCAGTAGATCTTCTAACAAAGGCATCGGTTCAGCATCGAACTTTGTGACCTGATTCAATTTGCGATAATCAACGCAAATTCGTATGTTCTTATCCTTCTTCCGGACAATAACCATGGAAGAAGAATATGGTGAAGTCGATGGTTCAATTATATTTAATTGAATCATTTCATCCAATTCCTTTTCCACTTGCGACTGAAAGTGTATAGGAATAGGATAAGGCCTAACCCTAATTGGATTATTGTCGGTAAGAATTATGTCATGTTCTATGACATCTGTGTGTCCAGGAATGTCAGTGAGAACATCCTGAAATGTTTGTAACATCGACGAGACTTGTCGATGTTCGTCACCAGAAAGATTAGGAGAAACAGAAATGTTTTTCCAAGATTCCGTAGAATGTAATGGAACCACTGGAAGGGGAAGATTGACATCAGAAAAGGTAGATTCCTCATCCTGTATGACAGACAGGGATGAATAATGACCGTGAGGTGCAGGAGCATCATCCGTTGCCTGGAAAATAGGCAGCAAATAGTCCGGACGTTCGTGAAATTCCGAAAGCATGTTTATGTGGAAAGTTTTATGCTTTCCATCAATATCGACCACATAGTCAACATCGGAAATCCGAGAGACTATTGCATACGGACCTTTCCATGCAATAAGAAGTCTATTTTCCCTACTGGGGAGTAGGACGAATGCTTTGTCACCTGGACAAAGTTGTCGTAGACATCTATTCTTGTTAGCAAACTGTCTTGCCTTCTCTTTAGCAATTTCTGATGAAGCAGTTGCTAGCTTACATGCCTCAATGATCTTTTGTCTAAGAGCAATGACATACTCATATGAGGATTGAGTTTCATCGCTAATATCATCGGCAGTGATGAGATCGTGTAATAAAGACATAGGGCCGCGTGGACGCGCGCCAAAGACAAGTTCGAAGGGAGAAAATCCCGTGTGTTCATTAGGGACTTCTCTATAGGCAAAGAGAGCCGCGGGTAAAACCCTGTCCCAATCTTGAGGATGATCTTCAGTTATCTTACCAAGCAAAGTCTTGAGCGTTCTATTCAGACGCTCAACTAACCCATTAGACATAGGATGGTAGATACTACTGAGAGATCGTTCAATATGTAAGGTAGACATTACCTGTGACATAGTGTCCGATATGAGTTGAGTGCCATGGTCTGACAATATTTCTCTGGGGAACCCCAAGCGAGAAAATATCAACCAAAGAGCATCTGCGATATCTGTAGTAGATATGCTCTTAAGAGGGATAGCCTCTGGCCAACGTGTGCACATATCGACACATGTAAGGATAAACTGATGTCCTCTGGCCGACTTGACCTTAAAAGGGCCAATAATATCTATGGCCATTTTCTGAAACGGCCGAATAGGAATGTCAGCAGCCTGGATAGGCGCAGCATGTCGTGGTCCTCTAGATTTGACCTCCTGACATACCTTGCATGATCGGCAGTAAATACGAATGTCCTTGTTGACAAAAGGCCAAAAGAAAGCCGCAAGGACTCTCGACTTCGTACGGGCAAAACCCATATGTCCAGCACATTGCGAGTCATGAGCATGTTGCAATATTTGCACTCTCATGCTCTTGGGAACAAGAATTTGCGAATGTGCCGACGTAGTCGAATCTTGTACCATACGTACAAGTACGCCGTTTCTCATTGCAATCCAAGATTTTCTATTTGTATCCTGATTCGGATCACCTTTCTTCGCAAGAATGAAGAATTTTTTTAAAGAAGAATCTTCTTCTTGCAATTTTATGAAAGAGTCACGAGTGATTACTAAGTGACTATCTTGGCTATCAACTTCATTATCACTATTCAGTGAAGTTTCGGGTGTTTGTAGAGCTTGTGCTCTTGTAACTACTGCATTTGTAGCTTGCATGTTATTATCTTCCCAAGCAGCAATCTGCTGTGGGGTACACTCCCTAACTCCGTGAATACGACCAATAATAAGGTCCGCAATAGGATTAGGTAAAAGACATGCATGCACATCTCCAGTAAAGAAAGGAGTGGCAATGCGAATTACAGCAGTAGGATATTTTTCTAGAGTGCCGCCAAATGTGACACATTTAATAACCCTTCCTGTAGCACAAGATGGATCTACAAGCGATTGTCTAACACCAATAGTGGTGCATCCGGAATCGAAAAGTAGTGAGACCGGAGTATCATTAACAAGACCCTTATGTAGAATTAAAGAACCCCTCCCGTCATGCGCAACAGCAGCAGGAAGAGCGGGAAGTGGGTGACCACAACTCAAAGTAGTTATGGTACCCGGTTCGAATAAAGTA
Source organism: Oreohelix idahoensis (assembly GCA_024509875.1). Lineage (NCBI taxonomy): Eukaryota > Metazoa > Mollusca > Gastropoda > Stylommatophora > Oreohelicidae > Oreohelix > Oreohelix idahoensis. The sequence continues at coordinate 61,706 of JAMPIV010004871.1, read as the reverse complement.
CTGCATTGGGGGCATTTGTTTGCTCTCTCAAAGTCAAAAGCAGAACTAGTGACAGCGTCAAAGTTTTTATTATCAACAACATGATTACAGGCTCCCTCAGTTTCCTGTTGTACAGCATTAGCCTGCTGATATCTCTTTTTTTGTGTGTTGAGATCTACCCCGACTATTATTACCTCTGAAGTTATCAGAGTTATTATTATCTCTGCAGTTATTATTGTCTCTATTGTAATTGTTATCCTGGTTCGAATTCCAGTTTCCACGATTACTATCATGTTCACATTGATGCGAACATCTATTTGTTTGGTTCTGAGGTCTTCGGCAGGAATAACCTCTATTACCATATCCTCTTTTGAAATGCTTATAATTATTAGGGTGATAGTAACGAGTACTATCAGGTTGTCTCCAATTCTTCGAAGAAGAATCACCATGAAATTGATTTCCATGATTTTGACAGAAATTACCGCTGCTCTTTCTATCAAAATTTTGTTGGGATCTACGAGCAAAGTTTTGGCCATACGGAGCTGCCGAAGCAACTGGTAAACCTTCTTTCACCTTAGAGTTACCCATGGTTATGTGTGGGTGCGCAGTTACATACTGGCAACAGAAATCTTCCATTTCTTTTATTGTTTTAGGTTTACGTTCATGAAGGAAAGCAAGGAAAGACTCATTGACAGACGACATGACTTTGTCTCTAAGTATTAAGTCCATAAGTCCTTCATAAGTTTTTTCCGTCTTAGATAGTTCAACCCATCGTGAGAAAGTAATGCGTATTCTTGCAATAAACTCGGAGAATTCAACTCCATTTTCAGGTAACATGTTTTTAAATTGTAGACGATAGCCGTCTTCGTTAAGCTGATATTTCTTTAACAAAGCGGCCCTGACAACCTCATAATTGTTCTTGTCAGGTTCATCCACCATATTTAATATACTTAGAGCTTTACCTGTCAGTATCCCTGATAACTGATAAAACATATTTTGCTTTGTCTATGTTATGAGCTGTACATGCTTGTTCAAATCTGTCCAGATAGAACATTATGTCATCACTGGAAGGACTAAATGTTGGTAACTTAATCTTAAAAGTATCATTATTAGCCTTACCAGAAGATGAACCCTTGTTTGAATCATTACCATTACTCATGTTCATCAATTTCAATTTTTCCAACTCTAAAGCTAAGACCTTTTCTTCATGTTCCATTTTTGCTTTCTCTTTCCTCTCATCAGACTCTCTCTGTAATCTTCTTTCCTCAGCCTGAGCCTCTATTTGAAGTCTTTCAGCTTCTTTCTCAAGTCTTTTATTCTCAGCCTCTTTTTCAAGTCTTTTATTCTCAGCCTCTTTTTCAAGTCTTTTATTTTCAGCCTCTTTTTTGAAATCTTTCAGCTTCTAGCTGAAGTTTTCTTTCCTCAGCTTCTGATTCCCTTTTTTGTTTTTCCATTTCCATTTGGAATCTTTTTTCATCCACCTGCATCTGCAGTTTCTTTTGTTCAGCTTCCATTGCTTTATCATATCGAGCAGTTGCAAATTCTTCTAACTTATCACCAGTCTTCCCAAGCAATTTACCCTGCTCAATAAAGTGCTCAAATGTAGACATGTTGAGTAATATATGAGTCCAAAACCTGAAATAATTAACTAATTTATTTCAAACCTAAGTGTAACAAGTCTTAATTAAGCACTTGTATATTCACATCACCTTATATTATCCCAGTCTCTGTGGGAAACAAGTCTCCAATCAAAGAACTTGTATATGAAATATCAACACTCAATTCTTGATCATAAGTGCACTTCTCATTCAATAGTGCACGACACTATTCATCATTCATTTATCATCAGTGTAGTAGTAACAGTGCATTAGCATAGCCCATTAACTAATTACTATAACTGTAAACAATGACTATGTAAACACATGCAGAATGTAAACATTGAAAATGTAAACAATGCAAACAATGTAAACAATAACAATGTAAACAATAACAAAGATCAGCAACAATACAAAAACGTTCGCAGAAATCAACTAAAAATAAAGCAGAAATTAATGAAATATCACAAAAAAATGTGACGATATCTGCGATAGAATTAAACAAAATACATGACACCACAGTGTATAAACAAAAATGTTGTATGAAACTAAATTATAGACAAGAGTAGGCTAACAAATACAAACAAATCAAAACAAAACTAAAGAATGCGAAATAATAACGAAAACAATATTAAAACATGTCATCACAGCTAACATAAATAGCAACAGAAGTCGCTTAGCAAATTCCAGTATCGGAAATTTGCTCACCCTACAGAAAACGCTCACAATAGACGACCTCTATGACGTGGCATGATCTACGGAGACACCACCCAACCGAGAACCCGCTGAAATATAAACATATAAATATACGAATAACATATAAACATATAACATATAGAATGAGATGATACACAGAAGACTCAGCAGAAGTATAAGGGCACAGTTTACATACAAACAGGCCACTTAACTTATAGGCTTCCAATCGTAGAACAGCAGAAAAAAACGGATGTCAATCAACGTCCTAAAGAGCGAAGCTCCAACGATGATGGCACATCTGAACTGCTTCCACTGCTAACACGACGGTACAAGAGCTTCTGAAATACTGTGTGTTGAGTTGTTTCGGCACTTGACCTTCTAATCCAAAAGTAAGTTGATGGAAATCGGTACTTGGCCTTCTTCAGAAAACAACCCGTTTCAACCGGCACTTGACCTTCTCAAAAACGACAGCACTGGAACCTTGACAGCAGCAACTTGCTTGACTTGCGTAAAAGATAACAGCAGTCCGAGTTATCCGGCAACATGTAACAACGCCGGGTACTGTCAAATTCTTGTTTCCGTCAAAAAGTTGAAATTTTGACTTTTACCGGGCAACGCCGAGTACTTTGAAAATTTGAAGTGTTGACTTTCTTGAAGAATGTTAATTTCTTGAAGGGTGCTGATGAATTCTTGTTGAAAATGAAGTGGGTAAGGGACCCCGTGTTTGCTGGTACCAGAATCAAACCAGCTTATGGCCACCAAATGATGCGTGATGCCATATGGTGATGAATGGTATCCGCATGTCTGGTTTTGTGTAGTGTGTAGATGATGTACAGTCAAACAATGTTCATACACAATAACAGGGCAATCCACATAGGACGTCAGTAAACTCACGACATGTAAAGTCAATGATTCTTGTAACAGCCGTTGACGTTTTTCTTCATTATTTATTGTGGACGCCACAGTGACAAAATGGTTACGCGAATATGTAGGCACATCAAACAGTCATTATCACAGCAACATTCAATACAGCAATGGACGGTATACAGCATTACAATGATGAGTCAGATGCATGTTATATTTCATAGTGCTGTAAATGTAGTCAGGTGAAAAACTCCATCCTTTTCTATAACAGCCAGGAGATAACCAGATGTATGAGATCAGTTCACTCTCCTTAATCTGACTTCAGCAAGACAGACACGTCTGCCGAAGTATAAATAATGTCCTCAAAAATATCCTCTAGATAACAAAGGTTTTTCAAACCTAGTTCAGGTAACCAAGTAGCAAGTAATAGTCCTTGGGACCTGCATCAACCGATGCAGCACAATACAGCGACATGTGAGCTGGGAAAACATCTCGTGACGACGACTTTCGAAGACAGGCTATGAATCGAAATCGCTCACGACCAAAAATCGATAGAGTTAAGGAAAATGTTAATTTACCTTGCCTTCAGGAAATACACAGAAATATTATGCCTCCCGACATGTGGGAAACACTAGAGGTATCATCTCGAATAAACGAAATATCCATAAGAGGACTTTCACATTCCTGACAGAACAAAAAATAGCGGAGATCCCCTCTTCAACGAGGCATCTCTTTCGCCATTCAAATCGCTCACTCCACTAGTGGTGGGCGGAAACCGATCGACCAAAAAGCAAGACCAGTCATGCGCAGTCCAGTGCAAAAATGACCACAGCTCAAAACTTAACTGCATTCAATACCAACGCGAGAAGACAAATGCTTACCGAGAAAAGTGACTATAAATTTCAAGCAGTTGTTGCCCTTGCGTTATAAATCAGATATTGTAATAAAACGATGTTGCGAGAATTTATCACTTTGGAAATTGTTGAGGCATTATGGAGTTCCCCTGAAGATCATTAATTTAATAAAGAAAACATATGAAGACATGACATGCAGAGTTCTTCACGAAGGACAGCTTACAAAACCGTTTGGGATAAGAACAGGAGTGCGACAGGGATGCCTCTTGTCTCCATTTCTTTTCTTGCTGGCAATAGATTGGGTTATGAGATCATCGGCAACACACAACAGAAATGGAATCCAGTGGACTCTGAATAAGCAGTTGGATGATCTGGATTTTGCTGATGACTTGGCTCTTCTGTCCCATAGCCGTAATCAGATGCAGGACAAATTGAAAACACTCGATGAGAGGTCACAGCAATTGGGTCTGAAAATACACAGGGAAAAGACAAAAATAATGCGAATAAATGCAGGTAATGATAACAGGGTTGAACTTGAAGAAACACCAATACAAGATGTAGAACCATACACATATCTTGGCAGTAATATAGACAAAGTTGGAGGGACAGACAGCGATATCAAAATAAGAATACAAAAGGCAAGAGGAGCTTTCATTGCATTGGGAAATATATGGAGATCAAGAGAAATAGGATCCAACACGAAAATAAGAATCTTCAACTCAAATGTGAAGTCAGTCCTATTGTATGGCTCAGAGACATGGAGAACAACAAAGACAACAACCAAAAAGCTACAGACTTTCATAAATGGGTGCTTGCGTAGAATAGAGGGATTAAAATGGTACGACAAGGTTACCAACGTGGAACTGATGACATGAACTAGACAAGTGCCAGTGGAACAAGAAATGAGAAGAAGACGATGGCGATGGATAGGACACACACTGAAAAAACCTGTTGATAGCATTACAAGACAGTCCTTGTTCTGGAACCCCCAGGGCAAGAGAGGCAGAGGAAGACCAAGAAGTACATGGAGAAGAGAGTTGGAAACAGAGGTGAAAATGATGAGGAGAACATGGAAAGAACTTGAGATGATGGCACGTGACAGGAGGACTTGGCATGTGTTTGTTGAAGGCCTATGCTCCTTTGGGAGTGGAGGGTTATGAATGAATGAATCATCACCTGATAATAAGGAAGTTTTCCCGTTCTCTGCTAATGATTTACAATAAGTAGAATTCCAAAATCAATCGAATTCCACAATGGCTGCTGGTTCCCGGTTGAGCATCACTCACTATACGGGTGTATAGCCAAATCTTCAATCGAAGCTTTGTTCATCAACAATAAATGATTCTACAAGGATCAGCATATTCTGTCCTCATAGTTGCTGCATATAAACATATTTAGTGCTGCTAGAGAATATGTCGTCCCGACATATTCATAGGTAAGTTCATGTAAACGTCTGCCCATCTTAAGCATAGGAATGAACGAAGTCAGCAAAAGTACGTTTCTTTACCTGGACATAAGAAATACACTAGCAAGCACAAAAAACGCTCTCCCGGCGTTATAGAATCACAACTGGGGAACTCATGGACTAAACGATCCTGGAAGAAACTATCTTCGTCCCCAGAATAACTTAAAGAGATCACAAACTCTTGGGCATCTCTCCGACATGACTTCCTGCCCTAGGCCTAGACAACCGCAGAACCCTCTCACCTCTCTTCATCCGCCGAAAACACCTGACCCCATTCAGTACAGTACAAGAACAAATAGTTCCACTTAAACATACTAAGATATCAAGATGTAAGACATACTCGTCCTACATAGTCAAGCACTACACATAGATTCGGACCATAGACATTCTGAAGCAAGAACAATCTATTCCTAACCAAACACAGAACAGATTCAAGTAAGTCTAAATTCCTCCGCCGAGTTCTATTTTTAAGAACGCTACAAAGAGCGATAACTCACAGAATGACTACTTATTGCCCAATCTGAGTTTCGTCCCTCAAGACCAAAACATGCATTCAAAGATGAATATATCTTCATCAGACATATAAAACATTTTACATGGTATGCGTAATCCGTGCGCCAAAAAATATGTGCGCAACAGATTACCACACCCCCCGGGAAAAAAAATGAAAATCATTTTTTTTCCCATCTGAGAGCAACATACAATAGGCTCCCAACGCATAAATACTGCGCAGATGAGAAATGTCTGGAATTATTTAAGCCAGATTAATGCAAAATCTCAATCCCTCAGAGAAAGCATTTCTCTTAAGCATAAGTGTTTCCAGGGAGGTGTCACCAACGCATACTACTATAAAATGATACAATGCATATAACAATTTAAGTTTAAGCATTCCAAGTACATGATTGACAAAAAGAAAAATCATCAACGAGTAATGGTGACTATATATCAATGAACATAGTGTCATTACGAATTACAATGTGTATCTATTTTGATATAGAAAAGAAAAATCTGTTGTCGATTTGGAAGTGTTAAGACGTCCAGTACTCAACAGCTAAGTGGAATCATGTGGGCATCTAGACAGAATGTCTGCCATCACATTATCTGATCCACGGATAGCTCGTACCGAAAAATGAAAAGGTTGAAGAGCAATTGCATATCGAGTAGACCTCGAACTCTTCAAATTTTTACTCTGGATAGCTGTAAGAGCTTTCTGATCGGTTTCTACTATAAAATGTGCGCCTAGAAGGAATCTTTGTAATTTGAGAATTGACCATACCATAGCCAACAGTTCACGTCTACAACCGAATAATTCCTTTCTGCAGCATTAAGCTTTCTGGAAATATACATTACAGGATGCAGAGTTCCAGAGTAATCTTGCATTAGTGCCGCTCCAATCCCAGTGGATGAAGCGTCACTACGAAGAACAAATGTCTTATCTTTAGTAGGCAACACTAAAATAGGTGCAGTAGAAAACATAGTTTTAATCTTATCCAAAGAGGATTGACATTCTTGAGTCCAATGGACTATATTAGGAGACCCTTTCTTTAGCAAGGTAGAAAGAGGTGCCATGATTGAGGACAGATTCGGAATTAATCGTCCATAGAATTGTATAAGACCTAAGAGACTTCGCACTTGCTTTTTAGTCTTAGGAATAGAAATGTTAAGTATTTTACTTGTATTATGGTCCTCTGTTTTTAGGAAACCATGGCCGACATGGTGACCTAAAAAAGAAATTTCACTAAAACCAATGCAGGCTTTAGATGGTTTCGCTGTCAGGTTATACTCGCGTAGAGTACATAGCAATTCAACTAACCCTGAATAGTGATCTTCCCAAGTATCGCTGAAAAGACAGATGTCATCTATGTACGAAATGACATCTGACCGACAGGATAGAATTCTACGCATCATGCGTACGAATGTAGCTGGTGCGTTCATAAGGCCGAAAGGCATAAAATTCCATTGAAAAAGGCCTCTAGGTGTAGAAAAAGCAGTAAAAGGTTTGGCGCGTTCAGATAGAGGAACTTGCCAATATCCTTTAGACAAATCTAGTTTAGTGAAAAAATGCGATTTAGAAAGCTTAGTAAGTAGCTCTTCTAGTAAAGGCATAGGTTCAGCATCAAACTTCGTGACTTGATTCAATTTGCGATAGTCAACGCAAAGACGTATGTTATTGTCTTTTTTACGGACAATAACCATCGGCGAAGAATACGCAGAAGTGGATGGTTCAATTATTTTTAAATCTATCATCTCATCCAACTCCTTTTCAACCTGTGCTTGAAAATGTATAGGAATAGGATAAGGTCTGACTCTAATAGGATTATGGTCAGTTAGAATAATGTCATGTTCAATGACATGAGTTTGTCCAGGAATGTCAGTAAGGACATCCTGAAATGTTTGTAACATAGACGAAACTTGTCGCTGTTCTCCTAGAGATAAATCGGGAGAAACAGTAACATTTTTCCATGATTCACTAGAATGAAGTGGAATCATCGGAAGCGGAAGATTAACATCCGAAAAACTTGTTTCCTCATCCTGTATTACAGACAGTGATGAGTAATGACCATGTTGGACAGGTGAATCGTCCGTTGCCTGGAAAATAGGCTGTAAATAATCCGGACGTTCATGGAATTCCGTAAGCATATTGATGTGGAAGGTTTTACGCTTCCCATCAATATCGACAATGTAGTCAACATCGGAAATTTTCGAGATTATATCGTACGGACCTTTCCAAAAAATAAGTAGTCTGTTTTCCCTACAAGGTAGTAAAACAAATGCTTTGTCACCAGGACAAAGTTGTCGTAAGGTTCTTTTCTTATTGGCAAATTGTCTTGCTTTCTCCTTAGCAAACTCAGAAGAAGAAGTTGCCAATTTGCATGCTTCGATAATCTTTTGTCTTAGCGCGATGACATATTCGTAGAAGATTTTGTGTCATCGGTAATATTATCAGCGGTTATGAGATCATGAAGCAAAGACATAGGGCCACGCGGTCGCGCGCCAAAGACAAGTTCAAAGGGAGAAAATCCTGTATGTTCATTGGGAACATCTCTGTAAGCGAAGAGGGCCGCGGGTAAAACCCTATCCCAATCTTGAGGATGATCCTCAGTTATCTTCCCTAGTAAGTTTTTGAGTGTTCTATTAAGGCGTTCTACCATCCCATTCGACATTGGGTGATAGATACTGCTCAAAGATCTCTCTATCTGGAGAGTAGACATTATTTGAGACATGGTATCCGATATTAGTTGGGTGCCATGATCTAATAATATTTCTCCGGGAAATCCCAGACGAGAAAATATAAACCAAAGAGCATCTGCAATGTCAGCAGTAGTAATGCTCTTCAGAGGGATAGCCTCTGGCCAACGTGTGCACATGTCCACACACGTTAAGATAAACTGATGTCCTCTAGCAGATTTGATCTTAAATGGACCAATGATGTCTATCGCCATTTTCTGAAATGGTCTAATAGGAATGTCTGCAGCCTGAATAGGTGCAGCACGGCGTGGACCATTGGATTTGACTTCTTGACATATTTTACAAGATCGACAATAGATCCGTATGTCCTTGTTCACAAAAGGCCAAAAGAAAGCAGCAAGACCTCTTGACTTTGTACGGGAAAAACCCATATGTCCAGCACACTGAGAGTCGTGTGCGTGTTGTAATATTTTAACTCTCAAATTATTGGGTACAAGAATCTGAGAATGACTTGACTTGTCGGAGTCTTGTACCATACGCACAAGTACGCCATTCTTCATTGTAATCCAAGATTTACTCTTTGAATCTTTATTCGGATCACCTTTTGTTGCAAGAGTAAAGAATTTCTTTAGAGTCGGATCTTCTTCTTGCTGTTTTATAAATGAGTCACGCGAAATTACCAAGGGATCATCTTGGTTATGCACTTCATTATCTTCAATAGATGAAGTTTCGGGCATATTGAGAGCTTGAGCTCTAGTGACTACAGCATTAGCAGTTTGAATATTTTGTTTTTCCCAAACGGAAATTTGTTGTGGAGTGCATTCTTTGACTCCGTGAATACGACCGATGATAAGATCAGCGATCGGATTCGGCAGAAGACGTGCGTGTACATCTCCTGTAAAGAAAGGAGTAGCGATCCTAATGATAGCAGTAGAGTATTTCTCTATGGTGCCGCCAAATGTTACACGTTTGACTACTTTGCCTGTAGCACGAGAAGGATCTATGAGTGACTGCCTAACACCAATTGTGGTGCATCCAGAATCAAAAAGCAATGAAACTGGATTGTCATTTACTAAACCTTTGTGTAAGACAAGAGAACCTCTTCCATCATGCGCGATTGACGCGGGAAGAGCGGGAAGAGGATGGCCACAAATTAAAGTGGACACCGTAGTTGGTTCGAATAATGTTTTGCATTGGGGGCACTGAGATGCTCTCCCAAAATCGAAAGCGGCACATGCCATATTGTTAGAGTCATCATTATCTTTATTTTGTTTATAGGCATCATGGGACTCTTGCTGTGCAGAGTTTGCATGATAATGAGATTTTTGTTTTTTATGTTGGGGTCTACCTCTGTTATTATTACCCCTGTAATTATCATTGTTTCCTCTATTGTAACCCCTATTTGGGTTTGAGTCATAATTCCCCTGGTTACTATTATCATATTCATTATAATGAGTATCTCTGTAATTATGATCTTGTTGTCTCCATGATGGAAAACTAGGATAGTTTCTATAATGACTTCCTTTGCGGAAGTTCCTATAATTATGACCACCCCTGAATCGAGGGCTGTCGGCTCGTCTCCAGATATTCGAAGAAGAACCCTGAAATGATTGGTTACCTTGGTTCTGATAACTGTTATGGTTACCCTTTTTATTAAACCTGTTTTGAGGTCCTTGGAATTTGCGTGAGTAATTAGGGTTGTATGGTGTTGCTGATGCATCTGGCATACCTTCCTTAACCTTAGTAATGCTAATAGCTACATCTGGGTGTGCAGTGACGTATTGGGTACAATATTCTTCCATTTCTTTTAGTGTTTTAGGTTTCCGCTCATGTAGGAATTCAAGAAATAGTTTACTAATGCTTGACATAATCTTGTCCCTGAGCAATAAATCCATAAGTGCTTTATAAGTCTTTTCTGTTTTGGACAGTTCAATCCAACGATTAAATGTAAGACGTGTCCTTGCAATGAATTCTGAGAATTCTACCCCTGATTCAGGTACCATTCTTTTAAACAAAATACGGTAACCTTCCTCAGATAACTGGTATTTCTTTATCAAGGCTGCCCTAATAACCTCATAATTATCCTTGTCAGTTTCTTCAACCAAACTTAAACTCGTCAGAGAATCACCTTTTAAATTCTCAGACAACTGATTAGCATATTGTGATTTCTCCACATTATGAGCTCGACAAGCACGTTCAAATCTATCAAGCCAGAATGTTATATCATCACTGGCAGAATTGAACGCTGGTAACTTGACCTTGTAAGTAAAGGGTTTACCACTAGATGACTGATTGAGATTACTCATGTTTGCCAATTTCAACTTTTCTAACTCAAATGCTAAAAGTTCTTTTTGATGTTCATGTTCTCTTATTGCTCTTTTCTCCTCAGCTTCAGCTTCTTTGTCTAATCTCTTTTGTTCAGCTTCTTTGTCTATTCTCTTTTGTTCAGCTTCTCTGTCTAATCTTCTCTGCTCAGCATCAGCTTCTTTGTCTAATCTCTTTTGTTCAGCTTCTCTGTCTAATCTCTTTTGTTCAGCTTCTCTGTCTAATCTCTTTTGTTCAGCTTCTTTGTCTAATCTCTTTTGTGCAGCTTCTTTATTTTGTTTTTCCAATTCCATTTGGAATCTCTTTACCTCAACCTGCATCTGCAGTTTCTTTTGTTCAAATTCTATTTCCATTTTTCTATCCTCACTTTTTTGTTTCATTTCCTCAGCTTTAAGTGCTTTATCATATTGACTGGTAGCATACTCCTCCAACTTATCTCCAGTCTTACCTAGAGATTTCCCTAACTCAATAAAGTGTTCCAATGTAGACATGATGTCTAATACTGATAGCAATCAGTTGACACAAAAATGTAATCTATATTTCAAAGTAATGTAAACACAAGCTCTTAATAATTTGATCAATCAGCTCCTTATCCCAAACTATGTGGGGAAACAAGCCTTTAGTAAGGTCTTGTATAATCAACTGTGTACCAACCAATTACTAAAAATCATCAGTTGACTTTTTCTTATAAATTCATATGATCAAATATATTTTAAATAGTGTATGTCGATCAAGAACACAACAAAACAATTATACAAGAGAACAGGAAACATTTGCAGAAATCAAATAGGAAAAATCAAAGAAAAATGATCACAGAATCTGTGATGATATCTGCAATAGAATGAACAAGACAAATAACGCCACAGTGTATGAACATAAATTATGTATAAAACTGAAAGATACGAAAGGATAGACCTACAAATACAAACAAATCAAACAAACTAAGGAACACCAAATTATTAACAAAAACAACGAAGAAAAGAACACCTCATCACAACTAACCAAAAATAGCACCAGATGTTGCCAGCAAATTTCCAATCAAGAAAATTGCTCCCTATAGAACGCTAATATAAGCCCTATGTTACTTGGGAAATCTTATATTAGACACACGAATAATATGCAAACATTAAACATAAATACATATATACAAATAACATGTAAACATCAATAGCGTAAATGCATACAATAATTAATTAAATGTGTTGTGGTTGGAATGTGTTGTAAAGTATGCTCAGTATAAATGGTGCAGCTTTTTAATTCAACTAACTGCCATTTTTAATCAATTTCAATCTTTGATTTATTTCATTACACTGTTCTTAAATATTAAAGTTCAACACAATAGCAGAACATAAGAAGGTCCATCGATGAAAATAGGCTTCTAAGTTCAATACTTCTGCTAACACAGTTAACTTGCTTGCCAATGTTCTGTGTAATGCTGTGATGTTCACTTGTAAACAACTTGCCGTGCTACGCTGTCTGTTATATGAAATAATGCTTGTACCAAGCAAAATGTCAACAGCGGTGACCTAGATACAGTTCCACTTGTCATAACAGGTCAAGCTGACATCGACTGGATAGTTTTCCTATTGGTGTTGATGTGTGTCACATTCGGCCAAAATAAATGTTCTTGAAACACTAGGTGACTTCCACTTTGTAGACTGCGAAGACTGGACCCAGGAAACTGGCCTACCACGTTGATAACTCTCGTTTTTCTTCTTGAGGGTAACTGTGTATACCAGGCATGCTGTAAAGTACTGCTTTCATTCTCCTCACGTAAACCAGTGGTGAATATGATGGAGGCTCCAGGGGGAGCAAAGGTCAACTCAACCGACGCAGGGTTATGCCAATATGGAGTGTGAGTGTGAAGTGTGAGTTAGGCGAATGGTGGACTGTTCGTGTGTTGACCCGTATAAGGCACTCATTCACTCATTACGTTATGTCACCAATGCAGACCACTGTAGTCGTTTCAATAGTTTAATTGGACGCACACACTTGACAGATTGGGTACAGATACAGGAACATGAGTCGACATAGACAGCATAATATTGATCAATGGACTACCGTCCCAAATTAGCATTCATGAAGAATAATCTTGCAATGGAACATCTGTAAACACCAAGATTTCCATAGTTTATAAATACAGTCAGTAGACCGTACTGACCGAGCATGTCAATTAAGCAATACTGTTCAAACTTGACTCCTAAACAGGATCTCTTACTAGCGAAGATTCCTTTAGGTACATTACAGCAAATCTCTGCGAAGATAATGTTAATTTCTTTATAATAGTGATCTCTCAATCATCACCTGATAATAAGGAAGTTTTCCCGTTCTCTGCTAATGATTTACAATAAGTAGAATTCCAAAATCAATCGAATTCCACAATGGCTGCTGGTTCCCGGTTGAGCATCACTCACTATACGGGTTCCCGGCGTTATAGAATCACAACTGGGGAACTCATGGACTAAACGATCCTGGAAGAAACTATCTTCGTCCCCAGAATAACTTAAAGAGATCACAAACTCTTGGGCATCTCTCCGACATGACTTCCTGCCCTAGGCCTAGACAACCGAAGAACCCTCTCACCTCTCTTCATCCGCCGAAAACACCTGACCCCATTCAGTACAGTACAAGAACAAATAGTTCCACTTAAACATACTAAGATATCAAGATGTAAGACATACTCGTCCTACATAGACAAGCACTACACATAGATTCGGACCATAGACATTCTGAAGCAAGAACAATCTATTCCTAACCAAACACAGAACAGATTCAAGTAAGTCTAAATTCCTCCGCCGAGTTCTATTTTTAAGAACGCTACAAAGAGCGATAACTCACAGAATGACTACTTATTGCCCAATCTGAGTTTCGTCCCTCAAGACCAAAACATGCATTCAAAGATGAATATATCTTCATCAGACAATTAAAACATTTTATACGGTATGCGTAATCCGTGCGCCAAAAAATATGTGCGCAACAGTCGTCTCTATGCATCTTAGCAAAAACTTCATAAGAAGTACCTCTAAGCCCCTGGGATAACTTAAGACTCCACCTCTCTCTCTCTCCAACCCATACGTAGTAAATAATAGTTCGAATCTACTGAGGTACCCCTCGATGTCATCGTCTTTCTCAACAAAATGGCCTAAATGAAACCCCATAGCTGAGGTTGAGGCTCCCTGACTAGGCGTGGCATCTGAGGGAAAGGGGCTGGCACCATTTTCAGGAGCATGGCCTTGTAATTCCAGCTCCCTTAGTCGTAATTCGTGCTCCCTTTGCAATCTTCTATCTTCTGCTTCCCTTTCGGCAGTCAATCTCTTTTCTTCTGCCTCCCTTTCGGCAGTCAATCTCTTATCTTCTGCCTCCCTTTCTGCAGTCAATCTCTTATCTTCTGCCTCCCTTTATGCCTTTTTTTCTTCTAATTGTATATTAATTAATTAATCACCACTGGCTGTGAAGATTCATCAACTTTTACTTTCCACTTTTTATTTTAGGGACACTGTTAAATTTATTCACTTATGCCCCCAATAGTTTAATTCCCGGACCAGGAGACCCTAATATCTTTGATAAACCTAATCCCCGGACGAGCCCCCAATATTTGTAGTGGTTTTTGATGTTATTGTATGGTTGTTATGTTACCTAGTGTACTGGATGAGGTCAGCTGTGAAGGCTCCTGAGATAAAAGTTTATGTGAGTTACAGAAGGCCTTTCTGCTACCACTTACGACCTCAAACAGACCTATTCTACTATTATGAATGTTAGCTACGTTAAAAGTCCAGGGTACTGAAATGTAATGTGTAGTAAATAAAATACACAGACACACACATGTAAATAATAAGTCTAATAATAATAATAAACTCTATGATAAACTGAACTAACACTGGCTTTTAGAATTTAAGTTTGAAAATTTTTTTAATTTATTAGTCCTGAACCAATTGTTTCTTTTGGTCAGAACATATGAAACAATATGTATTTATCAATAAAGTGCATATATATATATATTGCATAATCAAATGCAATTTTTGTACATAGGTATATTATTACATTGGTTAATATTAATAATATCTACAATGTCTTGGGAAAAACTAGCACTGGATGTTTAGTTGGGGTGGCGTCATCATGCCCAATCTATGATTATAAAGTTCCTTGTACTTGACATATGGACTGATATTAATGTTTATATAACAAGATTGTATTTCTTTATTGATGGTGGACACAGTTGATGAATCTACAGCAGGCCAGGTTTGCACTTAACTAGCCTGTGACGATGTAGTACAGAATTCTTGTGGCCCACTCCTCTCAGTAGCTGGAGTAAAATGTTAGGCTGCACAGGCATCCGCTCTTGTACTTCTACAAAAGCATCTGGCACAAGCGTAGTGCCAGACGAGAAACTCTGAAACCAAAATTTGTGCCATGTGTCAACACTCTGTTTACTGCGCCACTCTTACACACAACACAGCAAAACAACATTACACAGATTGGGTCAGATCTCTCTGACCAACTTAGCACATCTCACCCAGTTGTTATCAAATAGTACCAGTTTCCCAAGACTGCAGTGCATCCGAAATATGTTCAATAGTTTCCTCTTCCATCCAATAATGTGGGTGATATGTTCCCACTGATCTCAAATGTAGATCTCTCTTCCATAGTCTTAGATATGTTTTCATATATTATTAGTTTGTCTCTAGGCCCTGGACTGCTGCTGGGGACCTAGAGTAAGCACTCACTTGTCGTAATCATTTTTCATGATATGGCAGTATCAATCACTCAAAATATTAAAATAAACAAGATAAATGCTTTTTCCCTTACCACAAATCAGAATTGAGAACACAGTTACGTAGTACTAGCAAAACTCAGCTGAGCTGCTGGCTAGATTAGGGCGTCCCACTGATTTTTATTTAATAATTCCTGGAAATCACCTCTAGCAGTAACGAACTGTGTCAATGGACAGTCTTCTATAAAATGGCACAAGCGAGCGTCTGTCTTTCAGTACTATAAAAGCTTCTGTCCAATCAACGGACTTCCCCTCTAACTTTTCAAATATTCAAAATATAAATGTCCAATTTCAGTCCAGTCTCAGTCTAGTGTGTAGTATTTGTCTGTCGGTCTGTCCGTCTCAACTTGGTTTTTTTCCCAAAATTACACTTGTTTTTTGGACTAACTACAAGAAAAAACTACACAAACCTGCCCCACTTACTTATACGATTTCTATGCTAAGTTATTTTTAGCTACTATCCTCCTACTTTGCCCCTAGTTCATCTGCAGTTTATTTTTTGTATTTTTAGGCTCAAGGACGCCAAAATGTAACTTTAGTGAAAATATGCACAAAAAACTGTTCGCTAGTCTGTATTAAACAATACGGTCTTTCGTCAATATCTTCCGTGTTATCTGTCCGTCTGTGTAATTAAAAGTATATTATTTCTCTGCTCAAGATGGGCTATCAAACTAGCTAGGTTTTATTTTCATAAACTTATTATTAAGAAAAAACCTACTTTTCTCAAGGTTAGTTTTGAAATTTGTTTTTGAACCTTCGGGTATGGCATTTGCCGCTATATTCAAATTAAAACGACCAATTACGGTAAAACGTCTAAGATACGTCTGTTTCGAATAAGAGCTAAGGTCTTTTTTTTCCATTTCCTTACATTGTGTCAACTAGTGGCATAATTTTTTCCTTTAAACTACAAATTGCGTCTTTTAGCATTTTAGATTCAAACACGTGTTCAGACCGTCATAATTTTTTTCTTTTATCTCCGTTTCTACCCCGTCCAAAAGGATATGTCGTTTGTCTGCATGTTCCAACTAGTTAGTTTCAATCGCGATAGAAAGCGCTGGCGTAGGTGAAGAAGCCTCGGCATATCTTGCCTATATTTTTATCCCTACGTGTTATTTTACCCGTTATCTTTATAATTGGAGATATTTTAACGTTGTATCACTGTATTTTCACCACAGTAACGTGATACACATCAGTTATTACCATACATCTCATGGAGTACATTCTTGTGCATACAAGATGATAAGAAAGATTTATTTCTGACACACTGGACTTGCTAACTCTATCATGTTTTACTGGCCAATTTAAGCAAGAATGCAATTCTAGCAGCTTGCAAATGCACGCACAGCTGAATTTTAATGCAAGATAGCATTGGTTTCTTGCAAAGTTAATCTTCTAAAGAAAGCCTAATCAATCAATCAGTTAATCAATTAATCAATCAATTAATCAATCAGATAATCAATGAATCAATTCCCTTTAGCTCCCCATAAAGCATAGCTTCACAACATGCCCCTGCCAAGTCGCCATGTGAGCGCTATCAGCTCAACGTCTTTCTATGACCTCCTTATCATTTTGATCAGTCCTTATCTCTCTTCTCCATGTGTTCTTGGGCCTGCCTCTAACGCTCTTGATCTGGGGATTCCAGAAAAGGCACTTTCTGGTAAGGCTATTAAAAGATTGTCTCAACCTGTATCACATTCCAGCATCGTTTCCTCATCTCTTATTCCACCGAAACTTGTAATCAATTCCATTTTTGTGACCTTGTATCAATTCAATCCTTCCATTTTAAAACAAGCAGTCAATACTTAACCTCAGCTAAAATATACCGTACAATCTGCTTGATGCGAGTTCTCTTCTTTTCAAAATGAATCGATATTAGATATTGACTGGCCTTCTTACTTGGCTTTGAGCATCTCATGGATACCATAACAACTTTCGGCTGCGGGTCCTTCACTCGGAGCCAGATACTTTGCCCATTCACATTTCTCCTGAGGTAATTAGACCTCACTTAAAGTTCTGTATGTTCGTCCTGTTCTGTAGCTAATAGGATAAATTATTAGGAGTAGTTCATATAAGGATGACCTCCGTAGCGAATACTTTTAAGAGGCACAGAGCTAGGAGATGTTCTCGTGCGTGATAGTAAGATTAGCGTATTGTAAGGTTCATACAAACCAAAATATCTCTAGATTAAGGCAATTAATATTCAGCTTGATGTCTTAGAAAAAAGCAGAACAGGAGTCAAATTTTGCAAAGATAAATGACACATCATGAATATTCCAAGAAGAACCCACAATGGCTCCTTTGCAGACGACTTAGCCCAGTGGATGCTAAAGGAATATATCACTACGGCAAGCATTCGGAAGCAGCAAGCCCTAACATTATTGAAGGAGTGGGCCAAGGCATAGTTAGTAAAGATAAATGAAGGGAAAACATCATACACAGTGGTTTCTCTCTCAAACAAACCACAGAGCTTCAAATTGGTGCTAAATGGGAAAAATCTACATCTGAATGAAAACCCAAAATACCTAGGCATTACCTTTGATCGTCGCTTGACTTGGAAAACCCAGATTGAAAGAAACAGGAATAGAGCAAGGCAGAGAATGGCAATCATGAAAACACTTGCTGGCACGGATTGGGGAGCAGACGAGAGAGTACTAAAGAAGATATATACTGGGCGAGTGAGACCAGTCTTAGAATATAACATTGCAGCATGGTCAACGGCAGCTAATTCGAACTTTGACAAAATAAACAGAACCAAAAACCAACCATTGAGAATCACAACAGAGGGCATGAAGTCAACGCCCATTGAAGAGTTGGGAAAGATTACTCACCTTCAGTCTATGGATGATAGAAGGGATAGCAGAGCCCAGCAACAAGCCGAGAAATTCGGGAGACTGATAAACCACACAATGCACCAGAGAATAAATGGACTTGGAAGGGGAAGACTGAAGCGAAGCAACTTTGTAGAGACAGTCAAAACAAAGATGAGAGCAAACCCCGTAAATGCAATATCAACAGCTACGCCAATATGTATTGCACTCAAGCTACCAATTTGGAAACAACTGTGCTTCACTGAAATGATAGAAACCGTTCCTGGTATTGAGAGAAAGAACAGCCAAAGTGAAACAGAAAAGAGACTCCTAACCACAACATATATAGAGAATTATTACCCAAGCAACACCTGGATCCATGCACACACAGATGGATCAGCAACTAATGCAACGGAAGATGGGGGTGAAGAAGTCTTTCTGAGCTTAAGCAATGGTACACAAAAAAAGATTGAAGTCGCAACAGGGAAATTTTCAAGTAACTTCAGAGCAGAGGTAGAGGCATTAAAAACTGCAGCAGAGATGCTAATGACAGAAGAAAGCTCAGCGAGACCAGTAGCTATCTTCTCAGATGCGCTGTCAGTAATTAGAAGTCTGGAAAGTCAAAGTAATGCTGAACTGGATGACCTAAGATTAACACTTCACAGACAATATCAGCAATACAAAAGAGTCGTGATACAGTGGATCCCTTCTCACTGCAACATCCCTGGAAATAAAAAGGCTGACAGATTGGCAAAGGAAGGAGGAAAGCTTCATCAACTTGTCACAAATATAACCTATGAGGAGTCCAAGAGTTTTATCAAGCGTAGATACAGGCACAAGTGAGAAGCATAAAAAAAAAGATTCATATTACCAGCTCAGCAGAAGTGAACAAGTGGTAATCTTCAGACTTCGCACAGGTCATAACAGATTGAGATACCATCTATTCAACAAATTAAAGATAGGAACTTCTGATGAGTGTGACTGTGGCTCAGATAAAATGACTGCCGAACATCTGCTTCAAAGGTGCCCAGCATATGAGGAACAGATAAAACGCATATGGCCATCACCAGTACCATCCCTGGAGAAAATCTACGGAGATATCAACAGCCTCAGGTTGACCAAGGCTTTCTTTGAACTTATTCAAGTTGACGTCTGAGGGTGAACGAAGAAGAAGAATAAAATTCTGCAAAGAAAAGCGAGTTGAGGACACATTAGAAAAATGACTGTCGTAAGAAAAATGTAAACATAAAGAAACGAATGAGCGAACTATAACTTGTCACACAGCCCAATACCCAACCCTGCTTGGGTACTTTCGCGAATTACATAGTGGGATACAATGCTACTCCTATTTGCTACGCAGAAACACGCGCAGATGTCTAGAAACATTTTATCCAGCCCTTACTATAATAGCGCCATATCATTTACAATAAATAAATAAATAAATAAATAAGAGTGCTGCTATAAAACTGGTCACGTGTTTCATGTGGACCGTTAAATTTGTAAAACTGATTCCACAACGATTTTATTTTTTTAATTAATTTATTAATTTACAAAAAAACTGTACTTCGCTTTTAAATCTCATGTAAGTGCCTGTATTGAATATGTTTCAACTATTATTCACAGAACGTAATATTAATAGTGGATGTTTACTATTCTAAATGATTTCATCAGAGTTTGCAATATGAAACATGTTCCTTTGTATTTTTTTAAAATGTCTTTAGGTTTTCTGTTCTCCTTGATGCTATTTTAATACTGTTCAAGTTATGTTCATCGTTTACTGAATTTTAAAAAAAAAGTTTATGGCTGCATCCTTATTAAACACAGATTAGTGGTGCGTATTTTCGTTCTAACCTGTCGTTGGAATGAAGGTGTGGGTCTGGTTTCACTATCACCAAAACAGTAAATTATTTAATTTCCAATATTTCTGAGTACCCTATGAAATAGATAAAAACTACTAAGACATATTGTATTGTTCCAGAATGTGACCCAGGTACATACGGCAAGGACTGCAGTTTTAACTGTAGTCAGTTCTGTACCCGGAAAAACGACACCAATGTAACATCATGTCGCCACGTTAACGGACACTGTGATCTTGGATGTTTGAGTGGATATGATCCGCCCCTGTGTGTTAAAGGTGAGTTCTATGTTTTATTGTTGAGATGTAGTTTGTCATAAACATTTTGTTGTTGTTGTTTCAGTCTGTTTTTTGTATTCGTTATCTTCTTGTTGTTCGTCATTGCTAATAGTAATATAATCATCACCATTATTATATTCGTGTCATTAATCATCATCATTACCCGTTAGCTACCTGAGGAAGCATAGACCTTCACCAAAATTATGCTACGTTCTCCAGTACTGTCACATCCTCTCAAGATCTTTGTTTGTCTTTTTTATCCCTTAATTTACGACACCTCTTGACTTCACCATGTGTTTTTGGTCACATCTTCCTTTCTTACACAGGGGATGCAGAAAAAGGAGTGTCTTGTAAAGCTATCAAAATGTTTCTCAGTTGATGTCCTATTTTTCTACAGCGTCATCTTTTCATCTCCTGGTACCTGTCTGGTTCTTGTCATCAGGTCCACACTGGTTATCTTGTCATCTGTTCCACACTGGTTATCTTGTCATTGTCGTGTGGTGAGTATTGGGGCAACTACGACAGTAGTTTTCGCCAGGAATAGCCAATGAGATATTAGGTAGAAGATGTCTAGAAATTGGCTCGTTAAGAAAGAACAAAGACCTATTCGAGATAGGGACAAGAAAACGGGAATGCGAATGCTTTCCACTAGACAGTGTTTTCTAGTTAATTATGGAAAGCGTTCTGTTTCCCCACGACCTTAACTTCTGTCCTTAGATCCCGTTACAGAAAAAGCCCCCAACGTCATCTGAGTGTAGAAAGTTTCCTATATGTAAATATTTCACACCGACAACACGAGTGATACATTAACAAACTAGATAATGATCAAACGATTATCGGGTTTATTAATTAAATATCTATACACATATAGGGTTGGTAGGGATTAGAACGTGAGGATGGTAAAAGATGATTCACACAAAACACACAGATGAGATATTAATATTGTAGTTAATTAAGTAGTAGTTAATTAAGAATGAGCTTGTGTAAAGCGAAATAATGATGATGTGATATGATACTTACTTACTTACTTAGTCGTTCCCCTTCTACCATGAGGTGTAGAGGTTTGGGAGAGAGAGCGCCAGAATATCCTATCGGCTGTCGTCCTCCTGGCCTGGTTCCATTCTAGTCCTCGGTCCTTCAAAGATTGTCTAATATTGTCCTCTCAGCGGACTCTGGGTCGTCCTGTGGACCTGGATCCCTGGCTCTTTGTTTGCCATGCTTGTCGTGGACGCTGATCTTCTCCCATTCTGCAGACATGGTCAAACCATCTTAGTTGGGACTGTTCTACTTGGGCCTGCAGGGGGTGGGATTTTAGGCCTTGACGTATCGTATGGTTGCGGACCATGTCTCTTCTTCTTACTTCAACCACCTTCCTCAGATACCTCATTTCTGAGGTTTGGATTTGGCTTTTGTGGGTTGTAGTCATTTCCTATGACTTGCATCCGTATGTCAAGACTGGGACATAGGTGGAGCGGTATACAGCCATCTTCGTTTTCTTACCATCCTCTCTCTTGCTGAGGAATCCTCGATTCATGGCCTGAAAAGTCTCCTAGCTGCTGCTTTTCGACTGGCCAACTCTTCTTTGATCCCTCCCTTTCGGTCTGTAATAGCTCCAATGTATTTAAAGTGGTCGACCTGCTCCAGGACCTGTTCTCCCTGCTTAATCTGATGTTTTCTTTCTTCTCGTGATATCACCATGGATTTTGTTTTAGAGCTGCTTATGACCATCCCTCTCTTCTCCAGCTCGTCGTTCCAGACTTGCAGGTTGGATTGGAGATGTGCCTCTGATTTAGCAATCAGGGCAACATCATCAGCAAATGCCAGCTCTGAAATACATACCTGTCTCATATTCCAGTTTGTCGTGAAATGTCTGATTCACACTACGGCATTCTACTTAATTCTGACGAAACTGCGCGACATACTTTGTAGGAACTGCTTGATACAATGACCAATCGGAAGGTACCGTTCTGCTGTGATTATTAAAACATTGAACAGACAAATTGGCTTGGACTGAATCCGTGCAAACGAATGGAGAAGGCTATTTAAATACGAACGTCAGAAAGCAGTACCACCTGGAAGAAGTCATCAACACGATATTGGACATATTGCTCAACATGTCTGTACAGAGACCTTTACGAAAAGTACTAAAGGGCGGAATAAATCTCTGTTCGAATGCATCGAAGCCTCAGGTTAGTCCATAATTTTGCTCGTTTGAGAACGCACAGAATAAAATGCATTTAGGAAGGTAAAAGATTATTAGCTACGAAGATGTAGAAAACTTCAGAGCGTATTTTAAACTTTAGATGAAGGACATAGCTCCAGGAATAACGTAGATAAATGAAATCCAAGTTTTCGTGATTTGCACACATAGGCAAATTTTACTAACATTTTGGGACGAAATATTAGCGAGCAGGGAAAACTCCCTCGGAAGGCCCGTTGATGACGCCCAATTTATATTATGATTGAGTAATTGGCCGCCAACTGACGCGTGCACCATGGGTTGAGTGATGGTGCCCGTGGTCTGGTTTTTTTTTGTGAAGTGTGCAGATGTGTTCAGTCAAACTATAATCATACAAAAACAGGGCAATCCACATTAGGACGTCAGTAAACTCACGACGTATAAAGTCAATGATTCTTGTAACAGCCGATGACGTTTTTCTTCATTATTTATTGTGGACGCCACAGTGACAAAATGGTTACGCGAATATGTAGGCACATCAAACAGTCATTATCACAGCAACATATTCAATACAGCAATGGACGGTAGACAGCATTACAATGATGAGTCAGATGCATGTTATATTTCATAGTGCTGTAAATGTAGTCAGGTGAAAAACTCCATCCTTTTCTATAACAGCCAGGAGATAACCAGATGTATGAGATCAGTTCACTCTCCTTAATCTGACTTCAGCAAGACAGGCACGTCTGCTGAAGTATAAATAATGTCCTCAAAAATATCCTCTAGATAAAAAAGGTTTCCAAACCTAGTTCATGTAACAAAGTAGCAAGTAATGGTCCTTGGGACATGCATCAACCGATGCGGTACAATACAGCAACATGTGAGCTGGGAAAACATCTCGTGACGACGACTTTCAAAGACAGGCTATGAATCAAACGTCGCTCACGACCAAAAATCGATAGAGTTAATGAAAAGTTAATTTACCTTGCCTTCAGGAAATACACAGAAATATTACGCCTCCCGGCATGTGGAAATACACTAGAGGTATTATCTCGAATAAACGAAATATCCATTAAGAGGACTTCACATTCCTGACAGAACAAAAAATAGCGGAGATCCTCTCTCAGCGAGGCATCTTCCTAGCTATTCAAATCGCTCACTGACTGGTGGGCGGAAATCGATCGACAAAGAAGCAAGACCAGTCATGCGCAGTCCAGCGCAAATTGACCACAGCTCAGAACTTAAGACGCAAGGACCTTTACTACGAACCAGCGTAAGAATGATTACCTTAAAAGGATAACCCAACAGGTTGCCAACCGTTTTCTGAGAAAACGGCCTAGCCAGTCCATACATGGACATGATTCAAGAACGCATAGCAAACTTAACTGCATTCAATACCAACGCGAGGAGACAACTGCTTACCGAGAAAAGTGACTATAAATTTCAAGCCGTTGTTGCCCTTGCGTTACAAAATATATATTGTTAACAAAACGATGTTGCGAGAATTTTTCACGCAACATATCACCACCTCCTCCCGATAAAAAAAAAAATGTGGAACATATTTTTTTTTTTTTTAAATATCCAAGAGCATGCGATAAGCGGCTCAAAACGCACGAATTATGCGCGGATAATTAATTAAATTGCCTAACATGAGGCTAAATATAGAGTGTCTGGTGAGGATATACCTCAACAGAAAAATAAATATGTCTCAAAAAATATTCATATCGGGGAGGTGTCACCAACACACATCACGTTAGCATGTAAACACAATATACGTATGCAAGTTACCATAATCATCATTAAATAGAATACTCTAATATTGTCTTTAAAAAATATGGATGTACAAATCTGACAGAAAAATTTAATTAGTACATTATTTGACATGTAATGACATAAGTGCATAGTAAAGTTAAAGTATATGACGATCCAGGACATATCCTCTGGCATTCCGAGGGTAAGTACACAATCTAGAACTCGTCATGCTTGATAATAGTAAGGTAAGTCCTCAGCTCATCAATGACATTCTGAGAAAGTACAAGCAATATAATGCTAATTAATAACTAATATGCTTCATAAGGTACAATACATTATTAATAATTGTGGCTGTTTAGTAAACTAACGGCCCTTATATTACCTACTCAGTCCTCCTCTATCATCTTAAAAAACGAACAGAAGAAGATGATAACAAAGCACGATAGTGTGTACATATAAAGTGAGTACAGATGTGCTAATCTATTGTAGTAATATAGGTGTGTTATGACTCTGTAATATATGAAAATATAGGACAGAAGTATTAGTTGGAGTCATGTGGGCATCTAGACAAAATGTCAGCCATCACATTATCCGCACCACGGATAGCTCGTACCGTGAAGTGAAAAGGTTGAAGAGCTATAGCATATCGAGTGGATCTCGAACTCTTCAAATTCTTAGTCTGAATAGCTGTAAGAGCTTTCTGATCAGTCTCTAGAATGAAATGTGCGCCCAGGAGGAATCTTTGTAGTTTGAGAATTGACCAAACCATCGCTAACAACTCACGGTCTAAAACCGAGTAGTTCCTCTCTGCCGCATTTAGTTTTCTAGAAATGTACATAACAGGATGCAGAGTATTTGCATATTCTTGCATCAGTGCTGCTCCAATCCCAGTGGATGAAGCATCACTCCGAAGAACAAAAGTCCTATCAAGAGTTGGTAATCTTAAGATGGGAGGAGAAGAAAATATATTCTTGATTTGGTCTAGTGAAGATTGGCATTCTTCAGACCAACGGACCAGATTAGGCGAACCTTTCTTCAACAATGTTGAGAGAGGTGCCATGATCGAAGATAAATTTGGAATAAATCTCCCATAAAATTGAATTAAACCTAAGAGACTCCTAACTTGTTTCTTCGTTTTAGGAACAGAGATGTTCAGTATTTTGGAAGTATTGTGGTCTTCTGTCTTCAAGAGACCATGACCAACACGATGACCCAGGAAAGAGATTTCACCAAAACCAACAAAAGCTTTAGAAGGTTTTGCTGTCAAATTATTCTCACGTAGAGTGGACAGTAAGTCATATAACCCTAAATAGTGATCTTCCCAGGTATCACTGAAGAGACAGATGTCATCTAAGTATGCGATGACATCCGAACGATGTGACAGAATTCGACGCATCATGCGAACGAAAGTGGCAGGGGCGTTCATGAGACCAAAAGGCATAACATTCCATTGAAATAGACCCCTAGGTGTAGAAAAAGCAGTAAGAGGTTTGGCATGCTCTGCTAAAGGCACTTGCCAATAACCTTTAGACAAGTCAAGTTTAGTGAAGAATCTAGAATTAGAAAGTCTAATCAGTAGATCTTCTAACAAAGGCATCGGTTCAGCATCGAACTTTGTGACCTGATTCAATTTGCGATAATCAACGCAAATTCGTATGTTCTTATCCTTCTTCCGGACAATAACCATGGAAGAAGAATATGGTGAAGTCGATGGTTCAATTATATTTAATTGAATCATTTCATCCAATTCCTTTTCCACTTGCGACTGAAAGTGTATAGGAATAGGATAAAGCCTAACCCTAATTGGATTATTGTCGGTAAGAATTATGTCATGTTCTATGACATCTGTGTGTCCAGGAATGTCAGTGAGAACATCCTGAAATGTTTGTAACATCGACGAGACTTGTCGATGTTCGTCACCAGAAAGATTAGGAGAAACAGAAACGTTTTTCCAAGATTCCGTGGAATGTAATGGAACCACTGGAAGGGGAAGATTGACATCAGAGAAGGTAGATTCCTCATCCTGTATGACAGACAGGGATGAATAATGACCGTGAGGTGCAGGAGCATCATCCGTTGCCTGGAAAATAGGCAGCAAATAGTCCGGACGTTCGTGAAATTCCGAAAGCATGTTTATGTGGAAAGTTTTATGCTTTCCATCAATATCGACCACATAGTCGACATCGGAAATCCGAGAGACTATTGCATACGGACCTTTCCATGCAATAAGAAGTCTATTTTCCCTACTGGGGAGTAGGACGAATGCTTTGTCACCTGGACAAAGTTGTCGTAGACATCTATTTTTGTTAGCAAACTGCCTTGCCTTTTCTTTAGCAATTTCTGATGAAGCAGTTGCTAGTTTACATGCCTCAATGATCTTTTGCCTCAGAGCAATAACATACTCATATGAGGATTGAGTTTCATCGCTAATATCATCGGCAGTGATGAGATCGTGTAATAAAGACATAGGGCCGCGCGGACGCGCGCCAAAGACAAGTTCGAAGGGAGAAAATCCTGTGTGTTCATTAGGGACTTCTCTATAGGCAAAGAGAGATGCGGGTAAAACCCTGTCCCAATCTTGAGGATGATCTTCAGTTATCTTACCAAGCAAAGTCTTGAGCGTTCTATTCAGACGCTCAACTAACCCATTAGACATAGGATGGTAGATACTACTGAGAGATCGTTCAATATGTAAGGTAGACATTACCTGTGACATAGTGTCAGATATGAGTTGAGTGCCATGGTCTGACAATATTTCTCTGGGGAACCCCAATCGAGAAAATATCAACCAAAGGGCATCTGCGATATCTGTAGTAGATATGCTCTTAAGAGGAATAGCCTCTGGCCAACGTGTGCACATATCGACACATGTAAGGATGAACTGATGTCCTCTGGCCGACTTGACCTTAAAAGGGCCAATAATATCTATGGCCATTTTCTGAAACGGCCGAATAGGAATGTCAGCAGCCTGGATAGGCGCAGCATGTCGTGGTCCTCTAGATTTGACCTCCTGACATACCTTGCATGATCGGCAGTAAATACGAATGTCCTTGTTGACAACAGGCCAAAAGAAAGCCGCAAGGACTCTCGACTTCGTACGGGAAAAACCCATATGTCCAGCACATTGCGAGTCATGAGCATGTTGTAATATTTGCACTCTCATGCTCTTGGGAACAAGAATTTGCGAATGTGCCGACGTAGTCGAATCTTGTACCATACGTACAAGTACGCCGTTTCTCATTGCAATCCAAGATTTTCTATTTGTATCCTGATTCGGATCACCTTTCTTCGCAAGAATGAAGAATTTTTTTTAAAGAAGGATCTTCTTCTTGCAATTTTATGAAAGAGTCACGAGTAATCACTAAGTGACTATCTTGGCTATCAACTTCATTATCATCATTCAGTGAAGTTTCGGGTGTTTGTAGAGCTTGTGCTCTTGTAACTACTGCATTTGTAGCTTGCATGTTATTATCTTCCCAAGCAGCAATCTGCTGTGGGGTACACTCCCTAACTCCGTGAATACGACCAATAATAAGGTCCGCAATAGGATTAGGTAAAAGACAAGCATACACATCTCCTGTAAAGAAAGGAGTGGCAATGCGAATTACAGCAGTAGGATATTTTTCTAGAGTGCCGCCAAATGTGACACATTTAATAACCTTTCCTGTAGCACAAGATGGATCTACAAGCGATTGTCTAACACCAATAGTGGTGCATCCGGAATCGAAAAGTAGTGAGACCGGAGTATCATTAACAAGACCCTTATGTAGGATTAAAGAACCCCTCCCGTCATGCGCAACAGCAGCAGGAAGAGCGGGAAGAGGGTGACCACAACTCAAAGTAGTTATGGTACCTGGTTCGAATAAAGTACTGCATTGGGGGCATTTGTTTGCTCTCTCAAAGTCAAAAGCAGAATCAGTGACCGCGTCAAAGTTTTTATTATCAACGACCTGATTACAGGCTCCCTGAGTTTCCTGTTGTACAGAATTAGCCTGCTGATATCTCTTTTTTTTGTGTTGAGATCTACCCCGACTATTATTACCTCTGAAGTTATCAGAGTTATTATTATCTCTGCAGTTATTATTGTCTCTATTGTAATTGTTATCATGATTCGAATTCCAGTTTCCACGATTACTCTCATGTCCACATTGATGCGAACATCTATTTGTTTGGTTTTGAGGTCTTCGGCAGGAATAACCTCTATTACCATATCCTCTTTTGAAATGCCTATAATTATTAGAATGATAGTAACGAGTACTATCAGGTTGTCTCCAATTCTTCGAAGAAGAATCACCATTAAATTGATTTCCATGATTTTGACAGAAATTACCGCTACTCTTTCTATCAAAATTTTGTTGGGATCTACGAGCAAAGTTTTGACCATACGGTGCTGCCGAAGCAACTGGTAAACCTTCTTTCACCTAAGAGTTACCCATGGTTATGTGTGGGTGCGCAGTTACGTATTGGCAACAGAAATCTTCCATTTCTTTTATTGTTTTAGGTTTACGTTCATGAAGGAAAGCAAGGAAAGACTCATTGACAGACGACATGACTTTGTCTCTAAGTATTAAGTCCATAAGTCCTTCATAAGTTTTTTCCGTCTTAGATAGTTCAACCCATCGTGAGAAAGTAATGCGTATTCTTGCTATAAACTCGGAGAATTCAACTCCAGTTTCAGGCAACATGTTTTTAAATTGTAGACGATAGCCGTCTTCGTTAAGCTGATATTTCTTTAACAAAGCGGCCCTGACAACCTCATAATTGTTCTTGTCAGGTTCATCCACCATATTTAATATACTTAGAGCTTTACCTGTCAGTATCCCTGATAACTGATAAACATATTTTGCTTTGTCTATGTTATGAGCTGTACATGCTTGTTCAAATCTGTCCAGATAGAACATTATGTCATCACTGGAGGACTAAATGTTGGTAACTTAATCTTAAAAGTATCATTATTAGCCTTACCAGAAGATGAACCCTTGTTTGAATCATTACCATTACTCATGTTCATCAATTTCAATTTTTCCAACTCTAAAGCTAAGAGTTTTTCTTCATGTTCCATTTTTGCTTTCTCTTTCCTCTCATCAGACTCTCTCTGTAATCTTCTTTCCTCAGCCTGAGCCTCTATTTGAAGTCTTTCAGCTTCTTTCTCAAGTCTTTTATTCTCAGCCTCTTTTTCAAGTCTTTTATTCTCAGCTTCTTTTTCAAGTCTTTTATTTTCAGCCTCTTTTTGAAGTCTTTCAGCTTCTAGTTGTAGCTGGAGTTTTCTCTCCTCAGCTTCTGATTCCCTTTTTAGTTTTTCCATTTCCATTTGGAATTTTCTTTCATCTGCCTGCATCTGCAGTCTCAGATTCTCAGAATCTATCTTTTTCTGCTCAGCTTCTGCTTTCTGTCTTTTTTCCTCAGACTTCAGCGCTTTGTTATATAGAGCAGTAGCATACTCTTCCAACTTATCATCAGTCTTACCCAGGGATTTACCCTGTGCAATAAAGTACTCAAGTGTAGACATGTTGTCTAACCTATGAGTCCAAAAACCTGAAATAATTAACTAATTTATTTCACACCTAAGTGTAACAAGTCTTAATTAAGCACTTGTATATTCACATCACATTATATTATCCCAGTCTCTGTGGGAAAACAAGTCTCCAACCAAAGAACTTGTATATGAAATGTCAACAATCAATTCTTTATCATAAGTGCACTTCTCATTCAATAGTGCACGACACTATTCATCATTCATTTATCATCAGTATAGTAGTAGCAGTGCATTAGCATAGCCCATTAATTAATTACTGTAACTGTAAACAATGACTATGTAAACACAAGCAGAGTGTAAACACTGAAAATGTAAACAATGTAAACAATGTAAACAATAACAATGTAAACAATAACAAAGATCAGCAACAATACAAAAACGTTCGCAGAAATCAACTAAAAATAAAGCAGAAATTAAAGAAATATCACAAAAAATGTGACGATATCTGCGATAGAATTAAACAAAATACATGACACCAGTGTATAAACAAAAATGTTGTATGAAACTAAATTATAGACAAGAGTAGGCTAACAAATACAAACAAATCAAAACAAAACTAAAGAATGCGAAATAATAACGAAAACAATATTAAAACATGTCATCACAACTAACATAAATAGCAACAGAAGTCGCTTAGCAAATTCCAGTATCGGAAATTTGCACACCCTACAGAAAACGCTCACAATAGACGACCTCTATGACGTGGCATGATCTAAGGGAGACACCACCCAACCGAGAACCCGCTGAAATATAAACACATAAATATATGAATAATATATAAACATATAACATATATGAGTACACATGCAAGGCGATCTTTGTCCTCTCAAGGCTGTGTGTGGTCCCGGATGCCGGGTCCTCCCAGCGCAGTAGAGGCAGTGAGTGGGAACTGTGCCTGTGCCAGACTGCCCTTTTTCGAGGACCTTCGGTCCCAAATGGATTTTGGCTGGACGGGCGTCTGGGAGGCATGGCGAAATGGTTTTATAGCGACAGGAGTAGAGTACACATGAGGGCAAGTTCGGGGCACAGCGGATTGATCTACCGCTTGCTTGTCACAATGATCACAGAAACATCAATTAACGCCGTTAGGTGTGCCGGAACAACGGACGATTTCTTGTTGCCCTAATGACGCCGCAAGGTGTTATGGCCGAAGACTGCTTAGTCGGTCGGCGGTCAAAGGAATAATAATAATAATAATAATAATATAACATATAACAATAGAATGAGATGATACACAGAAGACTCAGTAGAAGTACAAGGGCACAGTTTACATACAAACAGGCCACTTAACTTATAGGCTTCCAATCGTAGAACAGCAGAAAAACAGATGTCAATCAACGTCCTAGAGAGCGAAGCTCCAACGATGATGGCACATCTGAACTGCTTCCACTGCTAATACGATGGTACTAGAGCTTCTGGAATACTGTGTGTTGAGTTGTTCCGGCACTTGACCTTCTAATCCAAAATGTAAATTGATGGGATTCGGTTCTTGGCCTTCTTCGGAAAACAACCCGTTTCAACCGGCACTTGACCTTCTCAAAAAACGACAGCACTGGAACCTTGATAACAGCAACTTGCTTGACTTGTGTTAACGACAACAGTAGTCCGTGTTATCCGGCAATATTCAACAACGCCGTGTACTGTCAAATTCCTGTTTCCGTCAAAAAAAACAATTTTGACTTTTTCCGGGCAACACCGAGTACTTTAAAAATTTGAAGTGTTGACTTTCTTGAAGAATGTTGAAGTTGAAAATGAAGTATGCTGTAGTGTTGACTTGAAGTGGGTAAGGGACCCCGTGTTTGCTGGTACCAGATCAAACCAGCTTATGGCCACCAAATGATGACGCCCAATTTATATTATGATTGAGTAATTGGCCGCCAACTGACGCGTGCACCATGGGTTGAGTGATGGTGTCCGTGGTCTGGTTTTTTTTTGTGAATGTCGTGGAATATTCTAATCCACATATATAAATTATCAAGTAAATATAAAGCCTAATAAATACATATAATAAATAAAGGAAGAAGAATGGTAAAGAACAGTGCTGTCACAATGACAGTACTCGAAATCCCCTTTGTTTTATGCTTCGTCTGCAAATTGTAACGTTTCCACGTTAAATATAGGCCTTCTGCAACATACACGCGTTTCCCAAACACACAATAAAATGTGCTGCCTTTCTAAGAAAAACCTTGAAATATGCAAGTTGACCTAAATTTTAAATTCCATTCATGTCTTTTTCTACACTGCGTTACCAAAACGAACGAACAGATGGACAAAAGGATAAAGAGAGAGGGGAGGGCTGAAAATCAGGAACGCATGCAACACGCGTCGCGCGATACACAAATGCTGCCATCACGCGTGTAAGTCTACATGCACTAATTTTTTTTCAGACGGACAGTGATAAAATACACTACCCTTTCCCAGAGTTAGGTTTATAAATCATAAAAAACGCTTATTAGGAAAGATAACAATAGATGGGTTTACGGTTGAAAACATAACAGTACCCAGACATCACATCTTCGAAACAGGAGGTAGAAAATACATATTTTGAACGCAGCCACGTAGCTCTTTTAAATTTGGATAATTGGGTTCCTTAGGGCTTGCTGACAAATAATATGTAAAACATTACGCAAATAGTCCAGGAATTAATAAATTATACCCAGAATAAAATATTGGGGGTGCCTGACAGCATAAAATCATTTCTGCTCATAAGATTTTTTTTATAACGTGTTTGAAAAAAAATTTACGTTACAGAAATAGCCTACCATGTAAACTCCAAATTGATTGGAGCGCAACAAATGAAAGCCTAACCACGATTGGTCGGACTATAAATACTATCTTTCGTTGTCAGGGGAGACGGGGAAGGTAACATTTTTTCAAACACTTGTCGAAACGGGGCTCATTGGTCAGACTCGCTGATATACACACTTGGGAGCGTTAGTTCGAAACCACTTGTTTAAATAAGCTTGATAAAGCATCAGTGCGTTGAAGCCAGCTTATATTTTGCTAAATAAAAGCCTGGAAGATAAGCAGATGGGAATTTGTGCCAGTTTGTGCCAGAATTCATTGCTAATCAACGTATCTGTGTTTATTCGTATGAATTGTGGTAAGCTTGAACCATTCAATATCTTTTAATGAAAATTGAATGTGAATTGTTGATTTATGCCTGTATATATATGTGTAGTCAGTGGCAAACGTGAGGTAAAGCCTGTAATGCTCCAGCCTGAACAGAGGGTGTCGGAGAGAAGTAAAACGGCATGGAATGGCCAAACAGTACACTGACACCTGGATGATTGAATAGAAAGAAATAATGCTGGAATTGCAGAGGCGTAGTAACCATTAAGAAGGGTAATACTGGAATAAAGTATTTCAAATGAAGCTGACAGTTGGCCTAATGCTCTGAACTCAATGTTTGTGCTGTGTTGTGATCAGTGTAACAAGAGAGTTTAAGTTAGTTATGAAGTAGAAGGTACATCCTTCTTGATTTCAGGGACCGTGGTCTTGATGGTAGTGAGCAGCACCTGGTCAGAGCTTTGCTGAATCCAGTGTCGGACAGCATACTCCTTGGTCCATTTAGCTATCAGTGAGGTGTCTCCAGAGCCCAGAGGAGAATTCGAGCAGAGGAGTCCTTTCCTGCCGCCATCACGCCAGATAAGCGAATTGGCCAGCTGAGCTCAACATTATGTCCCCTCATCTTGAAATGACTTTGTAAAAATAATATTTAGAGGGGAAATTAATTGTCTTAATATCAGGAACTGAGAACATCTCCAATACTAATTTCCTTAAGACAAACTATTGAAGTCATGATGACAACTACCAACAGAGCTTGAACAAAACAAAACCAGTATTACCTCATACTACTATTACACAACTGACACACATAGGATATTTTTAATAATATATGTCACTCCCAGATTCATATTAATACATTCTGTACATAACTTGTAATTAACATTGATTGTGATTCCTGGTTCCTTTGTATTTGAATCAGGACACATACACATTTATGACAGTAATGAATACATATTGTTAATTGAAAAGTTACGAGTGACTTCTTTAAGATATTCTCATAGAGTGTTATATGTATGTGATTGTCACAGTGTTGTTAAGAGTAGTGGATTAAATTAAATTGTTTATCTGTCTGTTGTTGTGACTTACACTTCACCATACTCATACCCTAGACACATAACGTAGCATCACACTATTCCAGAATAATTCTGACTGAGATATATAGATATGTGGTAGCAAGTAAGGTTATCTATAATACACTACTCTTAATAGATATAGATACCTTCACAGCTGATCTCAGTCAGTACACTAAGTTCCCTATAAGTATTTATAACATCCCACTTCACCAGAGTGAAGTGTGCAGATGTGTTCAGTCAAACAATAATCATACAAAAACAGGGCAATCCACATTAGGACGTCAGTAAACTCACGACGTATAAAGTCAATGATTCTTGTAACAGCCGATGACGTTTTTCTTCATTATTTATTGTGGACGCCACAGTGACAAAATGGTTACGCGAATATGTAGGCACATCAAACAGTCATTATCACAGCAACATATTCAATACAGCAATGGACGGTAGACAGCATTACAATGATGAGTCAGATGCATGTTATATTTCATAGTGCTGTAAATGTAGTCAGGTGAAAAACTCCATCCTTTTCTATAACAGCCAGGAGATAACCAGATGTATGAGATCAGTTCACTCTCCTTAATCTGACTTCAGCAAGACAGGCACGTCTGCTGAAGTATAAATAATGTCCTCAAAAATATCCTCTAGATAAAAAAGGTTTCCAAACCTAGTTCATGTAACAAAGTAGCAAGTAATGGTCCTTGGGACATGCATCAACCGATGCGGTACAATACAGCAACATGTGAGCTGGGAAAACATCTCGTGACGACGACTTTCAAAGACAGGCTATGAATCAAACGTCGCTCACGACCAAAAATCGATAGAGTTAATGAAAAGTTAATTTATCTTGCCTTCAG
This sequence comes from Oreohelix idahoensis, assembly GCA_024509875.1. Taxonomy (NCBI): domain Eukaryota; kingdom Metazoa; phylum Mollusca; class Gastropoda; order Stylommatophora; family Oreohelicidae; genus Oreohelix; species Oreohelix idahoensis. Next base: position 26,564 of record JAMPIV010004871.1, on the reverse strand, counting down.
GAAATACACAGAAATATTACGCCTCCCGGCATGTGGAAATACACTAGAGGTATTATCTCGAATAAACGAAATATCCATTAAGAGGACTTCACATTCCTGACAGAACAAAAAATAGCGGAGATCCTCTCTCAGCGAGGCATCTTCCTAGCTATTCAAATCGCTCACTGACTGGTGGGCGGAAATCGATCGACAAAGAAGCAAGACCAGTCATGCGCAGTCCAGCGCAAATTGACCACAGCTCAGAACTTAAGACGCAAGGACCTTTACTACGAACCAGCGTAAGAATGATTACCTTAAAAGGATAACCCAACAGGTTGCCAACCGTTTTCTGAGAAAACGGCCTAGCCAGTCCATACATGGACATGATTCAAGAACGCATAGCAAACTTAACTGCATTCAATACCAACGCGAGGAGACAACTGCTTACCGAGAAAAGTGACTATAAATTTCAAGCCGTTGTTGCCCTTGCGTTACAAAATATATATTGTTAACAAAACGATGTTGCGAGAATTTTTCACGCAACACCCGTCCTCCCCCTATAAATAAACGTGGGTTGTAAACGAAATCAGGCCAAAGATATTTTGAAAATACAGCGAGCATAAAATTGTTAGTGACCAGTGCCTTGCCTTTTGTAACTGAAAGCAGACCAGTGTAACCATTAACAGCTTGACTGTATGTGCCTAAGGGTAAGAATGAATATATATATATATATATATATATATATATATATATATATTATATATATATATATATATATATATATATATATATATATATATATATATGCCTATAGATATGTGTAATTTTAGTGATTAATTCATTTGTGCGTTAGGAATCGTGTTAGACAACTGCGGTGTGTTGCTGGCAGACTTGCAAGCCTGTGTATAGTTTTGAGGGGAAAAGCCAGCATTGTAAAGTATTCAAAATAATTGAGAATAATGGCAAAAGTATGTCTGTAGGTTTAGAAAAGCATTTAAAGATTTTTTTCTTGATGGAATGACACTCACCAGGAACGTAAGGAAGGATGAAAGCGATTGTTGTACTGAAGTGTTTAAGTTATTACTTAGTATTTTATACCAGACCAAATCATTTTATGGAGGAGGATCATGTACAAATGGCTCTAACTACGGTGTTGGAGGGAAAGTGTAGTCACGGTGAATGTTGCTGGTATAAATTCTCCTGTGCATCTACTAGCACACTGTCTGAAACTGTCTGTCATCCCCTCTTGTCTGATTATGGGATAGTGATAGACCATATAAGGGTTACATTTATTTTGTTTCCGGTTCTATCCTGTAAAACTTCACACACAATTTAAAGAGTCACTACTGTTGGACCCTGTGGTGCGAGTGCCCGTGTTGTTTACAGGGCCAGATACCCAGCATCCACTTCCTGGAGGAATTTCATATTACTTGTATGTCCATGGCAGGAGTGTAACAGACCTCTATACACAAGATAAGTGGCCACACAAGGCTACTGATCAGAATATCCTGAAGACACCACCCTAGTAACAATAAAGATTAAAATAAACACACAGTTCAGGATGAAAAAATGTGGTCATAGATATACTCAGAAATAGCTTCACCTTCAAGTGATAGTGACATGAACTTGGTAGTATTATATAAATGTTCTTCCAGCGGAGATAATTAATCAAAGTGATAACCTTTAACAAGTTTAATGTGTTTTGTGACTTTTTGATTATTTTAAAATGGTTATTGATTTAAAGTTGTAATATAAATTGATTTCATTACAAGCTTTTCAAACAGAAAAGAGACACTGTTTAAATAAATTGTAAATATTTACCAGCAGACTTATTTAATCATTTAATTGAGTACAAGTTCTTGTTGGTAAATAATTTAGTTAATACCCCTAGCAGAGTCAACAACCATATTAAAAATAATAATCTCATAGGAGGATCTTGAGAGGGAGCAAATAGGGATCAGAAACATATAATATCATCATACCTGGAAACAGCTTGATCCTACCTTTGATGTCGATACACCCTTAATCTTTTCAGAAAAAGGGGGTATTTCTCATAAGCCCATTCTCTTATCTGGCACTATCCTGGTATCCTCTGATACACCTTTTGTCCAGGATATCTAATAATTTCTATAACACAAACTCTCTCGTGACACAGTACCCCACTGAATACTTTCTTGTTATCTCCTTACATGCCTTGATGACATCGTCCATGAGGAGTATGAAAAGATAAAGTGACAGGATATCACCTTGTCTTACACCAGTGGTAGTCCTGAACTCTTCTGACTTATGGTTTGCTGTCCTCACATAATTTCTGCAAGTCTTGTAGAAGCTCTGTATAACATGAATCAGATGTGCTGGAATGTTCTTCCTTGCCAAACAGTCCCAACGTTTGCTCCAGGGGACCCTGTCAAACGCCTTTTCCAGATCTATGAAACAAAGATGGATCTTACTCTTATACTCAAGGGCCTTTTCACTCAGCTGTCTGAAAGTGGAAATTAGGTCTTGCTCGGAATCCGCACTGTACCTCACCCAATTGTGTCTCATCTAGGCGTCGGAGTCTCTGCTCTAGGTTTCTAGAGTAGATTTTACCAGGGGTGATATGATACGCGTTACCAAAATGGTGAGTAATCTACATAGTCCATGTGTCTCTAAATGCTTAACCCGAATAGCATGATTCACATGTATGCATAGAATGTCCCAAGTTGTTATAAGTTGTGTCGAGTGGGGTATCTCTAAGTCGTGGACGTTCTGGTGAAAACTTTTGTTGTACCGAGAACGTTGACGATATATATATATATATATATATATATATATATATATATATATATATATATATATATATATATATATATATATATATATATATATATATATATATACAGGGTGTTTATAAAGTCGCACGAATGATGAAAATTTACGTCATGATTATGTGAACGGTGGTTTGGTTTTGATAGAGCGAAAGAGTGTAGAAAAATGGTTTAGGACATTTGAATGAATTTCGATACAGACTATATGTCTTAGTTGAAGGGAAATAATATGGGTGAAGGGATGTTTTGTGAAAAGGGAGGATACTCCACAATTTCGGTTGGTAGATAATAAGTTTGGATTTGGGTTAAGCCAATGTAGTGGGTTATCAGTTATGGTTTAGTAAATTAGCATATGAAGAATTTGTAATAAGGGTTTAAGAGGAGAGTAGTGGAATTGGGTATAATTGTGCAAAGGGAAGTAACGTAGAATTAATTCTCTTACAGACTTGAGCGAGTTGAGAAAAAATTACGCACGGGAAAGTCGAGATGCGTAAATACAGTTGAGAGGGAGAGAAGAAATGTGAAAACGGGTTTGTTAGTGAGTTGATATTGAGACGCGCTAGGCGTAGGAAGAAAAAAAAGGATTTTCTCCCAAGTGTTAAAGTTAGATTTTGCAAAACGCGCTCAGCGTAAGAGTTTGTGAGAAAAACATACTCAGCGTAGGTGATCAGCAACATGTGCTGTAAATAAAAGAGAGATAGAAAAACGCTCAGTACATTACTGACCATAAATTGGTGTACGTCAGTATTTTGTGGTGATAATATTTATTCTGAGGACAAGATAGTTGTGAAAGAAAAGGTGTATTTCGGTTGAGAACAAAACAAGGTATGTTGAACATTTTTGATTTATCAGTAGCAAAATGTGTAGCTCAGCAGACCAGGTCTGGGCAGAGAAAAATAATAGACGAAATCTTGGCAAAACGACAGCCCTGGCGGTAAGGCCAGTTTTCTCTCAGTGAGATATACCAAGAGACATATGAAAAGAAAAACATAGAAAAAACGATCAGCACGGAAGAGAGACAAGAAGTTCTACCTGAAGAATTAAATGACATTATGATAGTTGAAATAAGCAAGTAGTAAGAAGACAAAAAATTGTAGTTTTCAATATTGAATACTTTTGTTGCTGAAGAAGCTGTTGTTATGGAAGACTGATAACCTTGTTAATAAAGTTCAACCTTTGACATCTTCACTGCTATTACTAAGGTGAATTCGTTTGAAGCAACAGAGAGTATGAGACAATATTTTTGTCAGTCTTAGAGAAGGAAGTTTGTCACATTTCACCTTACAACATACTATCTACTGAAAGGGCAGTGGTCCGAACCTTCAAATACGATCCACGGCCACAATATTTTGTGTTCCTGTGCTTTGTTCCACGATCCCGTGTGCAGCATTACACAAGCCCCAATTGAAAACCACATTTCTGGTGACGTAGTCTCGCCCGGGAGTAAATTTCACTGCACAGCGACTTTATAAATACCCTGTATATATATATATATATATATATATATATATATATATATATATATATATATATATATTCCTTCACTGTTTGAGTATATCTCTCTAGCGTTGATCAACAGTTAATAGTTGTCGAATGAAAAGGTCTATTGTCTAATCTCCGGATGGTACTGGCCAGACTGGATATCTTCACGAAATGTTCTTGATGTGTAGACTCATTATCTTGAGTATGTAATCGTCATTCATAAAATATACTTTGGAGTCTGCTTCATAGAATGCGTTTAAGAGTGTGTTGCACTTGGTATATATATGAGATTCAACTTTTGAGCTCTTTAGCTTGACTTCAAGTAGTACGCTTCCGATGGAGCTGAACTTGATATGAGTAATCAACTGTGAGCTTTAGCTTGACTACTGTAGTAAGCTTTCGAGGGATTTGAACTTGTTATAACGATGTATACATCTACACCACACGGTAGAAGAGGAACGACTAAGTAAGTATAACTATACTACTGGAAAAAAGTTAAGGGCCACCATTCAGTTTAGGCAAGGTTTATATAATTGATTGGCAAACTGTAAAGACAAGTGAAAATGTCATTAAAACAGAGCTCAGAGAAATTTGTATACATTTCTGTGTGCACTAGGTTAATTTTTTTTAAATGTCCAAAAACTGGGTCACTTTATCCCGAACGTGAAAATTGCCATTGTTGCTGCAAAAACTCGTGGTTTTTGCAACACGCCCTACTAGTTCAAAAGGTGAAAAAGTGAGTTGAATTTGAATGCACGTGGAAAATGATCATCGGTAAAGAGTGTTCACCGTTGGTATGCAATAAATCAGTATAACAAGTGGTCGAAATGATCACTGCATTAGCCATGCTACCAAGGAGAAGTCTCAGCACTGTGACCGTGGTCGAGCCATGGCATGGATTCAGGATGGTCAATCTGTTCGTCATGTTGCAAGACGTTTAGCAGTGTCCCACTCTACCATTCAGAGACTTCTTGAGAGATTTCAAGCTACCGGACATTTGGGAAATCAACCCTGCTCAGGAAGAATTATATAAACCTTGTCTAAACTAAATGGCGGCCCTTAACTTTTGTCCAGTAGTATATGTATTGAACTTGTGCGCATGTGATATATGTTGACGAAAAATACTGAGTTCACCGTTTTTATCGTGGGGGAGAAATATTCCTTTTTAACTGAGGAACGAAGAACGCCCTATGGTGAATTCTGCAAACCAAATGTCCGTTTTGATAACTATTTCTGGTTAGACGTCAGACACGTAGCGTATAGACTCAGACTTCTGATGGACTGAAGACACACAAAAGTCTTCGTAAGTTTTCGCATTTATTCTACTTCTCACTATTGATCTCTATGATGTTAAATATATTGTGCATGCGAGTGTGTGCGTATGAAAGACTATGATGATGTCTATGATGATGACAAGCTAGATGAAGGTAAATTAACAGTTGAAGTATGAACTATTAATTACTTCCTATCAGCCTATCATCTTACATGAAAATCTTCTGATTTTATTAACCATTTATGAAAAGAATTAATTGAAAAACTAGCTTTTGCACATTTAGCTGTGAGGTTAAGATGAATAAAGAATAATAAAAAAGTATTAATAATCTGTAAAACATCTACTAACCTTCTTTTCCCTTCGCAAAATCCTTTAAGAACATAATGCTCCACAAATATGAATTATTTTATCCACACTGAATTAATTGTAGGCTTTGCGTTAGGGATTTCTCATTACCACAATGTTGAAAACTGCACTGATCTCTAACGAGCTGTGCAGTACAATATATCGCCGATTTAGTCAATGTGCCCGAGATAATCTAACTCCTCCCCTCAACTAATTACCGGGCGTGCATCTTGCAACACAGACCGAGGATCTCTCATGTCGCCTGTTAGTCTAAATGTGGGTTGGGCAATTCGACACTGTCACAGTATATGTGTTCGACAAAATATTAAGTTGGTCACTCTGTGAGTGGCAACACTGATAGAATAAAAAAAACTCGTTTGATCAGCTGACCGGAAGTGAAGTGGACACAAATTCTGGCGCAAAAGTTAGTTGATATTCTGGCCATCGACCGGTGAGGTATATGTTCCCTATCAGCGTTTTTGCTGGGATGAGTTTGCCATTATTGTTCAGATGTAGTGCTTGCCTTTTCTTTATGCGGTTTGGATTATATTGCAGAATCCTAGAGTGATATTGTATTTTCTAGTGGTTTTTCCTAGACCGGTGATGTTGAGTTAGTTGTGACTTAGTTGTGCCTGATCTGGGTCATTGATTTAGCTGGTGAGCGAAAGTCATTGTGGTGTCCATTTAGGATGGCCATACCGGTGGGTATGATATTGATATATTAAGTTGATATATCAACCATATCGATTGGAGGCCGACCTCTGTGCAACCTACGTTTTGCTGATGATATTGATCTTATAGCTGGATCAGAATCAGAACTTCAAGACTGGAGAAAGTAACAAGAACGTATGGGATGGAAATTAATATAGAAAAAAGCAAGATATTGGTGAATAGCCACAAGAAACATGTTCCGACCAACATTACGTTAAATGGGCAAACGTTAGAAAAAGTTAACACCTTTAAATATCTCGGGTCCACTATATGTAGTGATGGAAGATCAAGTAAAGAAATAAAGACAAGACTTGAGATGGCCTCAGCTGCCATGACAAGGTTGAATGTGATCTGGAAAAGTAACATCAGTTTTCCTGTGAAGATCAAATTATACAAATCACTTGAATTATCTATTCTCTTGTATGGGTGTGAGGGCTGGACACTCACTGCAGATACGGAGCGAAGGATTCAGGCTTTCGAGCATAAATGTTATAGAAGAATTTTGCGCATTTGCTCTAAAGAGCACAAAACAAATGTCTATGTTAGAGAGAAAATAAATACCTATGCAGGCCACCAAGAACCACTTTTGTCAATAGTGAAACGTCGAAAGCTTGCCTGGTTTGGGCATGTAACTCGTCATGACTCCCTTTCGAAAACGATCCTTCAGGGAACAGTCGAAGGTAAACGGAGAAGAGGAAGGCAAAGAAAATCCTGGGCTGATAACATCAAAGAATGGGCAGGACACGGTTTTTCCACACTTGTACGCATTGCTGAGGATAGAGAGCAGTGGAGGACCCTGTCTGCTGATGCTTCCACCATGGCACCCCTACGACCCATGACGGGTTACGGGCTGAGATGATGATGATATTAAGTTGTTAGCTGTATTGGCATTTATGGTCAGTGTATTTCACATGTATTATGAGCCGTGTTGGGCTTTATTGTGTGCAGTGTACTATTAAAAAGGGAACTTACCTGTTGAAGGTGTTATGTTTAATTATTGTCAGCTATTGTATGCTGTGATCGTATCCTTAGATGATGAGCCAAAGATTAGATAAGTGTCTTGCGTAAAATCCACGGTATAAATAGGTTCCTGACAGACACCCCCTTTCGTTGTTGTTGTTGTTTTGAAGAGGTGATGGGTGGAGAGCGGGCACGTAACAGATGATCGTTATTGCCTCTTCTCGTTCCATTTTGGTCTACCCTGTTCAACCCGAAAATTGGTTATAATTGGGGTATTTAGTGTTATTATATTTACTACTTTTTTTATTCAATTTAAATAACTATTGTCTTTTGCAGTTGCTGATTTTAATTTATATTAGTATTTGTCCATTTTATTTTCTCTTTTGTATTGTCAATAGATAACTATTGTCCATTACATTTTGTTTTAATTTGAATTAGTATTTGTTCTTTTTGCGCTGTTGTTTTCTTTTTCTTAAACCTCGTTGTCTTTCCTTTCCTATGAGTAATTAGTAAGTTTATTTTTGTTTATTTTTTTTTATTTTTATTACGATTCGTTAGTTCTTGTTGCTTAATTTCTATTTGTTGCATGTCTTTTCTGAAGTACTAACCTTATATGTTTTCCTTTGTTTTATGTATATATCTTTTAAGTATTGATTGGGCATCTCCTGGGGCTTCTATACTTAAAACCTTATCACCTGTCATGCCTATATTGTGACTTCTATAGTAAGTTTTTAATTCTAGCCTTTGTCGTTCGTACTTTTTACAGTGGATCAGGTAGTGGTCTATGGCATTCTCTTCCTGACATTCTTGGCAGTGTGGTTCCTCTATTATAAAGTATGCTGCACCAAGACGGAGACGCCACCGTTTTTTGTTCGAATGTATCTTTAATTATTCTCTGACCTGGAACTTCCTTGTTGGTTCTTTCAGCAGTTTGAACGCGTGTCTGCCTTTTCTACTGTTCTTCCATGTTGTTATCCATTCCTCGTTTATAGTTAGCTTCACCTGGCTCTTGATCTCCGACTTTCCCAGTCCTGCTCTTATATTGTTTTTACTTATCCTTCCATTCTTGGCGTTCTGATCTGCGATCTCGTTACCAGCTATACCTATGTGTGCTGGAACCCACACTAGCCTCACACTACATCCTCTGTTCCCTAGTGATGTATTAATTACTAGAATTTCTTCCTTTATGTCTGGCAGGCTACATTTACCTGGGTGTTCTAGTGCTTGTAGTGATGATAGTGAGTCTGTAAATATCGTAACAGCTTCTGGTGGGTTATCTTCGATTATTTCTAAACTTGTTAGAATAGCTACCATCTCTGCGGTAAACATCGAAGCCCCTTCAGTTACACTGTAGCTCTTTTTAACTCCCCATTGTGGTATTACAACTCCTGCACTAGTTGCCCACTATCACCCTTGGATCCATCATTGTATACGGCCAAACTTTGTTTTGTTAGTTGATCTATGAACCTTCTACATCATTTTGGCTTTCTTATCTTCTATGTTTTGTTTGATATTTTCAGTAAGTGAGTAGTCTATGATTGGTGTTTTTAGTTCTCAGGGTGGTATTTTGGTTCTATATTTATTACTATTTTTAATTGTGTTTGACAGTTCTTTGAAATGCGTTAGACCTTCTATAGTTCTCCACCCTGATGGATATCTGTTTTTATTTAAGGGGACGTCCTACACACTTGGTTGGTTTTTTACAAATGCTTTATGTGCTGGGTGAGTCACTTCTTGTGCTACTTTACTCCAATAATTTAATCTTAGTTCTTTCCGTCTTAGACCAAGGGGCGGTATGCCAAGAGCTACTTCTAGTGCTTCTGTTGGTGTCGATATAAATGCACATGTAATGGTTCTCATGGCTGCATTTTGAATTTTGTCTAGTTTTGCTTTGTTAGAAGCTGAAGCTGAGTCATAGACTGTGCTTGCATAATCCAGTTTCTCCCTGATGAAAGACTTGTAGAATATAAGCATTATTTTATTGCTGCCATCCCATCCATTACCTTTAACTATCCTTTGTATATTTAGGGGTCCCCTACAGCTTTCTGGGGGCCGCGGTAGCATAGTGGTTAGTGCACTGGCTTCCTAGCTGAGTAGTCTATGGTTCGTTCCCTAGATGAGGTGGGATTTTTTTAGGTCGCAAACGTCTCCTGAGTCGACCCAGCCCCAACTGAGTACCAGAGCAACTCTGGGAAGGTTAAGGCGGCCGGCGTGATGCTGACCACATCACCCCTAGTGTGCCGATGGTCAAGAAAATATGGGCCTAACACCATATTTCCAATATGCCTTAATGGACGTGTAACGGGATCCTTTACCTTTTTTTACTGCTTTCTACTAACTTGTCTATATGTTTATTCCAATTTAGTAGTTTATCTAAAGTTAAGCCCAGAAATCTTGTTGTTAAGGAGGTACATATTTTCTGTCCTTTAATGGTTATATTGATTTTGTTATTTTTTTTTTTAATTTCCTTTGCTGAATATAATACCTACTGTTTTGTTTACATTAATCTGGAAGCCCCAACTTTTCATCCACTCTGAAACTTTGTCTATTTGTTTTTGAAGTTTTTGGTAAACATGGTCCACGTTTTTTTCCAGATCGCCAAATGGCACAGTCATCTGCAAATTGTGATACTGCGTTCTTAATGTCGTTAAATTCATCTGCTAAATCATTTACAGCTATAGTGAAAATTGAAGGTGAAATCACTGATCCCTGAGGAATCCCATTCTGTTGTTCATATATTTCTGACTTATCATTGTTCACCTGTACAACAAAATACTTTTCCTGTAAAAAGTTTTCTAGATTCCTATAGGCTTTACCAGTAATGCCAATCTTTTTCATTTTGTAAAGAGCTCCATCTCTCCAACATTCATCATATGCTCTTGCGACATCTAGAAAGACTGCCACTGTTTTCTCTTTCCTCTTGAACCCTAGCTTTACATCGTGTTCTAATCTTACAAGTTGGTCTACTGTACTTCTGTCTGCTCTAAACCCTGACTGGTTCGGGCTATATAACTGATTTTTTTCAAGGTAGAATTTAACTATTTTGTTAACAACAGTGTCCAGTATTTTACCTAGTTGTGATGTTAAGGAGATAGGCCTATATGAACTTATATTATGTGCTTCCTTATTGGGTTTTAGGATGGGTACTATCAAAGCTACTTTCCACGCTTTTGATATCTTTCCTAAGCTCCAGATTTTGTTATAAAGGAAAGTTTATAGTTTTTTTGGGTACTTTCTTAAGGATTGCATAACTAAGTATATCATGCCCTGATGCAGTATTAGATTTCTCTTTTATTGCACTAGTTATTTCTTCCTCTGTTATATCAGCATCTAAATAGTTTGTTTCACCTATCTGGTATGGTAGTTATTCTGAAAACTGTATCCTAAGTCTTTCTCTTCTCTCATTTTCTTCCTGTCCAAGACTATTTTTTGCACTGACTTTATAGAAATACTCAGCAATGACAATAGCTTTTTCTTTATCTGTTTCTGCTCTCTTTGGTAGTTTGATTGTTGGCATTATTGTTTTCTTATTGTTCCCTTTGATTGCCATAAGCTTTTTCCATACTTCTTTAATTTAAGTGCGAGGTTTAAGTGACTGACAAAACTCCTTCCAGTTAGTTTCTTTGGCTTTAAATATTACTATGTTAGATTCATTCCTAATATGTTGTGTTTATACTCATCATAGTTTTCTTCTGTTCTGTTATTTCTATATTTTTGTAAGGCTCTTTTTCTTCTCTCATGAATTTCTGCACAGCTTTTATTCCACCAGGCAACTGGTTCTTTATTCCACTGTTTTTTATTTTTTTTAATTAGTGTTATTTATGGGTTTAAGGTGCTGTGGCATATTTTTATTTGGTATGTATTTTATTGCTATCTTAAGAATTTCATTGGTCAGTGTTTCTGCCCACACGTCAGTATCATCTGATTCCAAGTCTTTATATTGCATCACCTCCAGCTCTGATTGGAAGGCTTCTCAGTTTGCTTTTTTATAGTTGAAAGTCGGTTTCTCTGGCTCTGGGTTTGGAATGACGTTTTCATGCATGGTTATTATAATGGGCAGATGATCTGAGTTTGTGTCTTGTAACACTTCCCAATTTACATTCGCTAGGTTGTTAGTTGTTATACTTCTCTATTGCTGAGTCTGCCCTGTTAGCTTGTGGATTAATTCTAGTTGCAGCTCCATCATTTAATATTTGTAGGTCATTGTTTTCTATGAAGTCAAGTAGGCGTTTTCCTGCATTGTCTGCATGTTGTTCACCCCAAGCATAATGATGGGAATTAAAATCGCCTACTATGACTGTTTTGAGGCCTAGTCTGTCGCTTATGACTAGTATTTCTTCATCTTTAATTGTGCCGTTATTAGCGTATACATTTAAGATTGTTAGATTGTTTGGTTCAGCTGCTTTAGTAACCTGGATACCTTCTATATTGGTAGTATCAAATACTTCCCAGTTTATTATGTTTAATGTTTCGTTAACTAAGACTGCGACGACCCCTCCTCTACCTTCTTTCCTATCGTGCCTAAGTATCTTAAAGCCCTTACAACTATATCTACTATTTGAGTTTTAAAAGTGTCTCTTGAAGAGCATATATAGTGTTAGTTCCTCCTGTCTCTGCTAGTAGGGGTGCAAAATTCTTTTTGATACCCCTACAATTCCACTGAACAATTCTACATCCTTTCGTATCCATTGTTTATAATAACTAGTCTCCCTTTGTTTTGTGTTAGAACTATCAGTTTTCTCTTTTTGTATTGGCCCTATCAGTTGCTTGATGCAAAAGGTAGGATGGTGGTGATTATTTTATGTAATTAAAGACTTTTTTCAATACTTGCGTTTGTGACGATTCTTCTGTTCTTTCCTGTATCAAAATTCTCTCTGTGTTCTTGATGGTTTTTGTTACCCATTCTTTCCATTTGGCTTTTTGCTTTTGTTTGTCACTTTCCTTTTCTATTGCTTCTCTGTCTATGTTAATCTCTTGTCTCTGATATTCTATCCTTTTTAGTGTAATTTCGTTATCCACTTTCAGTTCAGGTAATTTAACTAGTATCATTACATTTTCTTCTTTCTTCTTCTTCTTCCTCTTCTTCTTTGATCCATAACCTCCAACCGTCAAAGCAGTAAGCGGCCATCACGCCTGGTGGCGTCTTGTAGGGCAGCAACAAATTGATTCCACTTTGCTCGGTCGGCGGCCATCCTTCGTACAGTGCCCCAACTCTGGTTCATTCTTTGCATCTCAGCTTCCACAGTTCTCCTCCAAGTTGTTTTTTGTCGGCCTCTCTTTCGCTTTCCCTCGGGTGTCCATAGCATAGCTGTTCTTGCGATGGTATCAGGGTCCCTTCTGAGGACATGGCCAACCCAACTCCAGCGTCTGCCAGCTATGATGGTGTGCATGTCCTCCTGGTTACTCCGAATAAGTAGTTCTTGGTTGCTGATGGTGTTTGGCCAAAAGATTCGGAGAATTTTCCTTAGGCAGATTGGGTGGAAGGAGGACAGTTTCGACATTTTCTTCTCTGTTACTCTCCAACATTCCGCACCATAGAGAAGCACATAAAGTACACATCTCTCATACAGTTTTAATTTGGTGTTTGTGCTGTACTGGGAAGACTTCTAAATGTTGTTGAGAGCAGCAAAGGCTGTTCTCGCTTTATTCATTCTGTTGTTAATGTCCTTGCTTGTTCCGCCGTCAGGTGTTACTATGCATCCTAGGGAAGTAAATGTGTCTGTCTGTTCTAACTTCTGGTTCCTTACTGTTATTGGCTCAGGATTGCCCACATTTAGTGTCATGACCTCTGTCTTGTTCAAATTGATGTTCAGGCCAAACTGCTGGCCATACTTGTTCAGTCTATCGGTTTTGTCTTGAATGTATTGATGTGAATGCGCGAGTAGTGCAATGTCATCTGCATATTCCAGGTCTTCAAGTGTATAAAACGTTGTCCATCTAATTCCTCTTGGACTGCCCTCTGTTGTTTGGCGAATCACCCAATCTATGACTGTCAAAAATAATGTTGTTGATAAGGGGCATCCCTGTCGTAGTCCTGTTTTCACTTCGAAAGTTACATTACTCGATCCAACAACACTGCACGTAAAGTTAGAATAGAGGCTTTTTATGATAGAAACAATGCGGCTGGGAATTCCATAAGCATTCAGAATTTTCCATAGGTTTTCCCTGTGTATGCTGTAAAAGCCTTTTAAAAATCAACAAAGTTAATGTACAGCTGTCTTTGCCATTCTGAGCACTGCTCTATAATGTTCCTGAGGGTAAAAGTATGATCTGCACATCTTCTGTTCCTTCTGAAGCCCGCTTGTTCTTTCCTCAGTTTATGGTCAACTGCTTTTGAAATTCTCTGCATGATTATCCTGCCTAGTATTTTGCTTGGAACTGAGAGGAGGGTAATTCCTCTCCAGTTGTTGCAGTCTGCAAGGTCGCCCTTCTTGGGCAATCTGACAATTATTCCTTTACTCATCTCTGTTGGTGTTGTCTCAGTCTCCCAGACTTGTGCAAATAGTGGGTCTAATAGTTCTGTTGCTAGTTCAGGGTCTATCTTGAATAGCTCAGCATTTAGATTGTCGTGACCAGGCGCTTTTCCATTTTTTAGCCCTTTGATAGCTGTGATGATTTCTTCTTTTCGTGGAATGTCTGTATTTACGTCTAAGTCACTTTCAGCCTCAGGAACATTCAGCTGAGTTTCTGGTGGTTCCTTATTCAGTGTTTCTCTGAAGTGCTCTGCCCATCTTGTTTCCTGCCCCTGTGCTGTGGTGATGAGATTTCCTTGCTTGTCTCTTACTAACGTTATGTTGTTTGCACCTCGTTTTCCACTGATAGTTTTAGTTATTTTATAAACTGTGCTTTGTTCATTTCTCAGTGCTGCCTCTTCTGCCTGTCTTGCAAGGTCATCCAGAAATGTCCTTTTGTTAGCACGGGTTTGACGTTTTACTTTTTGTCCAGCTGACTGTACTGTTCACTATATATTGCCTTTAACCTGGGAAACTTAGCTTCTGTTTTCTTTCTTTTCATTTCCTTTCTCTTCGCTATGGTGTTTAGCGTTTCTGGTGTTATCCAGTCTTGGCTCTTTCTTTCCTGGAATCCCAAGCATGACTTGCTGCTTTCTTTGTATATTGTTGAGATGGTGTTGAATTTCTGGTCGGCATCGTCGGTCTCTGTTTTTTCCTGGCTTTTGGTAATCAGATATCGTCTCTTTACGTCGACCACGAACGCTTTTCTGGTGAGGGGGTCCTTAAGTTTCGTGATGTTATATCTTTTCTGTTTGACTGCGCCTCTTCTTACTTTCACGTCTTGTAGTGCATGTCTCCATCTGCCATTGATCATTATGTGATCTATCTGGTTTTTGTCTCGTCCATTTGGTGATTACCATGTTAACTTGTGCACTTCTTTGTATTGAAAAAGTGTTCCTCCAATGACCAGGTTGTTAATACTGCAGAAGCTTATTAATTTGTCCCCATTGTCATTTAATATTTCACTGCCGCATTTCCCCATTACTCTTTCGTTATAATTATTGTGTGTTCCAACTTTCGCATTTAGGTCTCCCATTATTATAATAAGATCGTACCTGGGTACAGTTTCCATTTCCTGTTGTACCTGTTGATAGAACTCGTCCTTGATCTCTTCATCGCTGTCGTGTGTTGGTGCATTGCATTGTATAATTTTGGTGTTGGTGAATCTCCCTCTCAGTCTTGCTCTTATTTGTCTGTTGTTAATGGGTTTCAATTCCAGTAAAGACCTTTCCATTCCTTTCTTCGGGATAATGGCTACACCTTCTTTGTGCTGACCATCCTCTCTACCAGAATAAAGTATTGTTACCCCTGTAGCTGTTTTTATTCTCCCCATCCCTGTCCATCTGTTATAGCTTATTCCCAGGATATGTAGTTTGTAATTCCTCATCTCTTCTGTGATCTGTCTCAGCTTTCCTGCCTCATTCATAGTTCCGACATTCCAAAAACCAATTGTGATTTCGTGTTTTGCGGTTTGGGCATTCGTTTTCATGCCAGTGACTTCCTTTCGGCTTTCACCACTGTCAGTCATACGAGCCTGAGACTCCGGATGTCTGTCCCGCATCACAGTTTTTTCATTTATTGCCGTTTCCGTAACATGTGCAATTTTTTACATACACAGGGGTGTCGGCCTTATGCTAAAACCCCCAACCTGGAGGACCAGGGTACCAGCTTTTGTCTGACCCCTACCCACGCAGACCAGTCCAGCTTGGTTGAACCTAGCAGGAGTAAAACTCCCACTGACATAGCTCTGGGGATTGTCAGGGTACACAAGCTGCCATACCGCTACATGGTATAGGTACCATTGATGGCAGTTCTTCTTTCAGTGCTGACAGTTTAGCTACATCCTGGGAAATTTGATGTTGTATGGCTTTCATTTCTTGAAGCATTGCCTCTGCACTTTTCGGTGCATACGTACCTTCCGAGGATGTAGTTGAACCATCCGACTGGTTTTTTTGAGCTGTTTTGTTACTATCTACCTGTTCTTACTTTCTTTAGCCAACTGTGTTTTAATCATTTTAACTTCCTCTTGTACACTCTTGATTTATGTTATTACTTTAGTGCTCGTGTATGTATTGTTTTCCTTTATATCTGTAATGACCGTTTTGAAAGGAGTTTTGGTTGTTATTGATTTCTTCAGTGCTTTTTTGGTCTGCTGATACACTGGGCGGCCCTGGAATCTGGCGCTGTGGTTCCCTTTGCAATTAATGCATTTTCTGTTTTCATTACCCTTTTTATAGTCAGTATCTGACTTAGCCTTTTCGCACTGGAAAAGGGTGCATCCCGGCACAAAACCTACATACAGTATTCCTCCTGCAATTTGCCGGCCATGGCCAAATTTCATGCAGTTGGAGCACTGCAAAACTGGGGGAATGAAGGCTTCTGTGTTCTTTTTAGCTTTTCTAAATAGTACTGTCTTGGGGGGGGGGGGTCCCCCTCCCTTCTATCGTTATTACTACCACTGGGGTTACTATAGTCACTTTACTTACTTTTCACTGTTATTCGTTCCACTTGTACCAGCTTTAAATCTGTGTTTTGCTTGGATAGGTTTATTAAAACTTCCTCACCTGACAGGGTTGGGTTTATGCCTTTTACAACACATCTTCTGGTTTCTTTTGAAATTTCTTTTTTGTATTTTGATATTGTGGGCCAGTTGGATAAATTTTCGTTTTTCCTGCATTTCTTGTAGTAAAGGTTTGATTTTTTTCTGTTTCATTTAGTGTTAGCATTATTCCACTATTTTGTTTTTGTATTTTGTCAATGGCTTTTTTATCAATTACATTTTCCAGGATGATCAGGATTTTGTCATCCGGGAAGATCGAAGCGTGGCTTCTTTTCCAGATATTTGTGATATTTTAACTTTGTGGGGGGTTTCCTTTCGATTGGATTCTTCTTTGTTTTCTCCTCTGGTTTCCTGACTTCTTTTGGTTGTGTTTTTCTGGTTGTCCTGATTGTTATCTTCCCTGGGTCCTATCTTTTTGTTAGTTTTCCTGGTTCCTGAGTTTTCGTATTTATTGTTTATGCTTATTGGTGTTTTTACTTCTGAGCCTCTTTCCAGTTTTTCCCTTATTGTCTCTATCCTGTCCTTTATTTCTGTGTCTCTGACTTCATGGTTAGTGGTCCTGTTTTTTTCTGTCACGTTTGGTGTTTTGTCTTTTTCAGGTGTCTTGGCCCACGCTTTTCCTTCCCCGAATGTACTTTGGTTATCGGTGGTTTTGTCCCTGTCTTTTAAATTGATACTACTCTTTTTATTATGTGCTTGGTTTTGAATGAACTTTAAAGCTTAACTTTAGTCTCACTGCTTTAATCTTAAGTTGTGTAATTCCTTGCTTTCTCCTTTCCTTTTTTTTAAATGTTATAATATTATTATTTAAGAAACACTTTTAAACCTGTCTAGTAGACCTTGTTGAACAGTTAAGTCTAGTTCGAATTTTGACAGGTAACTTTAAAATTTTTGTTTTTACTTAAATTATATTTTGATGGTTGAATATTATTTTTAGTAATCTATGGTTTTTTGTTTATTTTATTTTATTTTCCTCACTACAATTCTTAAATTATACAAATATTGACAATTTCCTATTACTCGTGCTGTTTTGCTCCGCACAGAACTTGTTTAGTTATAAGTTGTTACGTAGCATCTACAGTTAGGATTAGGGTAGGGGTTGGGGTCAACCCTAACACCAACCCTAATCCTAACCATAACCCTAAACGTACGAAACAACACATAACTACATATATTCTGTGCGGAGCAAAAAAAACACGAGTAATAGGTGTCGTACATTTTTGATAGGGGAATTAAGACTTGGGTTGGTCCCTTCTGAATAGATTAGAATTAGTGATAGCTCAGTGAGATGATACAATAGAAATATATTTCCACGAGTGAGATGGTAGAAATCAATAGAGGCTGTCCCAGAAATCAAGAATCTACTCTCTTTCAGCCTATCTTCTACAACAGGTCTAGAGGAGTCAGACAGTCTATTGACTATATATATTAATATATATTATACCACTCACGTCCACACACACAAGTGATGACAGTTAGACACACAAACGTGGAAACTATAACAATGGAAATACAGATATTTTGGGAACGAGCTGACCCGACACACTGATTAAGTTTAAATGAATTTATTAATTATCAGAAAATTTCATCACAACACATAAAATAATTATATCGAGCATATACACATAGTTATAAAGTCAAGGAAATTTCTACAAGAATGATAGACCCATTGGTATGATCCTTCCCCTCGATGAATAGCCCACAGTCCCGTTAGACGAAAAGTGATAGCCCCAAAGAGTCACGGATGCATAGGATTTAATCTAAAATTTCCCTTTAAAGGTATGAACAGACTTTGATACTCTGGTCTTTCCTAAGGAAAAATATTTGTTAGCAACAAAACGTGCATAAAGAAATTTAAGACAGCAAAAAAAAAATGGGGCCAAAATACAACAATAAAGGAATCGCTCAGTCCTGCATTCACTCTATTCAGTCATCAGGGATCCCTGTCATACATTCTTACCTACAATCTTGCTGTTGTTCGTCGTCTGGCGCAAACTTTAGAACACTTCTCTACAGTGAATCTGTATTCTTTTGATAAAGAGAATCCCAGCTCTGCAGATACAGGTTTCTTCCACTGTTCCGGGGAGCATTCACTTCACCAGTTTATTTTAAGATTACTGTTAAGGTCACTTGAATCAGTTTGGGTAAGACAGTTTAAAAACGGGCCCACAGGGTCTGAATCTCGAGGTTTCCACTACTTAGGGAAAATGGCAGGTTTGCAACTTCGATCAAAGGTAAAATTCTTGGTCACACCACAAGGTTTCAAAATCGTCGGAATGTTAATTTCTTGAAATATTTTACTTGCCCCAAGTCCTGAAATGTACTTGATGTTTTATCATGAAGAATTTAATCTGGCTCGGTAGGCGCAGTTATTCAAATTGTCTTAAAGTTTGTGGAAATGGATACTCTGTCATTCTGGATGCAAAAAGCAATCTAGACAGCTTTTACTTGGTACACCCAAGTTCTTTAAGAAAAAATGTTTTAGTTCTTCACAGATATTTTTCTGTACTCAACGCTGGCAAAGTTGGGTCACCCCAGTTTCACTGAATAAAGAGAAAACAACATATAAAATACTTATACATACTATTCCTCGGTTATAACTTACATTATAAACTGCAAGCGGAGAGCTTGTTTTTTTCATTTAAAATCTCCCGTGAAATAAGTTATATTCATAAAATCAATCATCATGAATTAGAAATACATACGTATTTCGTCAATACTCAACGATGAATCAGTGCAGTTTAAGTTAGTTTTAAAAATATTCTCGACTGAGTATTTAGCAGTTAAATTAAATTTCATTAATAGCCGAATGAGTTTAAGCTAGAAATTATAATTTATTCTGCTTTCCACTGAAACACGTCCCTAGAGAATATAACAGACTTAAAAATTAATTTCTTCTGCACAAAAGAAACTGGTGAAATATAATAGGCGATTTAACACTTAAATCACTCACAAAATACTAGATATATTATATTACCTCCAAGCAGGACTACGAGTATCACAACGAAACTAAGAGTTTCACTTATAAATATAAGTATCTAGAACGAAGCGATCACGTCTACTGCAACTTGGAGTATGAATGACTGGTCTAAAACTCTGGGTAAGATATCTGAAAACCCGACAAAGGATGCGCGCTATTTCCAAAACCCCTGTCTCCCCTCTCCTTTCTCTCTCTCTCTCTCTCTCTCTCTTAACACTTCCCCTTACTCAGAAGCCTGCCATAACCTGTCAATACACGTCTTTACGCCTTCTCCTGACATACGGCTATTCCTGAGCTACGCATGTCTGGCGCTATTTACACCTCATGCTGAGAAACGTAACCGTGAAAGCGTGAGTGTCATGGAAAAACGAGACGATAAGTCTGCCATCATGTCTCTCGAGAGCGAATTTCTCACACTATCTAGTCTACTGCAGGGCCTGACACCTTATGCAATACATGCGTTCCCAGTATGAGAAAAGAAACGGTAAAGTCAGAATGGGAAAATATATTTTGTCGCAAACGAACGAATGCGACAAAACCACGAAAAGGATAAAAGAGCGATAATAACGTAGAGGAAACGGGTAGAAAAGAAAAGAATATAGAAAATTTATTGATCATAAATCTCTATGCGACAGGACCTCCCCCCTTTAAGATATTGAAGCACTCCATGTCTACGTTATTGAAATAAATTTCCTATATCCGTAGCTTCAGGGTGTCTGTTTTCTTTCCTCTCATCTCCTTCCTCCGTCTCTCTCCAATTCCTACTCAAGTCTACTCCCAAAGTTTCCTTTCTCTGGAATGTCTTCCGTGCGCGCTTGAAAGAGTGTCGTCGCTTTCGACATCGTGGAAAGATTTCGTGTGTGCGCAGTGGAATATTCCTGCCACTATCGTCATCTTCGTCAATTTTGGCGATCGTCAGGAGCTGTTCGGAGGTCGGCACAGGTCTTTCCAAGTATTTCTTTAACAGATTTAAATGGAAAACCTTCTCCTTTCCTTCAATAGAGATCTGGTAGTTAGCCTTAGAAATCATTGTTAGGACGGTAAACGGCCCTTGCCATCCGATCCTCAGTTTGGTGTTCCCGGTGGGGAGTAACACCAAAACTATCTCTCCTGCTTGTAGTTCTCTCTCTTTCGCGACTTTCCTGTATCGGTTAGCGTACTTTGTGCGTGCTCGCTTAAAGTTGGTCGTTGCTAGGTCCCATCCTAGTTTCAACCTTTCCTTTAAATCCGACACATATTTAATTGCTGAGACAACTGTCTTATCCGCCTTCTGGTCTGTCAGCGACCAAAGTAAGGCTTCAAGCGGGCCCTTAATGGGTCTGCCGAATAAAAGCGTGGCTGGCGAAAATCCTGTGGAAGAATGAGGAGATTCTCTGTAGCTAAATAAAGCTGCAGGAATACAAAGATCCCAATCTTCAGGTTTCACTTTAGCCAGTTTACTTAGCATCCTGTTGAGGTTTCCATTAACACGTTCCACGAGCCCATTTCTGGCCGGAGTATAAGGCTTAGTGTAGATGTGCTGGTCCCTCAAGATCTTAACGATCTCATCCATTAACAGGTTTCGGTATGGAGATCCGTTATCCGTCAACACTTGCTGAGGGAATCCCAACCGAGTGAAAATCTGCACGAGGGCTTCTGCGACATGCTTGGCATCTGCGCATGTTAGCGGGATAGCTTCTGTCCATAAGGTGTATGTGTCGACTCAGGTGAGGATGAACTTGTTCCTTCTTTTAGTCATTTCTAGGGGTCCTAAAATGTCGATCACAACCCGTTCAAATGGTGTTCCCATTATTGGCATTTCACCCATGTGGACTGGGGGTGTCCGTTGCTTGGGTGGTACACATTGGCACTGGGCACAGGATTTGAGATACCTGATAATATCAGTATTTACTCCTGGCCACCAATAATGAGTTGGTTTGTGGCGTTCTGTCCCATATGTCCGCTGAAGGGAAGTGATTGCCCCATTTCTAGGATTTGGCTTCTGTACTGTTTCGGTACTAGGAGCTGGTTGTAACCTTGGCCAGGCTTGCCCGTTCTGCGATAAAGTACGCCATCCTTAGAAAAAATGTCCCCGTGCTGTCTGGGTTCCTTAGCCATGGGCAGTTTCCTAAAGCAGGGTGCCAAAAGTAGGGTCCTTTTGTTGCGCTTCTTTAAGTTCCATAGGTAACAAATTAGGCGCAGGCACCCATTCCTTCTTGGGTTGCCCTCTTGTAGTTACTGCTGCCACAATCGACTCTTCCGGTTTCCCAATAAACACGTATCTACCGCCAAGTATGACTGGGTAGATGGGGTCATCCATAACAGCCGCTGTGATCACGCCTCTGACAAAATCAGAGTGGTTCTCCACCAGTGCGATGGGAAGCGCTGTAGGTGCATCACTCTTAGAGACTCCACAAAGTTTTACGGTCTCTCCTGTCTCTTGACCGGGTTTGACCAGGTACCTGGCAACAATGCAATCAAAAGAAAGCCCCGTGTCAAATAAACAAAAAGTTTGAGAACCGTTCAAAATAACAGTACCTCGCGTTGAGGGTCTCTCTCCCTCAGGTTGGGAATCACCGTCAATAATTCCACCTTGCGAGACTGTTAGCAAGCATCCGATGCGTTTAGGCTCAGTGTGCTCGCCCTGATCATTAGTCCCGTGCGCAGGGGTTTTCCCTTTGTCACCTTGTCCTCGCTGGCTGCGGTGCCATGAAGGACGGTCGGGTAGATCAGATTGTTTACTGTCGTTGGGGTACTTGTTTTTGTAGAACTTGAATTTTTCCGGAGGAGGGTTTTGGGGTCCAGTTTCTCTGTGGTTATTCTGATTAGAAGCATGAGACGATTGGTCTAGATTATTCTTTCGAAAATGCTCTTCTGTTGGTTTACGTTTTGTGGCCGGCAGTTCGGCCAGCGCATTTTGATAATGCTCAGACTTTTCCAAGATGTCTTCAAGCTTTTCTGCACCCTGCTCAGCTAGAAATCTCCGGGTATCAGCAGACAAAGTGTTCTTTATTTGTTCTGTTATAACAAATTCCTCAATACCTTCATAGGTAGAGGGGAGCTGCGAAAGCTCAAGGCACTTTGTCAAGTATCCCTTCAAACGAGACGAGTACTGCTGAAAAGTTTCAGAGCTCTCCTTCCTGCTGTTGCGAAACAGTTGCAAAAAGTTTCGCGAATTCATTTCAAAGCGCTCAAGTAAAGCTTTCTTCGACACGTCATAATTGTCTTGTTGGCTGCTCTCCAGTTTGGCGTAAACATCATACGCAGAACTTTTTAAAGCCTGGGAAAGCTTCATATTCCAACGCGACCTCTCTAAACCGTACAGAGTTGCAATTTTCTCAAACTTTTCTAGCCAAGTGTCAATCTTCTCATTAGGACAAGGGAAAGATTCTAGAGCAAAAGACATAGCGTTGAGTTGAAGAGATTGAGTGTTAGAAGGATCAGTTAAGGAAGAATGAGGAGAAGACTCTCCATTGCTGGAGGTAGAGGCAGCCGCACGACTCTGGACTTCTAGAGCTTTGAGAGCCAATACATGTTGTCTCTCCTTCTCTCTTTCCTCATGCTGTCTCTCCTTCTCTCTTTCCTCATGCTGTCTCTTCTCCCTCTCCTTCTCATGCTGTCTCTCCTCCCTCTCCTTCTCATGCTGTCTCTCCTTCTCTCTTTCTCTCTCCCTGCGGATTTCCATTTCCTCGTCCATCTTCTTCTGCTCTTTAGCTTCAGCTGCTTTCCTCTCCACATCATATCTGTCAAGTTCGTCCCTGACAAAAGCTTTCGATTCTTCTCCGTCCAAACCTTCTTCTCTTGCCTTGTCCCTAAGGATCTGCCTAAGCTTTGCCCTCTCGGCCATAGTAAATAGCGGCTGAGACTTACTCAAGGAAGAAAAGATGAAAAAGGATACACTGGTTCCTACCACTTGTGAGAAAATACCAAACCAAAAGATGATATACTTTAACCTGGGATACCTCCTCCTATGATATAGTATCTAAATATCGATGCTATTAAACGGCAAATAAAGCACCTAATGCAGACGACTACGCCAAATAAATGGTAGTTAAGATTCACTCACTGAAAAATAAGTTGCTACAGTGGAAACAAAATAATTATTGCAAAAATTTTAAAGAGAAAAACAATCCCTTAATTTTTAAGTCCACTACAAGTTCACCCCTGAAGACAGTTAGGGTAAGGGAGGCAATTAACAAGACGTAATTGTCTGAACGCACTCCTTAGCTAAGCTCAAACACCTACTTCTTCAGAACACTGTGATTGCTAGACAATCACAAACTTTACCAGCGTTTATTATTACAAAATCAGTAATTTACATATATTCCGACAAAATCAACCTGTAATTCAAATGTATATTACTAAAATGCTGTGGAAAACCAATTACTTATTGTGTGGTCAGCACGCCCATAAATCACAACGGGCTGATCACCCGTTTGCCAGTCACTTCGATTACGGAAACAACCACAGATGGGTTGATTTGCCGTTGCCCTAAAGACGCCACTAGGCGTGATGGGAAACAATGGCAAAGAAAACCTATCTGCTGTTGCCCTAAGACGCCACTAGGCGTAATGGCCACTGACTGCTTTGACGGTCGGTGGCTAAGGACGGAAGAAGAAGAAGAAGACGCCCATAAACAGATCGTTGGTCTAGGGGAAAAAATTATTTTTAAAGGTATAACAACTCACCAGACATCACACTCTTACTCTATATCAGAATAAAGAAACTATACAGTCGTATCGTTTTCCTGTTTAAGTTCAAAATCCCGATAGACGAGACCCATTCTGTCGTAGATCTTTGATAAGGGGATTAAGACTTGGGTTGGTCACTTCTGAATAGATTAGAATAAGTGATAGATCAATGAGATGATAAAATAGAAATAGATTTACACGAGTGAGATGGTAGAAATCAATAGAGGCTGTCCCTGAAATCAAGAATCTACTCTCTTTCAGCCTATCTTCTACAACAGGTCTAGAGGAGTCAGACAGTCTATTGACTACATATATTAATATATATTATACCACTCACGTCCACACACACACGTGACGACAGTTAGACACACAGACGTGGAAACTATAACAATGGAAATACAGATATTTTGGGAACGAGCTGACCTGACACACTGATTAAGTTTAAATGAATTTATTAATTTTCAGAAAATTTCATCACAACACATAAAATAATTACATCGAGCATATACACATAGTTATAAAGTCAAGGAAATTTATACAAGAATGATAGACCCATTGGTATGATCCTTCCCCTCGATGAATAGCCCACAGTCCCGTTAGACGAAAAGTGATAGCCCCAAAGAGTCACGGATACATAGGATTTAGTCTAAAATTTCCCTTTAAAGGTATGAACAGACTTTGATACTCTGATCTATCCTAAGGAAAAATATTTGTTAGCAACAAAACGTGCATAAAGAAATTTAAGACAGCAAAAAAAAAATGGGTGCCAAAATACAACAATAAAGGAATCGCTCAGTCCTGCATTCACTCTATTCAGTCATCAGGGATCCCTGTCATACATTCTTACCTACAATCGTGCTGTTGTTCTCCGTCTGGCGCAAATTTTAGGACACTTCTCTACAGTGAAACTGTATTATTTTGATAAAGAGAATCCCAGCTCTGCAGATACATGTTTCTTCCACTGTTCCGGGGAGCATTCACTTCACCAGTTTATTTTAAGATTACTGTTAAGGTCACTTGAATCAGTTTGGGTAAGACAGTTTAGAAACGGGCCCACAGGGTCTGAATCTCGAGGTTTCCACTACTTAGGGAAAATGGCAGGTTTGCAACTTCGATCAAAGGAAAAATTCTTGGTCACACCACAAGGTTTCAAAATCGTCGGAATGTTAATTTCTTGAAATATTTTACTTGCCCCAAGGGCTGAAATGTACTTGGTGTTTTATCAGGAAGAATTTAATCTGGCTCGGTTGGCGCAGTTATTCAAATTGTCTTAAAGTTTGTGGAAATGGATACTCTGTCATTCTGGATGCAAAAAGCAATCTAGACAGCTTTTACTTGGTACACCCAAGTTCTTTAAGAATAAATTTTTTTAGTTCTTCACAGATATTTTTCTGTACTCAACGCTGGCAAAGTTGGGTCACCCCAGTTTCACTGAATAAGAGAAAACAACATATAAAATACTTATACATACTATTCCTCGGTTATAACTTACATTATAAACTGCAAGCGGCGAGCTTGTTTTTTCATTTAAAATCTCCCGTGAAATAAGTTATATTCATAAAATCAATCATCATGAATTAGAAATACATACGTATTTCGTCAATACTCAACGATGAATCAGTGCAGTTTAAGTTAGTTTTAAAAATATTCTCGACTGAGTATTTAGCAGTTAAATTAAATTTCATTAATAGCCGAATGAGTTTAAGCTAGAAATTATAATTTATTCTGCTTTCCACTGAAACACGTCCCTAGAGAATATAACAGACTTAAAAATTAATTTCTTCTGCACAAAAGAAACTGGTGAAATATAATAGGCGATTTAACACTTAAATCACTCACAAAATACTAGATATATTATATTACTTCCAAACAGGACTACGAGTATCACAACGAAACTAAGAGTTTCACTTATAAATATAAGTATCTAGAACGAAGCAATCACGTCTACTGTAACTTGGAGTATGAATGACTGGTCTAAAACTCTGGGTAAGATATCTGAAAACCCGACAAAGGATGCGCGCTATTTCCAAAACCCCTGTCTCCCCTCTCCTCTTTCTCTCTCTCTCTTAACATTTCCCCTTACTCAGAAGCCTGCCATAACCTGTTAATACCCGTCTTACCTCCTTCTCCCGACATACGGCTATTCCTGAGCTACGCATGTCTGGCGCTATTTACACCTCATGCTGAGAAACGTAACCGTGAAAGCGTGAGTGTCATGGAAAAACGAGACGATAAAAAGTCTATCCATCATGTCTCTCGAGAGCGAATTTCTCACACTATCTAGT